>CAUOFW020001280.1:724607-753710 GCA_963454935.2 Ilex paraguariensis | reverse complement strand
GTTACAAATGGTATCAGAGCCGACCCCTTGGCGGTGCCGAGTGTGGGGCCCTGCACGGGTCAGCGTGTAGGAGGGAGGAGAACGGTAGTCCGTGACCTAGCTGCACGGGGACGTGCAGCCCTGAGGGGGGTGGATTGTGAGATCCTGGTATCCCACATCGGTTACGGAGGGGGGAGTTGCTGGGCTTATAAGTAAGCCTTCAGCCCTTACCTTGCAAGAGGCCTTTTCCCAGGGAACCCCTGGGAGGAACAAACCCTTGAGGGCAGGGGAGGAGAACGGTGTTCCGTGACCCTGTGCCGAAGAGGACAATATCTTGCTGGGTAGTGGGGGGGGTGTTACAGCTTCATTACCATGTAAGTTGTCAACTCTTGCCATTTGTCCCCTGTGTCCTAAATTTATGGGATACTACAAAAGTTTTAGTACTAAACTTGTTAAAAATAATACCACGTACTACATGGTATTCATTAATACCTAATATTATATGTTAAATGACAATAATGAACCGGGTTGGGATAAATAAGAAATTACTACCGGATCCCTATAATCTAATCCAAACTTGGTATTACATCATCACCAGATTAATTAATCCAATCACATCTCTAAATACCTAAACTAAACATGCCCTTAGAGTGGTATAGTTGTTACAATCATAAAATAACGAAAATATAAAGGTAATACTTTCAATACAACATAATGTGTTTCTTGAGACTAAAATGGCTATTTTGAGACAATTGTCATTGTTCAAACATAACTAGTCCTAGGCCTTCTAAGAAAAATAAGAATATTAAATTGAAAACTTTTAATACCCAAATTAAGTAGAACAACAATTTGGTGAAAACAGCAAGAGCACTTTGTTTCATGTGTGAAGATATGCAGGAGTTAGGCAGAACCGTATTAAGTTATTCCATACTTGACCTGACAAAACCTAAGTAGCTCTTTGACAAGTCAATTTATGCATACATCTTGGTCCTCTAAGAGCAAGCATTTAGGGTCATCGGGCTTCTGTCCTCTAGACGTGACCATCTGAAGCTAGAATGGTGGGTTCCATAGTTAGCGATTTGTTAAGATATCTACATCTGCATGCTTTAATATTTATAGGAGGTAACAAGATCAGTTGAGATAGTAATAAGGGTGCTAGGTCCAGCTTTCAAACAGCCTTGAAAGCATGGATATAGGGAGCATATGAACTGCCTATGGCTAAACATGTGACAAAGGAGGTGGAGTTCTGCTCAAATGTTCTGATGATGTTCTATTGTAACCAAAAACCTACAGCCATTTCATAACACATGTTGCCCTTATTAAGTTCATAGTGATGAATGGAAAGCTAAATTCGGGTCTTATTTATACTCCAACTATTGGAACATAGAAGAAAATTACCTGATAACTTTGCGGGAAAGTATGCATAAGGAAATCATTAAGAAATTCTACAGGAATACCTGCTAAGTATTTTTCACAGAATATAGTGCAAGATGATCAAACTTAATAACTTTGCACTGGGTAGAACTTTAATGGAGTCTCTTGCTTTAGTTTATTTTTACAAGCTTTCAAGGAAATTTAGTACTCTTAGCTTTATATAAAAAAAATCTCTTAGCTTTATTGTATGTGTAATAGCTCTATTTCTCGTCTATCTCTGCTTTTTTTTCTTTTTAAATTTTATCACATGGAACCATGAGATCTACATGGAAAGCTGACCACCAGATGTTGGATTCCTTAATGACTTGCGATAGAGTGAAATATGTTGTGGCAATCATGCAAGAGCTTTCTCCTTAACACAGTTATATGTGATGTATTCTCAAATTCATATTGAACTCCTCATTTTAGAAAGTAAAACCACAATTCAGCCAGAAGTATCACTGGTGAACTTAAAATAAATACCCAAAAGAAAATAAAAAAAGACTTAGAGATGACTTACTTCAACAACTTCATCAAGAATGTTGACATCCAAAACTTCAAGAATGAAACCAGCACCAATTCCTTGGATCTTATGCGGGCCTTTTACATGAAGTCATGCAAATTATTTAGTTAGGAGGTAATCAGTGTATGAAGATAATGTTCCCCTCAGAATGGTTGAATAGAGTTAGTTAAGGAACCTCAACTGCTAAAAGTGCAAAAACATCATGCTCACCAACAATTAATGAAGGGTGAAAAGAAAAGCATAAATAAACAAAATGTTGACGAAGTACCACTTCCCTAGTGCAACATGTCTATCTTGATATGTTATAGGGCATCCAATACAACAGAGGGCAAGTACAAATTTTTAGTTCACAGAAAATTCTCAATCAAACTTTCCCAATCTAATTCTTCCATAAGTGGTGTTAAACCAACCAACTTAAACTAATTGGCAATGAATGGAGAGGCCCACAAGACTCATGTATTAGTTTGGGAGTTCAGATTATACCGATGTGGGATAACTTTTAACACTCCCCAGCATGTGTGATCACGCGTGAAATGGTAGACAGAAGAACCTGTTAAGTTTAGAGAAGATGCAAGCTTAACACAACATGAAAGAGGTAAATAGAGGTTTTGTCTTACCCTACCTCTCAATATTAATCTTGTATTTATAGTTACTGAACAAAAACGCAAAAGACAAGTATAACTTTTGCGTGGTATACACATTACAATAAATGTAAACCCTAATTATATTATTGTAGCTTTCTCAACACTCCCCCCCCCCCCCCCAAATTGAACTATAGATATTATATAATCCAAGCTTAGAACAAATAGCAGCAAAACGTGTACGACTCAATACTTTGGTGAACATGTCTATATGTTGAGCCTCAGATCTCACAAACAGAGTTACAATATCACCATTCAGTATCTTGTCTCGAATAAAATGACAATCAACTTTAACATGTTTGGTTCTCTCATGAAACACTAAGTTGGCAGCAATATGAAGAGTTGTCTGATTATCACAAAATAATTGTAAAGGAAGTTGAACAGAAAAATCAATTTTCCAAATAAAATGTAGTAATCAAGTTAACTCACTAGTTGTATGTGTCATCACTCTATACTCCGCCTCAGCACTGGATTGTGCTACAACTATTTGCTTCTTACTTTTCCATGAAACAACATTACCTCCTAAGAAAGTGCAATAACCAGTGGTTGATCGCCGATAAGAGGGAGAACCAATCCAATCAGTATTCAAAAAATCTTTCACTCAAAGATGTCCATTAGCTCGATATAGCAATCCAAGACCAGGAGTACATTTAAGATATCAAAGAATACGAATGACTGCATCCCAATGTGGTATTCTAGGACATCCCATAAATTGACTTACCATAGTGACTGCATCTACAATATCTGGTCAGGTAATAGTGAGATAATTAAGCTCCCAACCAACTTGTTGTACTGACCNTGTGTAATAGCTCTATTTCTCGTCTATCTCTGCTTTTTTTTCTTTTTAAATTTTATCACATGGAACCATGAGATCTACATGGAAAGCTGACCACCAGATGTTGGATTCCTTAATGACTTGCGATAGAGTGAAATATGTTGTGGCAATCATGCAAGAGCTTTCTCCTTAACACAGTTATATGTGATGTATTCTCAAATTCATATTGAACTCCTCATTTTAGAAAGTAAAACCACAATTCAGCCAGAAGTATCACTGGTGAACTTAAAATAAATACCCAAAAGAAAATAAAAAAAGACTTAGAGATGACTTACTTCAACAACTTCATCAAGAATGTTGACATCCAAAACTTCAAGAATGAAACCAGCACCAATTCCTTGGATCTTATGCGGGCCTTTTACATGAAGTCATGCAAATTATTTAGTTAGGAGGTAATCAGTGTATGAAGATAATGTTCCCCTCAGAATGGTTGAATAGAGTTAGTTAAGGAACCTCAACTGCTAAAAGTGCAAAAACATCATGCTCACCAACAATTAATGAAGGGTGAAAAGAAAAGCATAAATAAACAAAATGTTGACGAAGTACCACTTCCCTAGTGCAACATGTCTATCTTGATATGTTATAGGGCATCCAATACAACAGAGGGCAAGTACAAATTTTTAGTTCACAGAAAATTCTCAATCAAACTTTCCCAATCTAATTCTTCCATAAGTGGTGTTAAACCAACCAACTTAAACTAATTGGCAATGAATGGAGAGGCCCACAAGACTCATGTATTAGTTTGGGAGTTCAGATTATACCGATGTGGGATAACTTTTAACACTCCCCAGCATGTGTGATCACGCGTGAAATGGTAGACAGAAGAACCTGTTAAGTTTAGAGAAGATGCAAGCTTAACACAACATGAAAGAGGTAAATAGAGGTTTTGTCTTACCCTACCTCTCACTATTAATCTTGTATTTATAGTTACTGAACAAAAACGCAAAAGACAAGTATAACTTTTGCGTGGTATACACATTACAATAAATGTAAACCCTAATTATATTATTGTAGCTTTCTCAACACTCCCCCCCCCCCCTCAAATTGAACTATAGATATTATATAATCCAAGCTTAGAACAAATAGCAGCAAAACGTGTACGACTCAATACTTTGGTGAACATGTCTATATGTTGAGCCTCAGATCTCACAAACAGAGTTACAATATCACCATTCAGTATCTTGTCTCGAATAAAATGACAATCAACTTTAACATGTTTGGTTCTCTCATGAAACACTAAGTTGGCAGCAATATGAAGAGTTGTCTGATTATCACAAAATAATTGTAAAGGAAGTTGAACAGAAAAATCAATTTTCCAAATAAAATGTAGTAATCAAGTTAACTCACTAGTTGTATGTGTCATCACTCTATACTCCGCCTCAGCACTGGATTGTGCTACAACTATTTGCTTCTTACTTTTCCATGAAACAACATTACCTCCTAAGAAAGTGCAATAACCAGTGGTTGATCGCCGATAAGAGGGAGAACCAATCCAATCAGTATTCAAAAAATCTTTCACTCAAAGATGTCCATTAGCTCGATATAGCAATCCAAGACCAGGAGTACATTTAAGATATCAAAGAATACGAATGACTGCATCCCAATGTGGTATTCTAGGACATCCCATAAATTGACTTACCATAGTGACTGCATCTACAATATCTGGTCAGGTAATAGTGAGATAATTAAGCTCCCAACCAACTTGTTGTACTGACCTGGATTATCAAACGGTGCACTATCATCCACCAACAACTTCTGATTTGGATCCATAGGAACATCAATTGGTCTACCATCCAGCAAACCTACTTCTAGCATGTCGAGTACATATTTCTTTTGGGACAAACAAATACCCTGTTGAGATCTAGCAACTTCAATACCCAAAAAATAACAGAGTTCTCCCAGATCCTTCATATGAAATTTATCTTGCATAAATGCTTTTAACTGAGTAATACTCTTGGAATTATTACTAGTGATTACGAATATCATCAACATAAACAACCAATAGAGTTTACCCTACATTAGGAGTACAACTCGGGCGGATTAGACAATCAACCTCAGTCCAACCCTAGGTATATAATCTTCAACCCTAAACCTAACCCTAACCCTACCTCGGGTTGATAAACTCAACCCAAGCACTACTCGAATTTAATTAGGGCAGGCTCGGGTTGAATTTGGGTTAATGATTTCGAGCTGATTTTGGGTTACTTTACGGGCTGATTTTGGGTTAATATTCTAAACCTGATATATATTACATAATATTCAAATAATTTAACAACCAACAACTTCAAATATAAAACAAATATATTACATAATTTAACAACCAACAACCAGTTTAACAGAAAACAAACATAACATTCAAATATATTACATAACATTCAAAAATTATATTTATATAATAGTAATTTGGGTTGAACCCGATTATTAATTCGAGTTGAGCCCGATTTTGATATTCGGGTTCAACCCGTGAACTCGAGGGGTCAACCCGAAGCCCGCACAAATTGAATTCGAGTTAAAAATTTTTGACCCAGGTATTAAAAACGCTTGCCCAAACCCTAATTTTTTCGGGTTGGGCTCAGGTTGCCCAACCCAAGTTGTACCCTTACCCTACATCTGTCTGTCTGTCTGTGAAAGACAAAGTGATCTGTTTGACATCAAAGAAGACCAAACTCTACTACTGCATCTGAGAATTTATCAAACCATACTCTTGGTGACTGCTTCAAACTGTACAAAGATTTCTTTAGTTGACACACACTCTTACAGTCCTCCCCTGAGCAAGAAACTCAGGTGGCTGCTCCATGTAAACCTCCTTAGCCAAGTCACCATGTAAGAAGGCATTCTTGGCATCAAACTCAATCAAGATTAGTAGCCAAAGAAATTAAAACATGAAAAAAAAAAGGAGATTTTGGCAGCAGGAGAGAATGTCTCTACATAATCAACACCATAGGTTTGAGTGAAACTTTTAGCAACAAGTTAGAATTTGAGATGCTCAACAAAAGTATCTGGATTAAACTTAACAATGTATACCTATCGACAACCAATAGTCCGTTTTTCAGGCGGTAAGGGAACAAGATCTCAAGTCCCATTATGATGTATGGCATCTATCTCCACTTCCATAGCTTTCCTCCAATTCGGATCAGACAAGACACCCCATAGGGTCTTAGGAATAGAGATAGTTGACAGTTGCAAGATAAAGCAAATAAAGGTAGGAGACAAGGCATCATAAGAAACAAAATTACTAATGGGATGGTTAGTAACACATGTTCGAGTACCTTTCCAAAGAGCAATCGATAAAGAGTCGGAATTACATGAGGAATTTGGATCAAGAAACAGCAAGGAAAGCGACAGGGGCACTTCAGTTGACAGCCGCACATGGCAGGAGTATACACAGACCCAGGGAAAAAGATATGGTAACACAATAGGCAGTGGAGTAGGCTACGATAAGAGAAAGGGTGTTGGTGGAGTAGAAAACCCAAAGTCAAGATCCAAAGGCCGCTCAAGAGTCGAGAAATATGAAACAACTTCATTAAAAATGACATTAGCACTGGTGAAGTACCGACGAAAAGTGGGACTACAGTAGCGATACCCCTTTTGTGTGCGAGAGTATCCAAGAAAGACACACTTAGTAGCACAAGGGTCAAGTTTATCAAACTCAAGCCCCAAGTTATGAACATAACAAACATACCTAAAAACTTTAGGAGGTAGGGAGAATAAGGGAGTCTGAGGTACAATAACAAAATATGGACTTTACCCATTTAACACAAAAGATGGCATGCGGTTAATGAGGTGACATGCTGTAAGGACAGCATCACTCCAAAAAACATGAGGTAAATGCATGTGGAATAATAATGCACGAGTAACTTTTAACAGATGTTGGTTCTTACGCTCAGCAGCACCATTCTACTAAGAGGTATAGGCACACGATGTCTGAGGAATAATGTCAGTTTTACGAAGATAAGATGAAAAAGGATCAAATTCATATTCTCTAGCATTATCAAGACGTATAACATGAAAACGACAACCATATTGGGTTTTTACTTCTTTACAAAATGTCTCAAATATAGAGAATAATTCAAAATGGGCTTTCATAAGAAATAACTAAGTCATACGAAAATAATCATCCACAAAAGACACAAAATAAAAAAAATTATTAGATGAAATATTTTTTATTGGACCCCATACATCATAATAGACTAATTCAAATGGACTAGATACACAGTTATTGAATCTAGACTGAAAGGAAACGTGATGTTGCTTACTTAGTTGACAAGCTTCACAAGGCACAGACGACACATGACTAAGACTAGAAACTTGGCGCTTTAGATTCTAGAGAGAAGGATGACCAAGACGAAAGTGTCATTGGAAGGGAGATGACGAGGTTTGCATGGCTTGAGGAGGAGTATCAAAGTCAAAATAATAGAGACCACCAGCTTCATGCCCCGTACCAATCTTCCTCTTTGTCTAGAGATCCTAAATAACACAATACGAAGGGTAAAAAGTTACAAAACAATTAAGAGAGTGGGTAATTTTGCTAATAGACAACAAGCTAAAGGAAAACTACATAACAAATAAAATAGATGATAAAGACATATCAGTACTCAATTGAGTGGTCCCTAAACTTGAAACTTTAGAAGAAGTACCACTAGCAAGAGTAACACTGTGTGGGGAATTAACAGGCTGATAAGTAGAAAAGACACTACACAAACCAATCATGTGATCAGAGGCGTCAGAGTCTATGATCCAAGAGCTATGAGTGAAGAACAATAAACAAGTGGAAGCGGTACCTGACAGAGCAAAAGTGACAGTGGAGGAGGATGAAACAACCTACTGTTGAGACAGAAACTGAGCATACTTCTCACGTGTAAGAGTAACAAACCCAGAATCAGGTGGAGCCGACTGTGATAGGGAGGAAGTGTCATCCAGATAGGAGACTTGATTAGTAGCGCCTGAAGGCTTGTCATATAAATCCCAATAATAATCAACAATGTGACCTCCACTACTACAATGAATGCACAAACAAGAATCGTGTCAACCACCATGACCTCCAACGGCCTCTAGTGCGATTGCCCCGACCCCCACGACCACCACGGCTACCTCAAGTGCTATCACTATGGCCATTGGGAACAACAAGAGCTGAGCGGTCAAGAGGTAAGCTGTTGTAAACGAGAGAAAACCTCAAGTAGAGATGGTAGGCTAGAACTACCCAAAATCTGAGAGCGAATAGACTCATATTCAAGTTTCAAACCCATCAAAAAAATGAACAATATTCATATCCTCATGTTGTTTCTATCAAACTACTGCATCAGTAGTGCAAAGGTGGTAAAACTTCAATTCCTCACAAACTCCCTTAAAATGAGAATAATAATATGCAAGACTCAAATTTCCTTGGCCTAGATGAAAATGTTGTTGACATACCTCATAAGCATAAGTAAAATTACTTTTGCCTGAATACATAATAGTCAAGTGATTCCAAATTCTTTGGTCGTGTCAAGATAAAATAAAGTGAAACAAATACTAGCCACAATACTATTCAATAATAATAAAATAATCTGAGCATCTGTATGTTCCTACTGATCATACCCAAGAGTGTCTTCCTTGAGTTCAAGGTCCACTAAATATTTCTAAAAACCATTACCTTTAAGAAATACTTAAACAGATCGTGACCACGGAATATAATTGGTCTCATTAAGCTTAACAAAGGTCATTGAACCGTTAAGGAGAACAGTAGGAGACAAACTTGGTGGCAAAGAAGAAGTAACGACAAACGGATCATAATTCTTGGGTTCCATAGTCATATGACATAAAGAATATGGTTCAAGAGAGATATGGAACTCACAACTAGCCACCCAAGTGTGATTTGAATCCAAACAAATCTCAAAACCAGCCCAAAGTCACTTAAAGAAGGTAAAACAAATCTAAAACATGCTGAACAGGAACCAAACCATGCGGAACAGACCTGAACCGGCCTAAGGTAGGCTGAACCAGAGAAGAACCAGCTGAGGGAAGGCTGGACAGTGTTGAACTGGAAGTGAACCAGCTATTGCAAGCCTGGACAGGACTAAACCAGGTGTACTCACGCCTGAACCATGATGAATCAGGCTCAGTCGTGCTTGAATAGGTGGTGAACGTTGCAAAACTAGATATGACAATTTTAATCCATTACCCATTAATCTGTCCAACTTGCCCATAAATAAATGGGTTAAGTACCTATATTAATTAATGTGGGTTTTAAATGAGTTGGGTACCTAAATTAATTAAAATTAAACATGTTAATATTGATTACAAATGGGTACCCATTAGGTTGAGTAGTTATCTTTTTATTAAATAACACAAGTAATAAAATTAAATAAATATACTAATATACCAAAAAATACACACACTATTACATTAAAAAATATACACATATACACTAATACACCAAAATATACACACACTAGTACACAAAAAACACACACACTAATACACCACCCATGACCCATGGGTCCATGGTTGTTGACCCATAACCCATTGGTTGACCCATGACCTATAACCCATGGGTTGACCCACGACCCAATATGTGTTTATTTTTTTTATTAAATATGTTTTAATTTTTGTGTTAGTATATGTGTGTATTTTTAGTGTATTAGTGCGTATATTTTTAATGTATTAATTTTTGTATGTTTTAATGTATTAGTGTGTTTGTGTATGTGTATACGTTTTGGTGTACTTATGTATCTATTAAGAATTTTAATTATTTTATGGCTTAATCGGTTTAACTCAACCCGTTATAAACTCAATCTATTATAACCCATTTATTATGCGAGTTAAAAATGGATTTAATTTATTCTAGTCCAATCAAATTTAACCCAACCCACCCATTTACCACCCCTATGTAAAACTAATCGAAACCGGCCTAAGATTGGCTGAACCGGCGCTAAACCGTGATGACTCAGCGCTGAACCGTGCTGATCTGGGTTGAATCAGACCTGAACCTTGATGAACCGATTTGGATAGTGATGAACCAAACTAAGTGGGTTGGGCTGGATTGAACTCAAGCCAACAGACTGGGTTGAACTTGGGTTGTTGGGCTTTAGAATTTATTTAAGCCCGCAATCATGAAAGATCCGATCTGACCCGCACTATTCATCTTATTCACAGATGGGGTTCCAACGAAACCCTCGCCTGCAACAATGCCTCCCACAGTGGCACAACCAAGCAACGATGACCACATTTACCTGCGACGACAACCACAACCGCTTCAGCAGCAGCCAACGACGACCACAGCAAAATTATTTTCACGTCACACACAGATGACACAAGTATCGCTGATGACAAATATCAACGACAACAAACAGCAAACAACACCACCACCACAATACAACCAGTCAAACGATCACAGACCACAGTGACTACCACGAACAGCAAGCGACACCACCACCAAAGTACAACCTGTCAAGCGATCACCGACCACTTACACCATTGATTTCCAACAGAAACTACAACTTGGGAAATCCACACTTTCAGTGCAAACCCATCCAATATACTGGTAGAACCATATAAGTGATCTCACACACACAGTAAAAATGGAGAAGAGAAAAAAAGGAAAAAGAAAGATAATAACGAAAAGAAATAAAGAAGGAAAGAAAAGGTGATTAATAAGAAATTAGACCTAATTATTTTGATACCATATTAAGTTTAGAGAAAAGGCATGTTAAATTTAGAAAAAAAAAAAGCAAGTTTAAAATCGGGAGAGGCAAATAGAGGTTTTGTCTTATCTTACCTCTCATTAAAAATTTTGTATTTATAATTATTGAATAAAAAAGTAAAAAAAAAGTATATCTTTTAGGTGATACACATATTACAATAAATACAAACTCTAATTATATTATAATACCTTTCTCAACAGAACCTATACTGAATAATCAGCGGAGTAACAAGGTGCACTTAGCATAAATATTGGAAGAACCAATACCAAATCACTGAAATTGAAACAAAGAGTCTTGCGTAAAGGCTCTTAAAGCCCCGTTCTGATGCCATGAAGAAAAATAAAAGAAGAGTTTTTTTCATTGAATAGCAAGCCATACATAATAACACTTATGGGTCCAGATAGTTAAACTAATGACATAAAAAAAAGAGACAAATAATCAATTGCATAATTCAAGAAAATAATCATTTTCATATCTTTCTATTTTCCACATGATTATTCATTTGATTTCTCTAATCACACTTTCAACCACTCTAATTCATATTCCCCGATACTCTCCCATCAAATTTCTGGAGATTGTAAATAATCTATATAATTAATCAGATAGGTGTTTAAACTTATGGGGATATATTTTTTCCCCCAAATTTTAAAAACCCAACACACAGCTGCACATACATGCACACACTTCAACACACATTTTAATGCATGTAAGATAATAATTCAGTGTACATTAATTATAGTTGCTTGTATATCTACGAGTGTGCATTGAGACAGATGCTCCATTCATGGGCCATTTTCTAGTCTGCTTCAATTATAGATTGGATTCAACTCAATTCATGCTACAAAATCATCATTGGGTTTGAAGAGAGAATTGTGTTCAAAGAAAAAATATTACTATCAAATAAATATTGATAAGAAAAAATTTAGATTCGTATATTAGAAGACAAAGATTTTAGTTGGATGGCAAAATGTCACCTGGCGGAAGAGTGTAAGCAATAAGAAACCAATATTACTTGGATCGTGGGTCGTTTTGGTACATAATACTTGTATTTGTACGCAATACGACACTTTATTAAATACGCAATACGATAGGGATAGACCTAACTAATATGATATTTTGAATCACAAGTCGTTTTGAAACTCTTATCTAAATAGTTCATTACTATACAACATTATATATTATAGAACATCAATAAACATTAAGTCAATTACTATTTATCTTACATTTGTGCTCAATTTTCTATTATATAAAATAATATATAATTACAAATATATATACACGTAGTCAATTAATATGTATTTTATATTATGCTACATGTTCTAATGTGAATTGATTTAGGGATAAGATAATTTGGGGTCGCATATTTTGATAATCTTGATCGTGATCTTATCCCGTTTGCGATCGATGTACCCAAATCGTTGATTGTCAAGAGTTTAGTAAATTTTAATAACTGTGATGAGACTAATCCAGGGCATGGACCAATAGGCTACGGTTCTATGTTAAAGAATTCAACCCAAAATCACCCACGAAGAAGTTAAATAAGAGTTGATACAGAGGTGCATGAAGTTGTAAAAACCTGGTTTTTCTCCATTCAGAATAGCACTTTCGGCTGGTTCTACACCATACACCTGACTGTACACAAAAAAAAAAAAAAAGCATCCAAGCACATAAAAGACAAGGATACATACTCTCTCTCTCTCTCTCTCTCTCTCTCTCACACACACACACACACTCTCATACTGTCATCAATATTGGTTCCCCTTGAGACACAGAACCTAATTTGATCATTAATGACACTGCACTATGTTCATGAAAATGATGCTAAACCTTGTTCCATAATCTTTGGCAATTTCACACTTATCTTCCATAATCTTCTTCTCAGATAACTGCATGATGATTGGAAGATAAGAGCATCAGAAAACAAAAACAGCTAAGAAGGGGTAAAAACTTCGAGTTCCAACCTGACATCCAATGGAAGGGATCCAACATCACAGTCACCATGAGATATGATAATAATAAAAAAAATAGCACAAGGATATTTCATGAGGCTTCATGATTTCATATGTAATAGCAAACAAACTCATGAGAAAGCTTCCGTAATAGAGATTGCCTCAGATGAAATGCATATACAGAAACAAGAACAACATACTTTAATCCTAAAAAGCTTCCAAATAAGCCTCTTACATAGGAGTCGCAACAAAGGAGGTATCAGCAAAAACTCCATATTACTATTTTTTTTTTTTTGATAGGAAAGGATAATATCATTAACCATAATAGATAAAATAAAATTACAAAAGAAAGTCAATGGTGGACAAGTAGTCCAAACCAAAGACAAATCAAAACAAAAATACAAAACAAAAGGAAAGAAAAACAAAATAAAATCACATTCCACATGAACCTATCCAACTCAGAGTAATACAAAAAAGAGGAATATTATCAAACTCATTTGACAAAGAGGCCAAAAAATGAAGCCACTCCCAAACAACCTCAACGTCCTCACATTTATCCTCAAAAATCCTTGCGTTCCTTCAATCCAAAAAACCCAAAAAATAGCAAAAAAACACAAGCCCAAAGAGTACTCCTCCTCTTATCGGTTGTAAACATGCAATTCGATGCAAATTTTATATCCGATAACAATAATATAAATTATACCCCAAAACAGACTGTAATTTTTTTATTAAAATTAGATATATAAGATAGTGATAACACCAGTGGAAAAGGAGCAAAATATATGCTTAAGAGGAAAGCAAGAGTAACAGTTAGATAGAGGAAATTCCTCTAAAAACAAACCACCTCACAACCCAACAAAAACATATCCCAAAAAAATGAAAATTATTTTGGAAGTTGCCCTCTCTCTTTGACAAAAGAACCAACTAACTAAAATACGCTCTAGGAATTCGAAAAATTTCTACCTCCAACATAGACATAGAATATCAGCCAAGGTCCAATATAAAGAGCAAATCATTATGTACCAAGGGATTGATATCTCAACCAGTAGATATGAAGATTAGAATTGCATTCAAGCTGACCAATTTTGCAGTCCATACCAAAGCTTCTTTGAGGCCTTCCAGCTGACCAAAGATATTCTTTTAACTTCTTCTTTTTTCATTTTTTTTTTTTTTGGGGGGGGGTGGTTTGGGAAAAGTGAGGATTGTATCTCCTACATGGGGACTCCTCCACTAGCAGGCTGCCCAGATCCCCATCAATTTAAAAAGAATAGTCAGAATTTTAATCAACAGTCCTTTTCATACTTCCCCTGACAGAGCTCCACTTCCCTCAAGATACTGAGAAAACCAGAACCCAGTAGAAAGAGACAGAGAAACAGAGAAGGACATAATACAGCAACAGTACAAAACTTTCATGAAGCAATTTGCTGAGGCAGGTCCTCAAACATAAAATTAAATAAGCAAATTATTACAAGATTAAAACAAAAACTTAAGAAATTTCTCATGACTGAGAATCAACCGTGACCAAAATTTTATAATAAGCATACACTGGGTAACTGAAAAGTATTCCAATTGTGCATATGCATAAAGAAAACATAAAGAAATCTGAGAACTGGGTTTAAGATAAGATAGTTCATCAAAGATAAGACAAAGAAAAATATCAAACGGACTAAAAATTAAACAGCATGAATATAAAATCATTAAAAGTATCAAACCAAAGTGCATACTATTGCAAAACACTCATTAATGTAAATAACAGAAAAACTATCAGTATATATTTTCCTACAAATTGACATGGAATTAAGATCAACAATCAATAAAAAAAAAGGCAACATTTAAACACCCAATCTCACACACATATCAAATTTCACAACCCACATCGTAAAATTAATATCAAGGTAAGGGAACTGGAAAAAAGCATAAAGGAAGTCTTTACACTCTCACTACTAACCAAAATTATCCACTGCAAATATGATGCAGGAGCCTGTGGCTGTCATGGGCAGTTGATCAAACCAAATTGCAGCCTATTTCTCTTGGCTAGTTATGTGCTGAAGACTAAATACCCCATATTGACAAACACCTCAGCAAAAGAAACCTTTACAACAAAGTTACTATTAGACACAATCAAATGGAAAATTCCACAAAACAAAGCACATACAAATACTATGAATTACAATCTACATTGAAAAATGGAGAATTAGCTCTAATGACAGAAATTTCAAGTACCCAACTTAGCATGGAACCCAATAAAGAAATCTTTACTGAATAAATCATGCAAAAAGATCAAATAATGGAAGGAATAAGTCAAAAACTTCCCCATTCAAGAACCCCAATAATGCAGCACCGCTCGGATTCCTAGTCTCAGTTTGAAAACTGAACTTCACGAGTCAATATTACACTCAGATATGGTACATATGTCGTATGTATAAGGGTGGGTATGTGTTGAAGCCTAAATACCCATATTGGCAAAACACCTCAGCAAAAGAAGCCTTTACACTAAAGTTACTATTATACACAATCGAATGAAAAATTCCACAAAACAAAGCACATACAAATGCTATGAATTACAACCTACATTGAAAGATGGACAATTAGCTCTAATAACAGAAATTTCAAGTACCCAACTTAGCATGGAACCCAATACAGAAATCTTTACCGAATAAATCACGGAAAAAGATCAAATAATGGAAGGAAGACGTCAAAAACTTCCCAATTCAAGAACCCCAATAAAGCAGTACCGCTCGAGTCAATATCAAGAACCCCAAAAAGATAGATAACATCTTCCTGGTCTCAGTTTGAAAACCGAACTTCACGAGTCAATATCACACGCATATACGGTACATATGTCGTAAGTATAAAGGTGGGTATGTGAAGATGTTATCTGTAGGCTGAGTGTAACGACAAAGGGGGGGGAGGGGGGAGAGAGAGATAGAGATGGTGATGCCATTCTGAGGGGCAAGTTTTTTATTCACTCTGATCCTCTTCTGTGTCCTTGTTGGTTTATTCAAGGAGATAAATTTTGACAAAATAAGCGTGGGAAGGTAATAGAAATTTCACATTTCAATTTGTATACTAATAGAATGAAATTCAAAAATTTTCAATCGAAATCAACTCTTCCGATTTAAAAAAAAAAGAACAACAGATAAGATTTAATTAAAATTTAAATAAACGGTTTAAATTTCATCTAAACTCATCTAATTATATTAAATGACCCACCATCTATCCCGTAAGAAAAGCAAAACCCAACTGACCCATCCCAGGCGTCCATCTCTCTCTCTCACACACATAAAGAACTCCTCCTCTGCCATGGCTAAACCAACTTCAAAGATCTCCTCTATTGCCCAGGCACACCTATCTCTCGATTTCTCTCTCTCTCTCTCACGACACACAGTAAAAAACACACACAACATAAAACCCACACACACCAGCATATATTGAACCCACACACACACTAGAAACACACCGTGCACACACACATAAATTGATTTGATATTTTGGTTTTAGTTTGAGTCTTCATTTTGGTTTGAAAACTTGGATTTTTTTTTTCAAACAAATTTAACAAAATTGAATGTTAAATTGTTCACACACAACAACACACACATATCGCGCACACACCATACACACCAGCAAACACATCGCACACATCAGCACACACACATAAATTGATTTGATGATTTTGGTTTTAATTTGAGTGTTTTTTTTTCAAATAAATTTAACAAATTGAATGTTAAATTTTTTTGAATGTTCAATTGGTTTGAATGTTATAATTTAGATTTTTGAATCTTCAATTGGTTCGAATGTTATAGTTTTGGTGCTAATTGTGTTAATTTGGATTTTTTTTTTCAAATAAATTTAACAAATTAAATGTTCAATTGTTTTGAATATTCAATTGGTTTAAATATTATAGTTTGAGTTTTTTGAATGTTTAATTGGTTCGAATGTTATAGTTTTGGTGTTAATTTGGGTGTTTTGAATGTTATATTTTTTCAAGATAAATGGAGGACTGGCTTATGAATCAGCTTCAAGATAAATGCAATGATAGCCTACTTTTGTTGGTTTTCTTGGAAGGCGGGAATGAATGGATTTATAGTCATTGCAAACCTAACAGTAAGTCTGTTATTATTAGAGCTGTGATGGGAATTGAAGAAATGCATAACAGTAGCGGAAAGCAGGTACATGAAAGTATTCTAAAATGTGCAGAACCTAACTGGATGCCTCCTCCTAATAAGTGGGTGAAGATTAATTGTGATGAAGCATATCAAGCGAAGGCTAAGGAAGGAGCTTATGGAATTGTGGTGCGAAATCATGAGGGCTCAAGGATCACTGGTGAAGCACAAACAGTGGGGGCCTTGTCTGCTATAGTCACAGAAGCATATGCAGTAAGAAGAGCCTTAAGAAAAGCCTCCAGAATAGCACTAGAGCATGGGTACCAAGCAGTAGTGATTGAGTCTGATGCTAAGTACCTTATGGACTCATTGAGTAAAGGCCCTGAAGCTCCTATTAGGGAGATAGCATCTATCCAGAAGGATATTTGGCAGTACCTGCAGCAAATACCTTTGGTCCAACTACAGTTCGCGAGGAGATCGCAAAATATGCACCCATTAGCAACTCAAGCTAGAAGAGGAATTTCCATCCCTCAAGAGTTAGTTAACCCCCTTGATTTTCTTATGAATGTACTTAGGAAGGAGAAAAGGAATGGTATAGGTTGACATATATATTCTGTAACTGCAAGTTGGAGTATTAATATTTAAGTTATTTTCATGACCCAAAAAAAAATGTTATATTTTTTCAAATAAGTTCGATAAATTTTGAATTGGCAATAGCTTATAAAAGATGTCTGATAAAGATCTATGCATAACCTTTTCTTTGGTCACTCCTAAGAAGAATTGAAACTTAGAGCACATGTCTAATGTAAATTCTCATTAAATTAAGATTTCATGTGTGTATCAGAGAGAGAATTCTCATTAAATCACATTTCGGGCTCTCTACAGGTAGGTTCTTTCATAATTTCTTTCACTTGATTTTGGTCCACTATAGATTTTTTTAAGTGAAGTTTTTAATCTATTTTGGTATATGAATGCTACACTAAATGAGGAGGGAGGGAGGGAGGGAGAGAGAGAGATATAACACTCAATTTTTTTAGTCAATTATTTATTTTTAAAAACTAAAAGTTTGTAAAACAATTTTTAGATTGGTCCATAAACAATTTTATATCAATTTTGCACTCTAACGTTGGGTGTTAATTTGATTGTTTTTTCGAATAGGTTTGATAAGTTTTGTTGTAACTTTAATATTATTGTTTGAATGTTATTGTTTGGGTGTTTTCGACTGTTATAGTTTTTTTAGCTTCGGATTAATGCAAATAATGAAACTTTCGTGTCAATTTTTATTCCTTAATGATGTTTACTCCATTTACATGACAAATTCAATTTTTGTTATTAGCGTTTTCTTATATTATATGCATTGTTTTTTTTTTTTATTAAAGGAGGAAAAAATATCAAATTCAATGACGAATGTCAGATCTAAGGGGAAAGAAAAAGCTACATCTTCTAACAAATGAACAAAAAGTACAGTTTGTCAATTGATATAACTTTTCATCTTATTTTTTCTCTATGGTTCATATGTATAAAGATGTTTATGATTTTTTTTAAAAAAAATTTTAGCTTTAGTTCAGTGCAAATAATGAAGCTTTTTGGGTCAATTTTGGGTCCTTAATGATGTTTACTCCATTTACATGACATTTTTTGGAGCTTTTGTGTGTGTTTGATCCTAATAATAGATTGTATATAAGGTTGGATCCAAATGACTGTATAGATTGAAACTGCGAGGGTCAACATCCTTAATGTAGACACCTACAAACATTATGAGTTGTACACACAGGTTAATATTGTCAATTGGATCAGTTTTCAAAAGAACGCTTTGTCAAAATTGTTTTAAAGATAACAACATGTGTGTATCAAGTTAGTCAATCCTTACCGTTGAATGTTGTTGGATATTTAGTCGTAAAGATTTTAACAATTTTTTCTCATTTTGTTTGTTTTTTTGTTGCATAATGTGGTCCAATAATAAATCATCATGAGTGCAGATCATATGATTATTTGTAAAAATCCATTATTTTAATTTATGACTGTATAAAGTAGTTTATCTTATTATAATTATGAAGTTAGACAGGATATTTGGTAAACAATTATGGATTTAAACATATTAAGAGAAGAGATACGTTTAAGCAACAAATTTATAACATAATAGTGCTCGAATGGTTTACAGTAGCTTACATTAATTATATATATATATATATATATATATATATATATATATATGTTACCTACATAATTATAAGAAATGATAAGGTATTACTACGATAAGAGATACGTTTAATAATTATTTTTTGTTTTAGGCACCAAGCAATAATGTTATATCAAAAGCAATCTTGCTACAATGTGCAAGTCTTGAGTCAGAAATGTGTTATGTCGAGAAAGAAAATGCATGCTTCAAACGTCAATTGGGAGAACGTGCATGTCAAGAATGAGAGAGATCAAGACAATGCGCCCCTGTTTAGCCTAGATTTTTTCCTTCTTTACCACGGAGTTGTCGTCGCCTAGCATGCCTAAGACGAGAATCAAATAACCGGTCCTGCCTTCAATCAATGACTTTCCCTATGGAACTAGTCCATCCTTTATTAGAAAGTATAGTGACTACAACTGACTTGAATTCATTGTCCACCACCGTGCTCCAAACTCTTGATGAAAACACCTCAACAAATGTTTCAGGGTTGTTATATGTACCTATCACGATTCAAGAATATCCTTCTCCAGACCTAATCGAAGGCACACCAATGCGAACAAATGTCTTAGAATCATGGTCGACCATCATACACCAGCATCTTGACGAATACACCACAACGAATGTTTCAGAATTGTTGTTAGTGCCCATCATCTTTCTAGAAGATCCTCCTCAAAACTTGATCGAAGGCACACCAGCATAAACAAATGTCTTAGGGTCATTGTCGACCACCATGCTCCAAAATCTTGATCAAGACACCAAAATAAAATGTTTCAGGGCTATTGTCTATGCCCATCATGATTCAAAAAGATCCTCCTCAAAACCTAATCGAAAGAACACCAACACGATTGCAGCCATTCTCTCGGTGTTCCATGGAAATACCAGTTGTTGGGCCACCAAATGTCTCAGGAGTGTCGTTTATGACTACAATGCTCCTATAATTTCCTCCTCAAAACCTTGACAGAAACACAACCACACCCTTGAAACCACTTTCCCTGCGTTCCTCATAACCATCGTATGTGATAAACATGTTTCAACAAACTCCTAATCCGAATGAAGGCAACGGGTGTTTATTATAATTTATAATGTCTTATTCTCACTATTGTTGTCTTATTCATGTTGTTGTTTTAAGTTTGTATTCAATTTATATGAACCAATTGTATGACATCTAAATTTGATATGTAGTGCATACGTAGAAGAAGAAGGTGCATCTATGAGTGTTACACTTGATCCTTGAGGATATGAAATTTCAGATTGTCATTTCCTCGGCTTGATGAATCGAACATGTACTCATTGTTCTGCCTTACACTGGCTTACTGAAAAATTAGCACATTCATCTGTATCAAATTCTTTATTTGGTAAATATTGTTTGTCCTTACACTGGCTTTCTGTTTGATGGGCTTGAAGGTCGGATTCACGTTGAGCTTGTGTGTGATGACTGAGGAGTCAATTCCTTGCATATCCTCTGGTTTCTAGGTAAACACCTCCATATTTCTTATTAGGAATTGAATCAGGAGATATTTAACTTTCTTGTTTAGCTTAAATCCCACGTATACTAGGTGTTCTGACTTCTCGTCAAGCTGAATAGGCTCTAGTTCTTCTGAGGTTATTGGCCTGGTTTCCAACTCGTCTTTCATATCGAGCTCGTTTAGTTAGATACTCTCAACCTCTTTCTTTTTCATGGACGCCATATAACACTCTCGTGTTGCACGTTGGTCCCTTCAAACCACTCCGATTTTGTTTTTCGTAGGGAACTTGATGACGAGATGGTAGGCAGAAGAAATTGCCCTCATGGCGTTGAATGAAGGTCGTCCTAGCAAAATGTTGTATGCTGAAGGTGCATCGACCACTAGGAACCTCACAGTGGTGGTGGATTGACGAGGGGATCTCCCATAGTGAGCACAAGTTTGGATTGAACCCATAGGTAGTATTTTTTCCCCTAAGAATCCCAATAGGTGAGTCCTTACTGGCTCAAGTTTATCTTTGTCTATATCCATCTTGTCGAAGGTAGATGCGAAGATGATATTAGCAGAGCTCCCCGTTGTCAATCAGGACTCAATGGATGGTTCTGTTGGCGATGATGACTCTTACCACCAAGGGGTCATCGTTGGGATGCTGGCATCCCTCCAAGTCTATATCTAAGAAAGTGATGTACATGTTTAGCCGAGGTGTTTTGGATACAGTGTGTACTTTCAAACATCTCGTCAGTTCTGACTTTATGCATGTGCGCCTTGCTAGCTGAGCTGGACTCCCCGCCTCCAGCGAATCCTCCAAATATCACTATGATCTCTCCTAGAGGTTGTTGATGTTGCGTAAGGACTTGCTACTGAGGTGCTGGAGGTGGTTGAGCTTGGTTCTGATTGTCTTGCGTCACAAAGTGGCGCAATTGTCCCCATTGGATCAGGAACTCAATCTCCTTCTTCAATTGGATATAGTCATCAATGAGATGGTTGTGGTCCTTATGGTATTTGCAATATTTCGTTGCGCCCCTTTTTGTGGGACCTGCCTTTATTCGAGGTGGCCACTTCAGGAATTTTTCGTTCTATATCTCAAAAAGGACCTAGGACACAGTGGCTGTAAGGGGGAGTGTATTGTCAAGGTGCAAATCTTGGTTGTAGTTCCAACAGTGGTGGACCAAGGCGGTCTCTAACGTCTCTTTTCCTTTTCGGAGAGCATTCCCTGTCTCTTCGTGGAGATATCTCTACTTCTTTCCTTTCTGGGACTTCGGCCTCTTTTCTTCTCCTTCTCCTTGTGCGTGGACGTGTTTCCTACCTTGGAGAGGAGTGCTTCTTTGCCGTTGATATATTTTTCTGCCTTGGCGAGAATTTCTGCCATACTGGCTTACGGGTTTTTGGAGATAGAGAACATTAGGTCTTTTGACTGGATTCCCAACCCTGCAATAAAGGCGGTGATGACGAATTTCTAGTCAAAGACATCCATTTTCAAGGATTTTGAGTTGAACTATTGAACATAACTCTGCAGGCTTTCATTGGGTCCCTATTTCACATTCAACAGGTGATAACTCGATTTTCGATAAGTCCGAGCTCCTATGAATTGTGATCCAAAGGAGACATAAAGCTCTTTAAATGATGAGATGGATGTTGGGGACAACCTATTAAACCATGCCAGGACTGAACCTTTTAAAGTGATGGCAAAGGCCAGGCATCGTGTCGGGTCCTAGTACCTATGTAGTTCTATTTGATTCTTGTAGGTGTTGAGATGGTCCATAAGATTTTTTGTCCATCAAAGGCCTCTATCTGGGGCATTGTGAATTTAGGTTGGAGTGGAAAGTGAAACACCTATGCGGTGAATGGGGACTTAGTTTGTTCAAGTAAGACATCCATAGTCACTAGAGTTTTGTTTTTAACAGTCTCCTTCATGTGGTTAAGCTCCTGTTGAATGTCTTTGAAGCGTTGTTCCCAATATTGTTCTTTCATTTCTTGTTAAAATGGAGAAAATTCATTATTACAAGCTTTCCTATTTTGATTTTGCACTTCTTGGTCATCCTTATTGCTACGAATTCAACGATGAGCATTTCTCACAATTTGGCTGTGCTCATCTCTCTTGGTGATGTCTTTTATGGGATTGTTGTGTTGTTGTTCCCTCTGAGGGGGATCATCTTAGACTAATTGCACTCTTTGTGGATGTTGAAGGATATTTAGCAACTCCTCATTCTGTTAGAGAAGACGTTGACTAGCTAGGTGAAGGGCCTCCAATTCGCTGTTAGGTATGAGATTCACTATGGGGGGGGATTGACTTCAGGTGTAGGCTAAAAATCATGGAGATTTTCTTGCTGCCTCCTAGTTGTAGCTTCCTGTTGGTTCTGTAATTAAGGAAGATTCGTTTGTTCTCTGCTCATATTGTGTGTAGAAACCATCAATTACTGAAAAAAATTAATATATTTTTTCAACAGAAAACAATGTTTTCCACAGACGGTGTCAACTGATAATGTTATTAACGCAATTTGACAGAGGTATGTATATAAGGTGCACTGAATAGTTCAGTCTGCACTCCGAGGCTCTAAGGAATAGGATTTTTTGGGATTAATTGATGATTACGTATAGTGTTTATAGTGGTTCACCAGCTTGGGAGCTCAAATAATCCACTCTTAAGGGAGTCTCTTGCTTTTGAATCTATTAATAATTGTCTATGATTTTCAGAGAGAGTCTTTTTTTAAGGCTCTCTTGGCTCTCCTATTTATAGTTATTTCTGAGATTCGTTTGATCTAGAGCGAGATCCTCGTCCTTCCCTTGTAATGATTGTCTTTCATTGCGCAACGAGACTTGTGCGTGTTAGGTGATTGACGTCAAGAAAAAAGGACGACTTGATGGGATCTAGTTGTCCTTTACACAAGCTTCCTGGAGATATTGACACGGAGAGTTGAGGTCTAAAATCGAGGTCTATAAATAATATTGATGAGCTTAGCTTCCAAGCTGGATAGCATGATTTAGATCACCAAACTCATTCTTGTATTATGTAGTACCATCAAATTTGCTCTAATATACCCAACGGTGTAGAAAATTGATAAACTTGAATATAATATGCCCAAAGCAACAGGGAGTCAGAAATCACGTGAGAACCAATTAGTTCGTGGACAAGTCACGTGTCAGTATCCTGATCGGGCGAACCATTCAACCCCCAACCCTGTCTTACACTCAACTCGTGAACCCTTTACCATCGGCGCCTAACCACCACACACCACCCCGTTTAACCCAAACCTGAGTCCCTGACCCTTACCAAACCATTGACCTTGGCTCACACTACCCCCTCTGCCACCCTCCAACCCCATCTCTCCGTCTATGGCTTCCGAAGAAGACCACACGGTCTACAACGAAGACGACCTCGACGAAGACGAAGAAAGCCTAGACGAGGACCACCTAGCCCACCCAAACGACGTCGTCTACGATGAAGACGAAGACGTTGACGTCGATGTCTACGACGAATCCAACTCCACCTCCTCCTCCAACTTCGCTACCGTCGATGCATACCCCCTTCCTCCTAATCCACCAACCTCATCTGCCGTAGTCACTGTTGCCCTCGCCGCCGCCGGTGATCCCACCCAATCCACCCTCCCCAATCCAAAACATCGCCGTATAAATGACGTCAGCATCACCGCCGCCGCCGCCACCACCGTCGTCGAAGAGAGACAGAAGCCATTACCAATGGACGAGTCCCGACGACTCTTCCAACGGCTCTGGACCGACGAGGACGAAATCGAGCTCTTACGAGGCTTCCTAGAGTACAACACGAGTCGAAGTGGGACCCACAATTCTTCCTCCCATCCCGATACGACGGCGTTTTACGACCAGATCAAGAGCAAATTGCAGCTGGAGTTCAACAAGAACCAGTTGGTGGAGAAATTGAGAAGGCTCAAGAAGAAATACCGGAACGTGTTGAATCGAATCGAGTCGGGTAAGGAATGTGTGTTCAAGAGCCCACACGACCAGGCCACTTTTGAGATCTCTCAGAGGATATGGAGCGGAGTGTCTTTGAATCGTGGAGCTGGTGGCGGAATTGATGATGATGATACAAGCCCTGTTCCTAATCCTCACCCTAAGCCTAAGCCTAACACTAACTCTAACCCCAATTTGATTGATCAGAATATTGATACTGGGTATCTTATAGTTGGTAATTGTAATCATACCTCGGAGAAAAAGATCTCCAGTTCACGAAAAAGATCACGAGGAGGAGGAGGTGGTTGTAGTGGCGGTGTTAAAGTTGAGGATGATCATGGAATTAATCCACAACCAGTGGGTGTGGGTGTGGCCACGACCACGGCCTCACCACCTATTCCAAAGAATTTGATTGAGGAGACTGTGAGGAGTTGTGTATCACCATTGTTCAAGGAGCTGGTAAACAATGTGATGAATAGGCCAGGGGGTTTGCGAGGGTTTGGGATGGGATTGAGTCTGATGCCATTGGATTTTGGTGGGCAGATGGATATAGTGGGAGGAAGGGGTGCGGCAGGTGAGAAATGGAGGGAGCAGCAGATTTTGGAGTTGGAGGTTTATTCGAAGCGGTTGGAATTGGTGCAGGATCAAATTAAGGGTCAATTGGAGGGGCTGAGGTCAATGGGGAGGTGATGGAAGGTTATGTTTTGGATGCGAGTTGTTGTAAGTTTGTGGAGTTTTTGGATTTTATATTTTCTTTGGTTGGTTTATAGATTTGTTGGTCATTGATCAACAATTAATACTGTGTAGTTGGTACTTGCATTCTGTTTAGATTTCTCACCCCTTTTTTTTTTATTGAACTTTGGCTGTCTAATAAGTATTTCTAATTATTCTGCCTTTGATAGCTTGTTCAAACTTGTTTATTTTGTGCATATTTATGAGAATAAAATGATAGTAAAAAAAGCCATGAGTTTTATGTCTTTACCGGTTTTTTCTTTTTTAAATTTATTTTATGAAGGTTAATTGGATAGCTGAAATTAAAGCATGACTATATGCTTCTCATTTTTATAGTGTCTTATAGTTGATAATTTCTTGTTACTGTTCTTGTGTGCATGATAGTTGTGGTATTGCACTCTGGGCATTCATCAGGTAGTCTTATTGACAATATTTTTTTGTGTTCTGTTCTATTGGTGTCGTGAGATTCTTGTGAGATGAGGGTGAAGGTTCTTTCCAACTGTGTGATGGCCTCTTCTAATCTAGTCGCCATCTCAAAGGGATGGTAATCTTGAGGGAAAATTTTCAACAAGAATGGTACTCATGCTTCAGGGGATTCCGTTTGTCCAAAGGACTTGATGGTTTTCAAAGACTTGTGGTGCCTCTAGTTGAAACTTGAATAATTAGTGAATATTAAGGTTTAGGAAAAGAAAGAAAACAAAAAGAATAGAGGAAGAAAGGGATTATGCACAATATTCTGTGTAGGGTGTGTATTGCCTACACCCTTTCACCTATTATATTAGATTGATATTTGATTGGTATTGAAGATAATTATAATATTAGGAAAGTAGAAACATAATAGGCAGGTAGAACAAGAAGAAAGTAACATAATAGGAAAGTAAAACTACAGGAAATAGAACAATAGGAAAAATACCACTCTAACATCTCTTCTTTGTCCGGTCCTTTGAGCTTGTTTATAATATAAATTGGGATAATAAGAATCATGGTGGAGTGATCCGAACACTTGACAGAAGATAAAATACGACTACAAGCTGTAGACAGTTCAACGTTCTCATGTGGACACTCGTTAGCCCGAGCACAATCATCCAAATACACAATAAAATGTTAAGCTGTTTTACTTTTCTTTGCTGATGTCTCTTAATGAAATTTGCCATATTGCAACTTGCATTTGTACGCATGCAGTCGGGGAACACATTTGGGTTAACACCCATCTAAACAATGAGTGTCAATAGTTCAACATTTAGGCCACAACATTTTAACCAAACAAGTGCTGTCTAAACCAATCTGGATAGTCTCCTATCACCAGTCTCACCAATATCTTGGGCTTTGATTCTTATTCTTACTACTGTATATCATTTACATTTTATGTTCTCCAGTTGTTTGCTTCTTTATACATTATAATTGTGTATGAGACCAGCATTCTTCTAATCTTTTTGAATAAATGAAGTTTGTGCAAGTTTGTGGGATGGTTTTAAGAATGCACGTGAGGCTAATACTCGAGCATTCCTAATACACCCACCCAACCATTTTAGCTCATTGCCATTGTACTCCAATGGCTTTGGCTCATTATCTTTGAAATATCGAAAAGGAGAACACCCAAGAGGATTCCATATAGACAGGAAAACACTTTCCCTTAATACAAAGACTTATCCTACTCTAGCAGTAATGAGAATGGGGTGTTTAACTGTATTCTTATTTTGACGAGGAACAAAATACTTTATTGATTTTGACGAGTTACATAAGAGAGAAAACAGGGGGACAAGTTGTCCATCCCCGAATCATTCACAAATTACTAAAAGACGAAGATGAAAAAGAAACAGTGAAAAAATAAGTTTAAACCAGCGTATAATGTCCCACAATAAGAAAATACAGTAGGCTGAATTATATCCATCTGTGTTGCGGTTATATTAAACACCTTTCGGGCAGTGCAGTTGTGTAATCTAGAATTTTTGCTTCTTTAGCATCATTCAGCATTGTTGTTGATGCTTTGAGTGAACTTTAACTTTTCATTAGTTAAATTGGTTGGATTTCTTATCAAACCATTTTTTATGTGAATTACTTTACTTATTAACAAAAATTTTCATATCCTATTGAAAAAAATTAACACAAGAATGGATTCAGAACATGTTCTGCTGTATTAACTAGGATAGGACCTGTCTGAAATTAGTTCAAGGATTGTTGAACCTGGTAAATCAGATGCCATCATAATTCCAGTCTCTAGCGTCCTAGCTTAGGGGCATGTGGGTATAGTTGTAAAGAATCTCTAGGTATATTGCCTAATTCTTACTCCTGCTTTTTCAGTTTGTCCAGAGTGTTTTAAACGTCGCTGTAAGGTTGATTAACCGATTAACCATTATTGTTTTGTGCTTTCAACTTGCCACTCGAGATTGACAAAATGGCTTTGTAGTTGTGAATCAAAGAAATGATTAACTTTGTAATGCAACTAGTGAAGTTAAGTTTGTGTCGTAGTGTACTAGTTCAACGAGAGAATGGTTTGCAGATATGAAAGCCATGGTGTAAATGGAGATCACTCTATTGAGGTGATCAGCGGTTTAGCTTTTGAACTAGTGATTTTCGTGCTGTTGATTTAAGTAGTTGATGTCTCTGAATTCATTCTTTTGGAGCTTGGATCAGACTACGGATTTGTGTACCCAATGTGGCATACTTTCCGTACATGAAGGATGCTGTTGATTACATTTTGTCTCTCAAAGCCTATTAAAATTTCGGGCAAACTTCATTTTACCACCTGCTCCACATAACCCTCGCATAGGTTGTGGACTAAACTGCAATCCTTACTTCGTTAACAGCACCAGTAAAATGACATTAATACCCTTCCCTCTATCTTCTTCTTCAACAGACTCCGTATCCCCTTGCTCCGGCAATGCCTACGCCGCCACAATAGTGATTACACCATGCCAACCAAAGTCACCCAGCAGCCACCTCGTTCTCAAGTTCAACAATCATAATTGAGAACAAGAAGGAAATTGAAAAGAAGAGGAAAAAAGAAATTAAGTACCATTGGAACAAAACAATTTTCATTGTTCTTGATTTCTCCTGTTCTCCAATCCTTCCACCCACACCCAAATAACGATAGATGTCGTTCACAACACACGCGATCACCACCCACAGCCACTATGGGCACCACCCAATTCATTCTTCACCATATATATAATCAACCCAATTCATTTTTCACCATCCATAATCAAACCCAATTCACTTTCCACAATCCACAACCACCATAGCCACCTCCCACAATCAAACCCAACTGTTATCGGTGCAAAAATCTGCAATTTTTTAATTGGGTAGGTTGAATTTGTAAAGATCTGCAACATGTATGGCTTCTTGAGTATTCAATTGGGTAGGTTAGTGGTTTAGGTTGACCCATACCTAGTTTTTTCTTCCTTCTCCTCCCTTTCTTCCTCCGTTGCGGACTCCTACCATGCCAGGCAATGACTTCTGGTATGCATTGACGAGTTAGGGCAACTTTGTCATTTGCTGGAGTTTTTTTGGAGGGAAGCATCTTTTTATTATACAAACTTGCACCACAGCCGTGTGAAGGCCACGTTATGTTAAATTGGATGGAATCACGACTTTGCACTTTGGTCCAGTAAACACAAGGTGGTTTCTGCGGAGGTTTTTAAATGACAGTTAAGTAAAGTGCATTTGAGACATAACCG
>CAUOFW020001280.1:189768-724139 GCA_963454935.2 Ilex paraguariensis | reverse complement strand
AAAAAAAAAATGCTTCTATAATAAAGATGAGCTCTTCAGCTCATAAAATAAAGATGAACTCTTCAGCTCATAAAATTAAGATGAAGCTCTTCAGCTCATAAAATAAAGATGAGTTCTTCAGCTCATAAAATTAAGATGAGTTTCCCAGCTCATAAAACCAAGATTAGTCACTTAGCTCATAAAATGAAAACAAGCACTTCAGTTCATAAAAAGAGCCCTGTAGCACATGATGAATTCCTCAGTTCATTAGCAGAGCCCTGAAGCTCACTATGAACAATTCAGTTCATAAAAAGAGCTCTATAACTCAGGATGAACTCTACAATTCATAAAAAGAACGTTGTAGCTCACAACTTACCCTACCAAGTTCACTCAAAAGGGTCCTGAAACCCGTGAATAAAGCCATCATAACTAGATTCAAGGCTACAAGTTCAAGAGTCTATAGTAGAATCAGTAACCATCAAATAAGAACAAAGGTTCACATATCTAGCAGCAATATGAAGAAATAAAAAGAGATTACAAGAGATATTCTCAATCCTTATTCGCCCTTTAAGCGTCTCCGGAGCTCTGCAACTTCCTCCTTCAGGCAGGCATTTTCTTCTTTTAGCTCATCATTTTTCCTTCTGGGCTTCTGTCAGAAGATTTACAAGTCTTTGCCCAGATAAGGAGAACAATATGATAGCCAGAGAAGATCCAGATGAAGAAGAGAAGTCAATGGCATGGCCGCTTTTACGTTTTCCAGAGAAAGTACCAACGACCTCAACCTTATCAGATTCAAAGGGATAGGAATCAATAGAATCTGGATAAGAGACAAAGTCCATAACGGCACCGGCAACACTGAACATAAACAAGTTATATGGTGTCACCAACTTAGAGTAAGGCACAAGCTCAACTTCTATCATCTAGTCAATTCGCATTTCCTCTAACAGATCCAATTCGGGAGGACCTATCGATCAAATTAAATCCTACGATTAGAAGACTACATCAAAAGACCTGAATAAATACAAGTTACCGAGATACTTACCTGAATAAGAGTAGCTCCTCCAGGATCTGGGAACTCTGCACTCTCTGTAATGCAGTTCTATGGACCTCCAAGAATCCCCAACAACATAAAAGAAGCGATTGACCCATCCCTCAGGAGGAGAAAGAAGGTCCAATACCAGACGTCGCAGCTTGAAGTGCCTCCACCGAAAACAGACAAAGCATGAGACCTTATCCTCCCCGACGTCAAAAAAGTAGAAGAATTCTCTTACAGTGAAAAACTTGTCATCACCACGTAAACGACAAAACAGAAAAAAACTGATCATGATGGCCCACCCCTTGGGAGAAAGATGAGAAGGGCATAACCCACAATAAGTCAAGATATAACGAACAACGTGATGAATGGGGAGACACAGTCCCATGTCCAAAGTTCCCTAAAAAAAGCAGGTATCCCCTCTAGGGAGATAAATTGCAGGGCTCGTCAGAAGATGAGACTCGCAAAGCTAATTCCACTTCAAGAAAGAACTTTTTTTTTTATCCCGGCTAAGTTTGAGGATGACAATGACGAAGGTACTGAGTAACGGGTCTGCCACTCCCACTTTATTTCGCAGGAGCTTCGTTCCCTGAACAAGTAGGAGATTGGGACAACCATTGAATTTGTAGGAAGGCAAATAAGAGACGTAGGAAGAAGATAACAAAGATGACAAGCTTTTTGAGGGAATGAATGTCTACAGAATCAAGAATGCAAGATATTAAAGAATCAAGAAGCACGCCGAACCCAATTGCAGCGGACCTTTGGGTTTCCAAATTAAGGCAACAAATGTGTTTAAAGAAGGCAATAAAATATAAACAATACAAGAGTAGTTAATGATAGATTTTATCAATCATGAGCCATTAAATAGCCAAGGAAGGCCTGATGCAGTCTTTGGACAAACCCAGGAGATCAGATTCCTTCCTCGGTTATAACGGGGTTCAATAATTTAAATAGCTGGATCACATCCCGAAAGAGGCTTCTCAGATTTCTTTGGGCTGACTAAAAGGGGAACTCTACCGCTGAAACATAACAAGGCTTCATAAGTATAAGCAGCTGCTAAAACCATATCCCCAGCAAAGCTAGCAGGTGCACTAACAACAACCATACCCTAGTATTTACACCCAGCAATAAGGAGAAACCTCCCAAGAATGAAACCAAATTTTCAGGGGTCAATAAGCTCTACAGACCCTAAAAAAGTTCTACGAGATCTACACCAAGGGTTTTCAAGCTCCAGGGGAATAAGAGCTCAGTCAGAGGCATACATGGCAACTCTACGTAACTTAGCAAAAGTAAGGTAATAGGTGGTTTAAAGTGAAGTTTGCCTTTGATGATATCCTGAACAAGCTCTAACTGTGAGGTCAGATCAGTAGATCAGGAAAGACACGGACAACTCAGAGAATCAGGGGAAGAGCTCCCCTAGGGGAGATCGTAGCAGAACCAACCAGGGAACAACTGGATAATGGCGGAAATTGAGCCCAATGCAAGAAACTTTCAACCAATCGAGATTCTCTCCTAAAATCAAGGAGGATTCCATGACTAATTGGCAAAGATCTCGGCTGAAATCTCACAGAATAGGAAGCAGTCTTATAAATACTATGTAACGCCTCATCGAAGAGGAGGAATCCTAGAAAAAAAACCCTAATTAGTTCACGCATTGTACTGCAACACATACGAGTAATCAATAGAGAAAAAAGGAGCAAAAGCCTCTATTAGATAGTAAACTAACTGAGCTTCAAAGCCGGTGAACCACTATATTCCTACCGTGTAAATTCCCTTAACCCCTCAGAAATACTTCAACACTGTCATTATAAGGTGAGCATCCTAGATTCACCTTGGGTCCTGTGCACTCTGTTCACCCACATTAATTTTTACCATCAGTTTGGCGTCGTCTGTGGGAATGACTGTTCCTGTTACAAATAAGCTGATCTCTCAATGACTGATGGTATCAACGCAAAACATGATTAGAAGCCAAACAAACCCACCTCGGATGCAGGACGAACAGGGAGCCACCAATGGCGGACAACCCCAGAACATCTCAGAGATTGATCCTCCCATGGGGAATTTCCCCACGAATAACGAGATGGATGTCTTTCGCCTCGTCAATCAACGCTTGATAAAGCAAAACGAAGAGCTCTTGAAGCTCTTACAGCGCCCACAAGAGGCACATCCAGCCCAAGAAGGTCAAAACAGTCATCGTCACAGGAATCAACAACACCTTGATCCACTCAGAGAAGACAACGACGGAGGGAAGAACACCCATACCTTGGGGCAGGATCCCCAACTACCCCTAGGAATTGCCACAATGAAGAAGTACAAAGTCAAAACCATAAAGGTGAAGAGAATGATGTCTTCCCTTATCAGTAGAAGAGAAAGGAACAATATTGGGAATAACGCTTCAAGGGCATCCAACAGGAGCTCAGCCACATGAAGGAAGCGGTCAGAAGAAAAGCTCCAGTTACAATGGACACCTTGGTGTAGCAAACTGAATCTCTATTCACGCCAGTGGTGTTGCATTTTCCCCTCCCACTGAAGTTCAAGATGCCACAGATAGAGTCCTTTGATGGAACCAAGGACCCCATGGACCACCTTAATACTTATAAGAACCAGATGGAGTTACACGGGTACCAGGACCCCGTACGCTGTCGAGCCTTTGCCATCACTTTGAAGGGTTCAACCTTGGCGTGGTTTAACAAGCTCCCCCCGACCTCAATCTCTTCCTTCAAAGAACTTACCATTTTCTTCGTATCCCACTTCATAGGGGCTCGAACCTATAGAAAGTCGAGCTATCACCTTTTGAATGTGAAACAGGGACCTCAAGAAAACCTCAGATCTTATGTCCAAAGATTTAATTCGGAGTCGTTAAAGGTGGATGTCCTAGATGAAAAGTTCGCCATCACTGCCTTCATAGCTGGCCTAGGGGTGCAATTTAAAGATTTAATATTCTCCATATCAAAAAATTCTCAAGCAAGCATGATCGAAGTGCTTGCCAAAACAGAGAAATATATAAACAGTGAAGAAGCTCTTCTTTCTAAGGTAGGGAGCTTTTCTGCACACAGAGACAAAGGAAATGAAGAAAAAAAGAGGAACCAAAGTCCTAGGAGAGAGAGAGAAAGAAATAGATCTCCAAGAAGATATATATATCTCCCAGAAGAGATAAAAAGCGATCCCCAAAAAGAAAGGGGAATGTTAGGGACCGATTAGGACCCCCCGCAGCCTAAACTACAGCCGAGGTATGCACCTTAACAATATACCCCTCTCACTGCAACAGTGTTCCAGATCCTATACGAGGTGCAGAACGAGAAATTCCTAAGGTGGCCTCCACGAATGAAGACAGATCCAGCTAAAAGAGACCCCACTAAGTATTGCGAATATCATAGGGATCATGGTCATCACACCGACGATTGCATTCAGCTAAAGAAAGAGGTCGAGTTCTTGATCCAGAGGGGGCAATTATGACGATTTATTGCCCCTAACAACCAGAACAGGGCTCCACCACCACCGACACCTCAGCAGCAAGCCCCTGCGCAGCACCAGCAACACTTAGGAGATATCAGAGTGATATCTAGAGGATTTGCTGGCAGTGGAGAGTCCAGTGCAGCCAGGAAAGCACACCTGCACAGGATCAGAGCTGGCGAAACACTGGAAGTGCACACCGTGTCCAAAATACCTCGGCTGAGCACAACCATCACTTTTTTGGATTCAGACTTGGAAGGCTGCCAGCATCCCCATGATGACCCGTTGGTGGTGAGGGCCATTATGGCTAACCAAACAGTTCATCGAGTTCTAATTGACAATGGGAGCTCGACCGACATCATTTTTGCCTTTGTCTTCGACAAAATGGGTATAGGAAGGGAGAAGCTTGAGCTAGTAAGCACTCACTTAATGGGATTCTCGGGGGAGAGGGTGCTACCCCTGGAATCCATCCAACTAGTGCTTACTATGGGGGACCCTCCTTATCAAGCCACCACTACTGTGAAATGCCTAGTGGTTGACGCCCCTTCTGCGTACAATATGTTACTTGGGAGACCATCCCTTAACGCAATGAAAGCTATTCCCTCAGCATATCACTTGGTCGTAAATTTTCATACAAAAAATGGAGTTGGAACGGTCCGAGGAGACCAGCGAATAGCCAGGGAGTGCTACATGGCCTCGGTGAAGCAGAAAGAGGTTGAAAATATCCAGTTAGATGAGATTGACATGAGGGACAAGCTTGACACTAGGCCCATGCCATCAGAAGAGCTAGAGCTAGTCCAGCTCGATGAAGAGCCTGAACACATTGTTTTCATGGGATCTAAGTTGAGCAAAAAAATGAAAGACCTACTCACCCAGTTCCTGAGGAAGAATATGGGGGTATTCACTTGGAAGCAAGAAGACATGGAAGGCATCGACCCCTCAGTCATCACACATAAGCTAAGCGTGAATCCTATTTGCAAACTTGTTAAACAGAAGCGGAGAATTTTTGCTCGAGAACGCTAGAGGGCAATTAACGAGGAGGTTAGTAAACTCCTCCACGTCAAGGCCATTAGAGAGGTGGACTACCCTACCTGGTTGGCGAATGTGGTGCTGGTCAAGAAAACCAACAAAAAATGGCGGCTCTGCATTGATTTCACCGATCTCAATCGAGCATGCCCCAAGGACAGCTTTCCCTTACCTCGAATCGACTTGATCGTGGATGCCACTACTGGGCATGAGCTCCTCAGCTTCATGGATACTTTCTCAGGTTATAATCAGATCAGGATGGACCCAGCGGATCAGGAGAAGACATCATTTGTGACTGAACAGGGAACTTACTGTTACCAGGTCATACCTTTTGGATTGAAGAATGCTAGAGCCACCTATCAGCGCCTAGTGAATAAAATGTTCCAGAAGCAAATTGGGACATCCATGGAAGTCTATATTGACGATATGTTAGTAAAATCACTGAAGGCAGAGCTGCATATTGAGCACCTAGCAGAATCATTTCAAATCCTCAAGGAGTATAAGATGAAACTCAACCCTGCAAAGTGCGCCTTTGGGATATCAGCAAGGAAGTTTCTTGGATTCATAGTCAATAGCAGAGGAATCGAGATTAACCCAGAAAAGGTTAAGGCAGTTCTGGATATACAACCACCGTCCAACATCAGGGAGATCCAACGCCTAACAGGAAGGATAGCCGTCTTGCGTCGTTTTGTATCCAAATTAAGTGACAAGTGTCCACCTTTCTTTCAGGTCTTAAAGAAGGCATTCCAGTGGGACACCTGGTGAGAGGAAGTGTTCAAAGCACTAAAGGAGTACATAAGCTCTCCCCCTGTCCTAGTAAGCCCTTTAGAAGGGGAAGTGCTTACTCTCTATTTAGTTATCTCGAGTTTCTCAACCAGCGTAACACTAGTTAGGAAGCGAGACAGAACCCAACAACCAGTTTACTACTGTAGCAGAGCTCTGAGGGGGTAGAGGAGAGATATTCAAAGATAGAAAAGCTAGTTTTGGCCCTGGTGACTACGGCAAGGAGACTTAGACCATACTTTCAGGCTCATATTATCGAGGTTCCACCAGATCAGTCAATGAAGCAAGTGTTGCATAAACCAGAGTCTTCAGAGAGGCTAGTTAAGTGGGCAATAGAGCTCAGCGAATTTGATATTAGGTACAAGCCAAGGACTGCAATCAAAGGGTAAATTTTTGCAGATTTCATCGCAGAATTCACCGCAGTAACACCCGCATAAGCCATACTGCTAATACCTGATCTTCCTGTATGGAAACTTTCGGTAGACGGAGCTGCCAATGCCCAAGGAAGTGGCGTAGGATTGATCCTGACCTCTCCAGATGGAATAAACTTGGAATATGCCCTCAGGTTTTGGTTTAGGGCTTCAAACAACCAGGCAGAATATGAAGCTGTCATTGTTGGGCTCAACCTTGCTCATTCAACAGAGGTAGAACAACTGGAGANGTTACCAGGTCATACCTTTTGGATTGAAGAATGCTAGAGCCACCTATCAGCGCCTAGTGAATAAAATGTTCCAGAAGCAAATTGGGACATCCATGGAAGTCTATATTGACGATATGTTAGTAAAATCACTGAAGGCAGAGCTGCATATTGAGCACCTAGCAGAATCATTTCAAATCCTCAAGGAGTATAAGATGAAACTCAACCCTGCAAAGTGCGCCTTTGGGATATCAGCAAGGAAGTTTCTTGGATTCATAGTCAATAGCAGAGGAATCGAGATTAACCCAGAAAAGGTTAAGGCAGTTCTGGATATACAACCACCGTCCAACATCAGGGAGATCCAACGCCTAACAGGAAGGATAGCCGTCTTGCGTCGTTTTGTATCCAAATTAAGTGACAAGTGTCCACCTTTCTTTCAGGTCTTAAAGAAGGCATTCCAGTGGGACACCTGGTGAGAGGAAGTGTTCAAAGCACTAAAGGAGTACATAAGCTCTCCCCCTGTCCTAGTAAGCCCTTTAGAAGGGGAAGTGCTTACTCTCTATTTAGTTATCTCGAGTTTCTCAACCAGCGTAACACTAGTTAGGAAGCGAGACAGAACCCAACAACCAGTTTACTACTGTAGCAGAGCTCTGAGGGGGTAGAGGAGAGATATTCAAAGATAGAAAAGCTAGTTTTGGCCCTGGTGACTACGGCAAGGAGACTTAGACCATACTTTCAGGCTCATATTATCGAGGTTCCACCAGATCAGTCAATGAAGCAAGTGTTGCATAAACCAGAGTCTTCAGAGAGGCTAGTTAAGTGGGCAATAGAGCTCAGCGAATTTGATATTAGGTACAAGCCAAGGACTGCAATCAAAGGGTAAATTTTTGCAGATTTCATCGCAGAATTCACCGCAGTAACACCCGCATAAGCCATACTGCTAATACCTGATCTTCCTGTATGGAAACTTTCGGTAGACGGAGCTGCCAATGCCCAAGGAAGTGGCGTAGGATTGATCCTGACCTCTCCAGATGGAATAAACTTGGAATATGCCCTCAGGTTTTGGTTTAGGGCTTCAAACAACCAGGCAGAATATGAAGCTGTCATTGTTGGGCTCAACCTTGCTCATTCAACAGAGGTAGAACAACTGGAGATCAACAGCGATTCCCAGCTTGTCGTGAAACAGTTAGAGGAGTCATACGAGGCTAAGGGTGAGAAAATGGTTCTCTACCTCAGAAAGGCGCAGGAATTGATCAAAAAGTTTGTGCAGGTTAAATTCAAGCACGTTCCTAGAATCGAAAATTCTAGAGCAAACGTCTTGACAAGGTTGGCAATAGCTTTGCAGGAGAATTTGGATAGGTTAATTCCAGTGGAGCATTTAGCAGAACCATTTGTATGCATAGAAGATGAAGAAGTTCTGTCTGTGCAAGCACCACCGAGTTGGATGGACCCCATCAGAGGGTATCTTCAAAATGCTAACTAAATATTTAGAGAGGTTCATAAAGGAGTCTGCGACAACCACATCAGAGCTCGGGCCCTAACAGGAAAAGCATTAAGGCAGGGGTACTACTGGCCCACTATGCTCAAAGATGTTGCGGATCTGATCAAAAGATGTAAAACTTTTCAAATACACGCCAACATTTCCCACTGCCCACCAAAGCTCCTAACATCGGTGGTGAGCCCCTGGATTTTTCAACAATGGGGGTTAGATATACTTGGCCCCCTCCCTACGGGGGTCGGACAATGCAAGTTCGCCATTATTAGGGTGGACTACTTCACCAAATGAGCAAAGGCAGAGCCTTTGGCAACAATCACAGAATAAAAAGTCCAAAACTTTGTCTGGAAGTCGATAGTCTATAGGTTTGAGATTCCAAGGGGCAGCTGTTTCAGATAATGAGAAGCAGTTTGATAACCCTAAGTTCAAGAAGTTTTGTGCCGAGCTAGGGATAAGAAATTTCTTTTTGGCCTCTGCTCATCCCCAATCCAATAGGTAGGCAGAGGTCACCATTCGAACGATAAAAACCGCCCTGAAAACTAAGTTGAAAGCACTAAAAGGAAAATGGGTGAAGCAGCTCTCTAAGGTGTTATGGGCTTATAGAACCACAACCAGGACAGCCACTTAGGAAACTCTATTTGCTTTGGCTTTTGGAACTGAAGTAGTGGCTCCCGTGGAGATAGGGCTCCCATCCCCCAGAATTGAGTTTAGCGACGCAAGGCATAATGATGAGGCGTTACTACTCAACCTCGATCTATTGGATGAAAAGAGAGGTGAGGCCTTACAGCGCATAAAGCATTATCAGAGGAAGACAGTCAAGTACTACGATAAGAAAGTAAAGCACATGAGTTACAACATAGGGGATCTAGTGCTTAGAAAGTTTCTGCTTGCGAGGAAAGACCCTTCCCACAGGAAACTAGGGCCAAACTAAAAAGGTCCTTATATCATATCAAGGNACCACCGAGTTGGATGGACCCCATCAGAGGGTATCTTCAAAATGCTAACTAAATATTTAGAGAGGTTCATAAAGGAGTCTGCGACAACCACATCAGAGCTCGGGCCCTAACAGGAAAAGCATTAAGGCAGGGGTACTACTGGCCCACTATGCTCAAAGATGTTGCGGATCTGATCAAAAGATGTAAAACTTTTCAAATACACGCCAACATTTCCCACTGCCCACCAAAGCTCCTAACATCGGTGGTGAGCCCCTGGATTTTTCAACAATGGGGGTTAGATATACTTGGCCCCCTCCCTACGGGGGTCGGACAATGCAAGTTCGCCATTATTAGGGTGGACTACTTCACCAAATGAGCAAAGGCAGAGCCTTTGGCAACAATCACAGAATAAAAAGTCCAAAACTTTGTCTGGAAGTCGATAGTCTATAGGTTTGAGATTCCAAGGGGCAGCTGTTTCAGATAATGAGAAGCAGTTTGATAACCCTAAGTTCAAGAAGTTTTGTGCCGAGCTAGGGATAAGAAATTTCTTTTTGGCCTCTGCTCATCCCCAATCCAATAGGTAGGCAGAGGTCACCATTCGAACGATAAAAACCGCCCTGAAAACTAAGTTGAAAGCACTAAAAGGAAAATGGGTGAAGCAGCTCTCTAAGGTGTTATGGGCTTATAGAACCACAACCAGGACAGCCACTTAGGAAACTCTATTTGCTTTGGCTTTTGGAACTGAAGTAGTGGCTCCCGTGGAGATAGGGCTCCCATCCCCCAGAATTGAGTTTAGCGACGCAAGGCATAATGATGAGGCGTTACTACTCAACCTCGATCTATTGGATGAAAAGAGAGGTGAGGCCTTACAGCGCATAAAGCATTATCAGAGGAAGACAGTCAAGTACTACGATAAGAAAGTAAAGCACATGAGTTACAACATAGGGGATCTAGTGCTTAGAAAGTTTCTGCTTGCGAGGAAAGACCCTTCCCACAGGAAACTAGGGCCAAACTAAAAAGGTCCTTATATCATATCAAGGGTTATCAGGCCTGGGAACTATAAGCTACAAACTGAGGAAGGGAAAAGTCCTGCCTCATTCTTGGACTGCAGAACATCTTAAGAGGTTTTTTCAGTAAGTTTTTCTGTAATAGAATCATTCTTTCAATTAAACTAAGAACTTTTGACCCTCTCTTGTATGTGCCTGTAAAAAAAAAAATGCTTCTATAATAAAGATGAGCTCTTCAGCTCATAAAATAAAGATGAACTCTTCAGCTCATAAAATTAAGATGAAGCTCTTCAGCTCATAAAATAAAGATGAGTTCTTCAGCTCATAAAATTAAGATGAGTTTCCCAGCTCATAAAACCAAGATTAGTCACTTAGCTCATAAAATGAAAACAAGCACTTCAGTTCATAAAAAGAGCCCTGTAGCACATGATGAATTCCTCAGTTCATTAGCAGAGCCCTGAAGCTCACTATGAACAATTCAGTTCATAAAAAGAGCTCTATAACTCAGGATGAACTCTACAATTCATAAAAAGAACGTTGTAGCTCACAACTTACCCTACCAAGTTCACTCAAAAGGGTCCTGAAACCCGTGAATAAAGCCATCATAACTAGATTCAAGGCTACAAGTTCAAGAGTCTATAGTAGAATCAGTAACCATCAAATAAGAACAAAGGTTCACATATCTAGCAGCAATATGAAGAAATAAAAAGAGATTACAAGAGATATTCTCAATCCTTATTCGCCCTTTAAGCGTCTCCGGAGCTCTGCAACTTCCTCCTTCAGGCAGGCATTTTCTTCTTTTAGCTCATCATTTTTCCTTCTGGGCTTCTGTCAGAAGATTTACAAGTCTTTGCCCAGATAAGGAGAACAATATGATAGCCAGAGAAGATCCAGATGAAGAAGAGAAGTCAATGGCATGGCCGCTTTTACGTTTTCCAGAGAAAGTACCAACGACCTCAACCTTATCAGATTCAAAGGGATAGGAATCAATAGAATCTGGATAAGAGACAAAGTCCATAACGGCACCGGCAACACTGAACATAAACAAGTTATATGGTGTCACCAACTTAGAGTAAGGCACAAGCTCAACTTCTATCATCTAGTCAATTCGCATTTCCTCTAACAGATCCAATTCGGGAGGACCTATCGATCAAATTAAATCCTACGATTAGAAGACTACATCAAAAGACCTGAATAAATACAAGTTACCGAGATACTTACCTGAATAAGAGTAGCTCCTCCAGGATCTGGGAACTCTGCACTCTCTGTAATGCAGTTCTATGGACCTCCAAGAATCCCCAACAACATAAAAGAAGCGATTGACCCATCCCTCAGGAGGAGAAAGAAGGTCCAATACCAGACGTCGCAGCTTGAAGTGCCTCCACCGAAAACAGACAAAGCATGAGACCTTATCCTCCCCGACGTCAAAAAAGTAGAAGAATTCTCTTACAGTGAAAAACTTGTCATCACCACGTAAACGACAAAACAGAAAAAAACTGATCATGATGGCCCACCCCTTGGGAGAAAGATGAGAAGGGCATAACCCACAATAAGTCAAGATATAACGAACAACGTGATGAATGGGGAGACACAGTCCCATGTCCAAAGTTCCCTAAAAAAAGCAGGTATCCCCTCTAGGGAGATAAATTGCAGGGCTCGTCAGAAGATGAGACTCGCAAAGCTAATTCCACTTCAAGAAAGAACTTTTTTTTTTATCCCGGCTAAGTTTGAGGATGACAATGACGAAGGTACTGAGTAACGGGTCTGCCACTCCCACTTTATTTCGCAGGAGCTTCGTTCCCTGAACAAGTAGGAGATTGGGACAACCATTGAATTTGTAGGAAGGCAAATAAGAGACGTAGGAAGAAGATAACAAAGATGACAAGCTTTTTGAGGGAATGAATGTCTACAGAATCAAGAATGCAAGATATTAAAGAATCAAGAAGCACGCCGAACCCAATTGCAGCGGACCTTTGGGTTTCCAAATTAAGGCAACAAATGTGTTTAAAGAAGGCAATAAAATATAAACAATACAAGAGTAGTTAATGATAGATTTTATCAATCATGAGCCATTAAATAGCCAAGGAAGGCCTGATGCAGTCTTTGGACAAACCCAGGAGATCAGATTCCTTCCTCGGTTATAACGGGGTTCAATAATTTAAATAGCTGGATCACATCCCGAAAGAGGCTTCTCAGATTTCTTTGGGCTGACTAAAAGGGGAACTCTACCGCTGAAACATAACAAGGCTTCATAAGTATAAGCAGCTGCTAAAACCATATCCCCAGCAAAGCTAGCAGGTGCACTAACAACAACCATACCCTAGTATTTACACCTAGCAATAAGGAGAAACCTCCCAAGAATGAAACCAAATTTTCAGGGGTCAATAAGCTCTACAGACCCTAAAAAAGTTCTACGAGATCTACACCAAGGGTTTTCAAGCTCCAGGGGAATAAGAGCTCAGTCAGAGGCATACATGGCAACTCTACGTAACTTAGCAAAAGTAAGGTAATAGNTGAACTCTTCAGCTCATAAAATTAAGATGAAGCTCTTCAGCTCATAAAATAAAGATGAGTTCTTCAGCTCATAAAATTAAGATGAGTTTCCCAGCTCATAAAACCAAGATTAGTCACTTAGCTCATAAAATGAAAACAAGCACTTCAGTTCATAAAAAGAGCCCTGTAGCACATGATGAATTCCTCAGTTCATTAGCAGAGCCCTGAAGCTCACTATGAACAATTCAGTTCATAAAAAGAGCTCTATAACTCAGGATGAACTCTACAATTCATAAAAAGAACGTTGTAGCTCACAACTTACCCTACCAAGTTCACTCAAAAGGGTCCTGAAACCCGTGAATAAAGCCATCATAACTAGATTCAAGGCTACAAGTTCAAGAGTCTATAGTAGAATCAGTAACCATCAAATAAGAACAAAGGTTCACATATCTAGCAGCAATATGAAGAAATAAAAAGAGATTACAAGAGATATTCTCAATCCTTATTCGCCCTTTAAGCGTCTCCGGAGCTCTGCAACTTCCTCCTTCAGGCAGGCATTTTCTTCTTTTAGCTCATCATTTTTCCTTCTGGGCTTCTGTCAGAAGATTTACAAGTCTTTGCCCAGATAAGGAGAACAATATGATAGCCAGAGAAGATCCAGATGAAGAAGAGAAGTCAATGGCATGGCCGCTTTTACGTTTTCCAGAGAAAGTACCAACGACCTCAACCTTATCAGATTCAAAGGGATAGGAATCAATAGAATCTGGATAAGAGACAAAGTCCATAACGGCACCGGCAACACTGAACATAAACAAGTTATATGGTGTCACCAACTTAGAGTAAGGCACAAGCTCAACTTCTATCATCTAGTCAATTCGCATTTCCTCTAACAGATCCAATTCGGGAGGACCTATCGATCAAATTAAATCCTACGATTAGAAGACTACATCAAAAGACCTGAATAAATACAAGTTACCGAGATACTTACCTGAATAAGAGTAGCTCCTCCAGGATCTGGGAACTCTGCACTCTCTGTAATGCAGTTCTATGGACCTCCAAGAATCCCCAACAACATAAAAGAAGCGATTGACCCATCCCTCAGGAGGAGAAAGAAGGTCCAATACCAGACGTCGCAGCTTGAAGTGCCTCCACCGAAAACAGACAAAGCATGAGACCTTATCCTCCCCGACGTCAAAAAAGTAGAAGAATTCTCTTACAGTGAAAAACTTGTCATCACCACGTAAACGACAAAACAGAAAAAAACTGATCATGATGGCCCACCCCTTGGGAGAAAGATGAGAAGGGCATAACCCACAATAAGTCAAGATATAACGAACAACGTGATGAATGGGGAGACACAGTCCCATGTCCAAAGTTCCCTAAAAAAAGCAGGTATCCCCTCTAGGGAGATAAATTGCAGGGCTCGTCAGAAGATGAGACTCGCAAAGCTAATTCCACTTCAAGAAAGAACTTTTTTTTTTATCCCGGCTAAGTTTGAGGATGACAATGACGAAGGTACTGAGTAACGGGTCTGCCACTCCCACTTTATTTCGCAGGAGCTTCGTTCCCTGAACAAGTAGGAGATTGGGACAACCATTGAATTTGTAGGAAGGCAAATAAGAGACGTAGGAAGAAGATAACAAAGATGACAAGCTTTTTGAGGGAATGAATGTCTACAGAATCAAGAATGCAAGATATTAAAGAATCAAGAAGCACGCCGAACCCAATTGCAGCGGACCTTTGGGTTTCCAAATTAAGGCAACAAATGTGTTTAAAGAAGGCAATAAAATATAAACAATACAAGAGTAGTTAATGATAGATTTTATCAATCATGAGCCATTAAATAGCCAAGGAAGGCCTGATGCAGTCTTTGGACAAACCCAGGAGATCAGATTCCTTCCTCGGTTATAACGGGGTTCAATAATTTAAATAGCTGGATCACATCCCGAAAGAGGCTTCTCAGATTTCTTTGGGCTGACTAAAAGGGGAACTCTACCGCTGAAACATAACAAGGCTTCATAAGTATAAGCAGCTGCTAAAACCATATCCCCAGCAAAGCTAGCAGGTGCACTAACAACAACCATACCCTAGTATTTACACCTAGCAATAAGGAGAAACCTCCCAAGAATGAAACCAAATTTTCAGGGGTCAATAAGCTCTACAGACCCTAAAAAAGTTCTACGAGATCTACACCAAGGGTTTTCAAGCTCCAGGGGAATAAGAGCTCAGTCAGAGGCATACATGGCAACTCTACGTAACTTAGCAAAAGTAAGGTAATAGACAAGCCCTAAGGACACAAGGGCTTCTTGGTAAAGTATCGTACAAGGTCAGCATCTAGGAGCGCTCAGAAAAAAAGACTTCTTGTTGTAAAGTTAGATTAGCAGAAGAAAACAATAGCCCCAACATTTCTCCGATACTCCTTATCTACCTCAAGCACTAACATCCCTCGATTGTCCAGCAGAAGTTCAAGACAATAAGAGCCAATATAACATGGGAGATTAACTGGGGGTCCACGATAAAGCTCAGCAGTCCTGGAAGACTCTCTGAAATCCCAAACATTCGGGTATTTCAGAGCTAAGTGTTGCTCGTATAGCTACATGGACCTTCCAAGGCAGCTCTCAACTCTTCAAACAAGCAGCATACTCTCTCCGACCAAATACAAGCATAGCAATCTCTTAAAGTCAGATCTCAATTCCTTCCCTCTCGAAAGAGCTCAGGAAGCCAACTTACTTTTAGTTCTAACAAATTTCCTTTCAGAGGAACTTAGTTCCCCTCAAAACAAGGGGGTAAGGGGGTACAGAGCAGTACGCGAGCAGTTAACCATAGAATAGAGCAGAATAGACTGCATTGAAGAGCAAGTTGGGTTGTATTATTGTGATAGAGCAGAGTAGACTGCATTACAGAGCAAACAATTTTAAAAAAAAAAATACACAGCATGAGGTGCAGCATAATTTGAGAAATAAGGCAAAACTCAACCTAGTGCCTTTTTAGAGAGGTCAGCTCGTATGGTTTCATGAACCTTCTGGTACATCTCTTTGAAAAAGCCTTATGCGGACCTCAGGTTAAACTTCCAGAAAAGCTCTCCTTCCAACAAAGCCCTAATGTATGCAGCAACATGGCCTCCATAGGTGTACTTATGATGGACCTTAGCGTCAAGTTGCTTATTCTCTTCCTAAATCCAGCAAACCTCTTGTCACTGTGAGGAATGTCAACTCCACCATCCAATGCTCCCTTTGGGGTTGAGGTCTACTTATATCTTGGCATAAGTTTTCTGATCTATGAGTCCTAAATATGTGCTAGTAGCACAATTATAACTCAGACAAGCTGAAAGAATGGTGTGCAGCTTTTCAAAACAAGGGTTATATTTCAGAGCACGAAATCGGAGCTTACATTCAAAAATATTAGACATTGGCACCAGCAGTTCAGAAAAGATCATGAATCAGATGTACAAAAACATAAGTTACAAGAAGTCGAGTTGTTCAAAACAAAACCAGAAATTATAGCCTAAGTTCCTAAGTTTCTAAAGACAAAGGAAGTGAATGGTCTTGAGGATCAGCAGATGAAGTTTCAGTAACAGGGATGGAGCCCGACAGCTCAAAAGATAAGGGCCCAGATGGCAAAGGAGCAGGGTTCTCGGGATTGCTGGTCCTTGGAGCCTCCGTTCTAGCCGTTGGCGAATCCTGAGCAAGGACCTCAGCCACGAGGTCAGCAGAGAGGGAAGTATTATTAAGAGCAATTGTAGGAGAGGACATCTCAATGCCTTTTGGAGCCTCGACAGAAACAGTAGGAGCCAAGGGGTTATCCTCATCCTCTGAGTCAGTCTCCTCCAACTCCTCCTCAATAGGGATAGCAAAGTCGAAGTCGATGTCTGGATAGGCCTTCTTCGCTTTGTGCTGAAAGGCCAACCATCCTGAGGCCCACTTGATGGCGACATCATCCTTTAGCTCGGCTATTATGTCATCCCTCTTCTTGACAGTTGTCTTTTGCACCTTGAGCTCACCACATAAGCTCTTGTTCGCCTCAGACAGGGTAACATACTCCTTTCTAAAGCTCTTGAGGGAGCCCCGAGCATCAAAGGCTTTCTGGCTATCTTTGGACCAGACATTGGTTTTGAGTAGCAGCTCTTCCCTGGTCATCCTCAGCTCATCCCTGACCTTCTTCTCTCTTTCCTCATTCCTATTCTTAGTAGCTTGAAGACCTTCGTAGTTAGAGGCCTGCTTCTCCATTTGCTCCTCGAGCTTTTGCACATGAGCTTTGAGACTCTCATTGTCAAAGGTCAGCTCAACGGCCTTAAACTCATAAGTCTTCAAAGCTTTGGCAAAGCCCTTCGAAGATCGAACCCTGCCCATCAAGTTCTTCAAATGGAGAGCTATCTGTGGACCAAAAAGGAAGTCGGGATAGATCAGTACAATTCAAAAGCACCAAGCTAAGAGTGAGTATAAAAAATACTTACAGTGGCTGCTCCTTGGAAAGCTAAGCAGAAAGAGACCTCGGAGGGCATGGTAGAGGCCCTCTGGATATCGGATGCAGGGAGAATGGATGAAATGGCCCCAACAACCAACTCAATGTTGTTGAAGAAGGAGTCTTCATCAGTCTCCTTACCTTCTCTTTTTTCGACTTTGGGTCTTCGAAGAGGCAGCTGGGATGTTTGCTCAGATGGTCCAAGGGGTGCAGAGTATGACTGAATTTCAGTAATCAGCCCTAAGGCTCCCTCAACCATAGAAGAGGTGGGAGAAGCCAGCCCTGGCTCAGAAGCCTTTGGGGGGCAAACTGGGCCCCTTGAAAAGAAGAAGGGGCCGGGGATTGAGATGAGGGAGTTTGTCCTTCTTTGCACAAGGCAGGGGAAGAGGCCACTCCCAGCTTCTGCACTTTAGCCCTATCAATGAGGATGCCTCCAGAGTTGGCCTTAGCCTTCCATTTGCCACTTTTCCTACTCTTCTTCAGTATGTCAACCTTGGTCTGGAGTTCCTCAGGGGTTGATTTCATTATGGAGGAGTCTGGGAGATCTGAACTAAGCAAGTTAAACAGGAGAGAGGAAAAAGAAGGGAAGACAAGGGTGCCAACTCGAAAAGTGTTACCTTCTATATCCTCAGGTCTAACAACTGAGATAGGGAGCGGAGCTTCTATCGATACCTTAGGAGGACTGAATCCTTGTGTTACTAAGACCCAGGGCTTGATTAGCTTGGAGTACTTCTCTAGATTACACTTCTTCAACTTTCGCTTTACCCCCTTGTCCTCAACATTGAGCTCTAGTGGAATGCCTAAAAAACAAAACAAGGAGAGAAAAGGTCAAAAAGGCGACTCAATAAGTCCCACACCAGAGCTCAATCCGTTCCAACAAGGGCTCACCTAAGTTATTAGGGGCGGACCAAGTTCTAGGGATACCCAGAGTATCAGTCCTGTCAGTAGGGTTGTACTCCCAGTTGGTGCCTCTGATGAAAAAAAATTGTTTCTTCCAACCCTTATGGGAGCTCGGGAGGCGAGTAATGATCTGCCTAGCCGTGGTTCGCTTGGAGATATATAAGAAATCCTCTGATGAGGTGAGCTTGACATTGAAAAGATCCACAAGCAAGGAAAGGCTGGGGACCCCGAGCCCATGTATCTTGAATAAAACAAAAAGACCCACAAGTACACCCCAGAAATTAGGGGAGAGCTGAGCAGAGCAGACATTGAAATATTGCAAAACACTTTTGATGAAGGGATGCATAGGGAAGCGAAGGTCATTCTCAAAAGCGGCCACAAAGAAACATACTTTCTTATGAACTTGGGCAACATAGGGGGTGTATTTATCTAGGCACCAGGGCTGGACACCAGGAGGAAAACTATAACGGACACTGAGCATTTTGATAAGAGAAGGGTCAACCTCACTAGGTTCTACGAGCTCAGCATGCCTAAAGGCAGCCCCTGTGCCTGTTGCGCTTTCAGAGACTCCTATCCCACTCACCTTGTCCTTACCTTTGTTAAGGCTAGGGGGCACAGAAGAAGACGATATGGATGGTTCCTTAGTATTTTTCTCGGCATCGATAGCATCCATACGGGGAAAATTGTTGATTTTCTTGCCCACATCCCCTAAATCAGTGTCATCTTCGACAAACCTTTCCCCCAAGAGAAAAACAGAGGAGCGTGTAACTCTAGAAGGAGTAGACATGACTGGACAAGAGAAAGGTAAATTAAAAGAAAGGTAGATATGATGAATACTAATTAAGCACTCCCTGATAACCCCTAGGGTCAGCACAGTAGCTCCCAACAGTAGGGATTCGCACTATAGAAGGCCAGCCCACGAAGTGGGGAAGAGGAGACAAATAGTAGTTTCGATTCCAAAAATAAAAGAATCGAAAAGCCCAAAAATGAGATGGCCACCTTGGATTCGAGGGATCCAGAACGAGAAAATGTGAAAAAGGGACAAAAGGGCGTACCTAGGTAAGAGAGAGCAACGATCAGTGGCCTAGAGCGAAATGGAAGAAAGAGGGTAACACGATTCTTCAAATCAAACCTACAGAACTCGATCTTGAATGAGAAATCAAAGAACTCCAAACCAGAAAGCCAGAAAATCACAAGAAGAGAGAAGCAGCAGCGAAGTTGAACAGCAGAATAGGGCGGTTTAGATAGCCGTTTGAGCATTTAAAGCCTAAGAGACGTGGACTAGAACGTGCGCGAGAAACGAGAAAGCCATGATTGCTGAAAACCGCCAAAGAGGCCTCACTCACGTGCAAACCTAGCTCAGCCACGTGCAGATCCAGCTCGGTTTAAAAAGCAACTCAACCCCTGCCTAAGCCTGCTTGAACCAAGGGCTGGGGACAACTGATGATACCCCAAAAATGCCCTAGTTGTGAGCTCAGGTCAGGATGTCAGGTCAAGAGGTCAGGAAAGACACGGGGAGCTCAGAGAACCGCTCTCCTAGGGGAGATCGTAACAGAACCAATCAGGGAACAGCTGGATGATGGTGAAAATTGAGCCCAATGCAAGAAACTCTCAACCAACCGAGATTCTCTCCTAAAATCAAGGAGGATCCCATAAATAATTGGCAAAGATCTCGGCTGAAATCCCACATAATAGAGAGCAGCCTTATAAATACTATGTAACGCCTCATCGAAGAGGAGGAACCTTAGAAAAAAAACCCTAATTAGTTCACGCATTGTACTGCAACACATACGAGTAATCAATAGAGAAAAAAGGAACAATAGCCTCCATTAGAGAGTGGATTAGCTGAGTTCCAAAGCCGATAAACCACTATATTCCTACCGTGCAAATTCCCTTAATCCCTCATAAATACTTCAACACTGTCATTATAAGGTGAGCATCCTAGATTCACCTTGGGTCCCGCACATTCTGTTCACCCATGTCAGTTTGCACCATCAGCCTTAAAATTTATTTTACTACATAGGCTAGTTTGTATTGGCAATCTTTTGACATCATCTGTCCAATGTTTGGCTTACTTGATTGAATGTCCAGTTAATGTTGTTAAAAGGTGAAGGTCAGTCAAAAGAGAAACTTTCAGATTATTGCTGTGTGATGCAATTAAGTAGTTTTGTTTCATTGTATTACGAACATCAATGTTTAGACCTCGCAATTGGTCAAGAATGTTCAAATTGCTTAGCTAGAAGTGAAGTCTGTAGATGGAAGTTTCTTAATCAACTATTGCATGCTGTTGAATTGGCTTCTGCCGACATTTCCTCTTCTTATTCATTCCTGTTGTGTCCTTGCATAATATTGTCTATTCCAGCAGGGTTCTGGCTCTACGTGCTTCCAGTAAGTTTTGTCGACTGAAGGCCCAATGCTTTTTAGGATCCAGTTTTTGCTGCCAACAAAGGAAACATCATGGGGAGTGCCATGGGATCTGTGATTGGGTTAGATATTGTGGTGTGATCGTTGAATTGGTGTCAAAACACTGGAGGATGTGGCTGAGGAAGAAGAATATGCCAGCCCCCGATTCTTCGCGAGACCTTGTAATTGAGGAGGTGAAGGAGCTGCACTTGTTTGGTTTTTTTTTTTTCCCAATCATTTTATGGTAGAAAACCTGCACCGTTCTATCGCTCTCACCCAACCCATGCATTTATGTACGGAACGATTGCTTCTGATTTCAAAATGGATACTTGGTCTGGGTTAATACTGGGTGTTGACCGCGGTGGAGTGCCTGACGGCGTTAACTGTGTCGAGGGGACTCCATAGAGCCCGTCGTCGTGGGGAGGCAACTAAGGAAGATTCCCAATCAATTAACCTTGGAAACAAATTAAGGCCAAAGATCATAGCAACTCATGTGAGATCTAGTTTTTTTTTTTGGTTCAGGCATATCTAGACTAGTTTTTGCGTATCTTGATTAAATTCTTCTTCGATCTAATCGAAGATAGGTCATCCACGCTGAAAAAAATTATCAAGTTTCAAATTCAGGACGTCTACAATTATAATTTATCTCTGTTATCACTTAGACTTATAGTCGATAAACAAGAATATATTACGGAGTCCTGATAATGATGTTGTAAATTCTTCTGGGTAACATAGTGCTCAGAAAAAGTGAAATTGAAATTTCGGATGACTCTTATGGATTCAAAGCAGTCCATATGTTGCTTCTAAAACGAATGAAGATGTTGGGATCAAGGGAGTTTCCTAGGTATAATTCGGACAATTGATGAAGCAGATTTGTTCCAACAAATATCGGACGAGATAATTATAAAGCGGGTACAATCATTTTATACACACATGAAGTTGTTTAAGGGTCCATTTGTTTAATGGGATTTATGGTAGAAAATGCAAGAAATTTTTTTTTTTTAATTTTTCATGTGTTTGGTTAGCATGAAATGAAAAGTGATAAAAAAATTTTTTTTTCATGCTTAGATTTTCTCACAACTAACCAACTTTTTTTTCTTGCAAAAAACATAAGGAAATACAAGAAAGTTGTGATGTATAACTAACTTATTATTTTACCCTTATTTTTCTTAAAATATTTTAGTAGTTATTAATTTTAAAAAATCTTGGTATGAATTTAGTTAATAATATAATTTGACTCAGATACTTTCGTGTTGATGGTTGTCCGAATTAGGTTGGAGTAACTTTTTTTTAAAAAATCAACTTTTAATTATAATAAATATTTTTATCTTCTTTAAATTAATTTAATATAATTAAGGGTAATTTAGATAATTTAAAAAAAAATTGTAACTTTCTTTTCTTTGAAACAATAAAATAATTTTTTTTTGAAATTTTCTTGCAAGTTTTTCATGTTAACCAAATACATACATGAAAATATATTTTTTTTCATTTTCTTTTCTTTCACTTCACTTTCTATCATTTTCACCTTCCATCGATATTTTCATTCTAATCAAACGGATCCTAAAAGAATAATAACCGAAGTACAAATATTTCTCATTTATTTATTTTTTTAAGTTTTTCTCATTTATTTATTATTTTTAATTATTTCTCAATTGGTGGGGGGGGTTTATTTTTATTTTTTGGAATGAGAATTTAATTACAAAAATTCTGTTTTAGTATTGAATGATTTGTTTTTCTGTATCATATTAAACTTCAATGTTTTTCTACTTTTTAAGTTCTTCAAAGTTACATTGGATAGCTTTCCAACAAAGTCTTGTTCATTCTTATCAGATTAGTTAGGGTGTGTCCCATCATTCAGCTCGGCACATCTCCAACTTCCACACATTTGTGACCTGGGTTTTGGATTGTGTCTTTAGAAATGATCGCATGCTTCCACGGTTCCACCATGCATTTTTTTTTTTCCCGTGTGTTAACTATTCTTTGGAGGTCAAATATAGGTTATTGTAATTCAATTGGATTTAAAACATTATTTTTTGAAAAATAAAGACGATTGGTCCTTATACTCAATTTAATAGGAAAGATAAAAAATAGAAAAGATAAAAAATAGAAAGGATACACTTTTTATCCTTCAATGAGGAAAAATAAGAATTATACATTTTTCTTCTTTTGTGTTTAGTAAGATGGATGAAAATAAAAATGATTAATTTTTTTTATACTTGGTAAGATAAAAAAATTATTTTTATTTTTAAAAAAAAATATAAATTCATATTTTATCATTGTATTTATATATGAAATTAATTTGTACATAATATATATATATATATATAAAATGAAATATAAACAAATAAGATATATTTCAATACAAATAATTAAATTTGCATCCATTTTTCTTTCGATTTTAGAGGGATTCATTTTGGTGAGTTGAATGAATAGCTCATCCATCCACTTTTTCATCTTTTTTTATTTTCATTCTTTATCAAGTATGATGTTTTACCCATCTCTTCAACTTTCTATCTTTTTATTTTTTTTCATCTTACCAAACGGAACATTAGAGTATATAAAAAATATNAGGATCGCATGCTTCCACGGTTCCACCATGCATTTTTTTTTCCCGTGTGTTAACTATTCTTTGGAGTTCAAATATAGGTTATTGTAATTCAATTGGATTTAAAACATTTTTTTTTGAAAAATAAAGACGATTGGTCCTTATACTCAATTTAATAGGAAAGATAAAAAATAGAAAAGATAAAAAATAGAAAGGATACACTTTTTATCTTTCAATGAGGAAAAGTAAGAATTATACATTTTTCTTCTTTTGTGTTTAGTAAGATGGATGAAAATAAAAATGATTAATTTTTTTTATACTTGGTAAGATAAAAAAATTATTTTTATTTTTAAAAAAAAATATAAATTCATATTTTATCATTGTATTTATATATGAAATTAATTTGTACATAATATATATATATATATATAAAATGAAATATAAACAAATAAGATATATTTCAATACAAATAATTAAATTTGCATCCATTTTTCTTTCGATTTTAGAGGGATTCATTTTGGTGAGTTGAATGAATAGCTCATCCATCCACTTTTTCATCTTTTTTTATTTTAATTATTTATCAAGTATGATGTTTTATCCATCTCTTCAACTTTCTATCTTTTTATTTTTTTTCATCTTACCAAACGGAACATTAGAGTATATAAAAAATATTAAATTTGAGACTTTTGAGTTACCTCAAACTCAATCAATGAACCATCCTACAAGTTCCAACATTCAAATTTGTTTCTCGTATTGTCTATTAAAAACAATCGGCCAAAAAGAACTTTATAGTATATTAGTAAAAGTACTGTATTGAAGAAGATATCCTACTTAAAGCAACACCTATACAACTATTTTATTGGTGAAGTTAGAATAAAAGTGAGGATCAATAAAAAAAATATTAGGGTTGATCTTAAAAATGTTTAAGATAGATCATAAATATTAGAATCGATTTTAAATCTAAATCTATATCTATACTATTAATAAAACAAATATGAAAAAATTTTGATTCAGTATTTTACATTTATAAAAAATTGTAAAGATCATTCTATAATTCAAAATCTATATTTACACAAAATCTTAATATATCTTAAAAAATTTACTGTAACCAAAGAAATATGCTGATGTAACATAAATTGGTCTTAAAAATTATATTTAAATTAAGTATCACTTTCAATAAAAAAAATTGATTGACTATATTACCCTTAAAAAAAAATGTGTATCATTACATTTTTTAATAAAGTGTTCAAAAACCCTTTAAAAATTCTATCAATTTAACATTATTCATTGTATATGCAAAGATAATATTGTGCCTACACACACACAAAATTTTCACCGAAAAATTTTAACCCTTTTATTTTTAGGGTCGAATACACTTGACTAATTTCTAATTACAATAAAATTCCAAATATAAATAGTATATTGACAATTATTTTTATTTTATTCAATGAATTATTAGAAGAATCCTAATTAAATGAATATAAAAAAAAATTAATTTTCAAATATCACTAAAAATCACTTTCAATCGCAAAATTCTAANGACAATTATTTTTATTTTATTCAATGAATTATTAGAAGAATCCTAATTAAATGAAAATAAAAAAAATTAATTTTCAAATATCACTAAAAATCACTTTCAATCGCAAAATTCTAAAAAAAAAAAAATAGAACTCTAACTATTTTTTAATCTTTTTTCTTATAATTAGAACAAAAAAATTTGGGAAATACAAAAATTTTATAATTATATAATAAAATATGAGCAATGAAAAAATAAGATTAATAAATTTAATATAATATTTAATTAAAATATACATATACCTAAATTTTTTATTATACAAAAATTATCTACGTGCAATGTACGTGATGCATTACTACTAATTTAATATAACCTCAATAAATTGAATTAAAACATCATCATTATTTAGTAATAATTTCGTTACGATCCCCCCAAAAAAAAAAATGNAGGTGCAATGTATGTGATGCATTACTACTAATTTAATATAACCTCAATAAATTGAATTAAAACATCATCATTATTTAGTAATAATTTCGTTACGATCCCCCCAAAAAAAAAAATGTATTTTGGTTCTTATTATTTCAATTATCACTGAAGTGGCCCACTACTAGTCTCAGCACAATCACCATCTTCAGAAGCAGCCATGTCTGCCAGCACTACTCCGGCGCTGAAGACTCCGCCGGTCACGGAGAAGGTGAAGCATGAGATGGAGATGTTCGGAGACGTTAGGATCGACAATTACTACTGGCTTCGCGACGACTCTCGCTCGAATCCCAAGATCCTCTCTCTTCTCCATAAAGAGAACGCGTACACCGATTTCGTCAGGTCCGGTATGTATTCTTATTAGGCCTTTCCTGTAGGAGAAGGCTTTCATAATATCGAATTCAGCTATGAGTTGCTTTTACTTTGTTTTTTTCTCAACAAAAATTGGAGAAAAAACATCAAGTTTCTGACAAATGCAAGCGATTTTGATTGGTCTGGTATGCAGTCATATGCCTTTTCTGCAGCGAAATGTTTTATAATATGTAATTCGGCCATTATTTTGCTTTCCTTTTAGTTTTTCCTCAACAAAAATTGAAGAAAAAGCATCAAAGATTTTCATCGCCATGCCAGATGCAAGGGCTTTTGGTTGTTTATGAACAGTATTTGATAAATGCGATTAGGTAAAGCTAAGGATATTGCTGATTGGTTGTGTTAAATCACTCTGACGTCTAAGTCATGCTTTGCGCTTTTGATGTAGTGGGTGGGATGCCTTTGTAATATTTGATCGCTTTTTCAGGGACCAAACACTTAGAAGAAGAGATTTATGCTGAGATAAGAGGGCGAATCAAGGAGGATGACATATCTGCACCTATACGAAGGGGGTCTTACTACTACTATTCAAGGACCTTGGAGGGTAAGGAATATGTTCAGCATTGTCGACGCCCCGTGGCCGATGATGGGGCTCCTCCCTCTGTCCATGATAATATGCAGATTGGCCCTGATGCTCCCCCGGAGCATGTAATTTTGGACGAGAATGTTAAGGCTCAAAAGCATGCTTATTACAACATTAGTGCTTTTAAAGTAAGAGCATCTTTTCTTTTGCTTATTTTTATTTGAAGTTTTGGCCTTTTCACTCTCCCAATGCCACTCATATTTCTTGTCGCCAGGTTAATCCTAACAATAAGTTAGTAGCATATTCAGAAGACATTAAAGGAGATGAGATCTACACTATATATGTCATTGATGTTGAAACTCAAACACCAGTTGGGAAACCTTTAGTTGGTGTAACATCACATCTTGAATGGGCGGGTGAAGAGGCATTGACTTACATCACAATGGATGAAATACTTCGTCCAGACAAGGTATGATAAATTCTGAGGTTGAACACGTATGCAATCCATTGCCATTAGGTATTATTTGAGATGCGAACGTGGATTGCACATGTGTGACCAAGTTTGTATCTATTTTGTTATTGTTACTGACATATTTGAGTTTGCCGTGATGACTATCTAACGTGAAACGTCCAACAAAACTCCCCCTCTCCCTTCTCTTCTTTGCGTTAATTAGAAGGGATTAAATTTTCTATTCGGTTCAATTTTGTTTTGGAGTGCTTGAATTCCAGACATTTCTTATGCATAGATCTTCATTTTATGATGGTCCTTGTNGCTAATTAGAAGGGATTAAATTTTCTATTCGGTTCAATTTTGTTTTGGATTGCTTGAATTCCAGACATTTCTTATGCATAGATCTTCATTTTATGATGGTCCTTGTCATATATTGGAATTATGTGATATCCAGGAAATTTGGTGTTACCTTTTCTGTCATCTTCTTTTGCAAATTGCAGAGATAAAAGCTTTCTAATTAAAATCATCATGCATTTGACAAGGCTGGATGATCAGTTGATTGGCTGGCTTTGAAGATGTTATTCTGTTTACCTATAATATGTTCGAACTTTAATATGTAATTTTTGTTTTCTAATAGTAGTTTTAAGTGTAACCCCAGCTTTATTTGTTGGCTTGAGCAAGGGATGACTTATTTGAAATTCATATTGGCAATGAATAAAATGAAAATTTCGTAAAAGAAATCTTTCTTTGAGATTTTGCATATTCTTTAGTTAATTACCTTGTCAAGTCCCTATTCTTGAGAATTGATATTTGTGATAATTGTGATTGATATTTACATATAGATATTGCCTCTTATTTTTCTCTTTCAAATATCAGATGGTATGTGGTCATCAGTTGGACATTTGATTGATTAACTCATTTTTTTAAGTATATCAATACGAATTAAGGGGTGTTACTACATGTGTTGTGGTTACATTGACAATTGTATCTCAAAAACATTGACAATTTGATTTACCATCTTGAGTGTAGTAGTATTTTGTTTCCTTTTATGCTAGTAAAATGATAGTTGTATTTTGTGATTTTTTTGTGACACAGTTGTAAATGATGTTATCAAGAGGAATAAAAACATAAATGCATTTTATTAGTGTCGGTATCTATCATATTTAAATTCATGTTTGTAAAGGTTGGTTCGAGCCTGGATTCAAAAAGCATGTTGGATTACACAAAGAACTTGTAATAATACTTTAAGTTGTAAAAGTTGAATTTTGTAGAGTTTTGAGGATTTGGGGAAGTCATGTACTTACTAGGTTTCTCTTCTTGCTTGGGGGGTCCGTGTAATTCAATATGAGATGTGAGTTCTTTTTACATCATCCCTCACGTGGGACCTATGCTTGCATGTGAGGCTAACAAACAAACTTGCATATATGGAAATTTAAATGAGTGAGATATTTGACCCACTGATCATCCAGAGCCTAGTTTTGATACCATGTTAGAACATCTAACTTAAAACTAATTGACAATGAGTGGAGAGGTCCTTTAAGCATATAAACCAAACTCGGGTGATCCTAATTATTAGACGTGAGATACAAGCTCTTTTTACCGATGACAGTTCCTTTTGACATAAAGAATAGCACATTGCAGTTTTGGTGTATATTTTGTACAACATTATGTTCTTTGGAGTTGGGTGTACTTTCTTTTTGGACTTAGTCAGTTCCATTTGACATTGTGATACAACCACAAATTCTTTGGGGTAGGCATGTGCTCAGCATGAGGGGCGGATAGAAAGTTTATATAGGGTATGCTGCTCATGTAAACATATGGAAGAAAAATAGGTTGAAGAGGCTTTTGTAGAACTTTGTGATTTGGGGAGTTGATGGCACATCTAACTACCGTAGTAAAAAGAAGAGACATATTTTGAGTATCAAGGATGAAATGTGCATTTGACCGCAACTTTGATTGCTAATTTATTTGAATTTGAATTGCTATAATAGGTGAAAAATATTGAAGAAAAAGATTATTAAAGAAGTAATTGCATCAGACTGTTTTGGTATCTTCCTTGCATTGCATGTTTGTTTTGTTTTTTTTTTTTGTGTGTGTGTGTGTATTTTTTACATTTAATTTTCTATTTACTGGGGCTCAATAGTAGAATGTTTTCAAATATGTAATATCGTGTTTGGAACCCTTGATCTCTATTAATGCATATCTCTTCGGGCTATTCCAATATCGCTTGAACAGTAGATCATTTATTTTTTGTCTTCCTTCTGGAATGCAATATAAGCTCTAAGCGAAGGAAATAGGAAGAGGAGGAAAATGGTTGATCTTTGTAGAATGATAAGGACTATTTCTTTTTAAACCTTTCCATAGGGAGTAAATTACTCAAAGGTGTCCATGCCTGGATTTGTTATTTTCTTCAAAGGAGAATGGAATTCTAGAAGAGAATAGAAAGTAAGGCATGAAATGTAGGCATAAAGCAAGCACATATGTCTAGTTCCTGTTATTAATTGCATAAAAGAAGTTTCTGGCAAGCCCAATCTAAACCGAGGTTGAGTTACCAGATATGAAATATTCCCCAATTGCCATAGTGAAGGTTTCTCAAAAGTTTTGCAGCTTCTATGGGTGTTTTGGCAGTTCACCACTGCTTTGATCACAATTGATTAAAACAGATAAGTCAATTTTTGACATAAAATATGTATAGTTGAAGCTTCTGGATTCCCTAAGCATCTTCTAGAATTCCAGATGCCTTATTAAAACATAAAAAACTGCCTATGTTATTGCTTTATAGCCCCTCTCTGACCATTAGGTTTACAAAATATGAAAGCTCTCATTACCAGATACCCAAATTGTATTTCATTTCCAACATAGCAACCTGAAGCCATGCAGACCAGTATACCCTTATGTATGATATATTTCATACAGTACCAGAACATTGCCCATGTTAGATTGCGATCTGTTTGTACTATGGCAACTCATTCTTCCTTTTACTGTAAAAAGTCTAGTTAGTTTTCATTAATACCAAAAAGGCTGTAACTAAATTATAGTCCTTGATGACATTAGCATCACAAGAAGAATATATACCCCTCCTGGGGTTTTCTGTTGAGCTTGGAAGAAATAAGGGTCCATGGTACATTTCCTTTTTATTTTTTTTCAATCTCTGCTTATGTTCATTCTCTTCTTTTTATTGTTAACAATTTTGTCCCATAATTGTCATCTTTCTGCCCGCCCTCAGTTTCTCGTATTTTTCTAAATAAGATAAAAGAAATTGTTATTTATTGATAACCCTCATGTTCATTCCACGGAGAGAGCTTATTTAGTTTCTTCTCGAGCTTGTTGCCTATAGTTTGATTGTGGTGATGCAACTAAGAAACATAGTTTTTTTACTTACCTTATCTGCAAAAAAATAAAATTATCCTGGCTCCTTATTACCTTTTGATTTGGTTGGCTGGCTTTCTATGCAAGTAAGTGTGTTACTTCCAACAGGTGTGGTTACATGTACTGGGAACAGACCAATCAGACGATTCCTGCCTTTACCATGAAAAGGATAACATGTTCTCTCTGGATCTTGAGGCTTCTGAGAGCAAAAAATTTTTGTTTGTTGCTTCGGAAAGTAAAATTACAAGGTTCGTCTTCTATCTGGACACCTCAAAGCCAGAAAATGGGCTTATGCTTTTGACACCTCGTTTGGATGGCATTGACACATCAGTCAGCCATCGTGGAAGCCATTTTTTCATTAGGAGAAGAAGTGAAGAAATTTTCAATTCTGAACTACTAGTCTGTCCACTCGACAATATATCTGCCACCACAGTTCTTCTTCCTCACCGTGTAAGGTATTCCTAAATTCTCTACTTTCTTACTAGTGGTGTCACTAGTTTAATACTTGTTAAGCGCTTTGAAATAGCGGTCTTTTCCTCCTGTTAGAATAAGGGGGTTTTAGTTCAATAGACACAGATGCACAGCGGAAGTAACATTTTAGCGCTGAAAAAGAACAAATAATAGGAAGTCTTAGGCCATGTTTGGTTAGCTTTCCGGAAACTGTTTTTTGTTCTCAAAATTTTAAAAACACCCAAAATTTATTTGCTTAACATTTTTGTTCTCAAAATTTTGAGAAAAAATGAGATTTGAGTTCAAGAAACCGAAAACAAATTTAACTTGTTTTCAGAGTATTCTTTGAAAATTTTGAAAACAAGGAGAACAATTTTGGACTTTAATGAGACCTGCCCTTCGAGTCTCCTTAGCAGCAAATTTCTTCATTCTTTTTTTTTTACTTGTTCCTCTCTCTCATAATATATAATATAATATAAATATATAATATATTATAATATATACTTATATATATTATATTATATTATAATATATAATATATAATATAATAGATTATAATAAAATATAATATATATTAATATATTATAATATAACATATAACATATAATATAATAGATTATAATATATGAATATTATATTATATTATAATATGTATATATGAATATAATATTATATTATAATATATGTATATATATATAATAAAAATAAATTGTCAATATAAAAATAAATTTTTTATATTTTTTTATTAATGTTTGAATTACTGTTCGAATATATATTTAGGCTGTCCAAACAGATTTTACTATTTTCTGCATTGTAAAATTGTTTTTGAAATCATCTAACCAAATAAGTTTTTTATCTCAAAAAATATCAAAACTATTTTCTTAAAACTCTTATCAAAAACTGTTTTCAAATACTAGTTTTTGAAACGCAAACCAAATAGGCTCTTAATTTTTGAAAAAGGTGATTATATTTATGTATGTTTTCCATTTGACATAGAAACTGCCTCTGGTGTTACTTACAAGGAATCTTGTGATTGGAACTCTTGCTCCAAAAGGTGTCTGAATCTGCAATTAAGGTCTGAGCCCTTTGCTTTCAAGATTTCAATAGTTATGTTAAGGTATCATTAAATTTCCTAATTAATTTGAACTTTTACAATCCATTTCCTGACTTCCTTTAGGTTCGAACCATTTAACAATTCTGGATTTTTAAAAATTGATGGACCTGTTTGTGTTTTCCAGAGTGCAGTGGTGATATAAAAGCTAATTTAATTTCTTGATTATTTTTAACTTCTGCAGACTGCAGCTCATTGATGTACTTCCTGTAGCTTCCTATGCCAATTAATTTAATGATTCTGGATTTGTGGAAATTGATGAACTTTTTGTCTTGTGTATACAAAGGATTCTGCTGTACAATTTGTAAGGGTTATGATGCAATTAATAAGATAACTGATGCAATTAATAAGATACAGTTGGTTGACCCCTGGAGTGTTATTCGATCAAAATTTGATTAAAACCTTGTTCTTGCTTATAATGTGTTGATCATCCCTTTTCCCTTTCTCTCTCCTCTTTGTGCTTGTTCTTGAGACCAGCTCACCTCCCCCCTGCCCCTCTCTTTGTTCTAGGTTGTAGTGCTGTAAGGTATGATCGTCAGCCATATCTGCTGAAACATGTTTGTTTGACATTCAAATGGACTGCTAAGTTCAATGAACCAAATATGTGGTACCATTTTGTTGCTATTAAGTTCAATGCCCCAAATACTAAAAGTTTGGCCATGGTCTTCCGTCTTACCGTACACTATTAGCTTATTGATAAAATATAATGAGTGCATTTGCGTTTTTAAATTACAGGGTACCAGATTTTGTTGGAAAACATTTCAGTGACAGGACCTCAATTGGTTTTTGTTTTTGTCCAGTGTGAAGATCCGGGATATACAACTTTTTAGTGATCATCTTGTTGTATATGAGCGGGAAAATGGTCTTCTCAGGGTAATTATATATTGCCTGCCAGCAGTTGGAGAACCCCTTGAAAGGCTTCAAGATGGTCGGGCTGTTGATTTTGTTGATCCAATATATTCAGTGGATCCATCAGAATCACAATTTTCTTCCAGCATTTTACGGTTTTCTTATAGCTCAATGAAGACGCCCACCTCTGTATATGATTATGATATGAACACGGGGATATCGATTCTGAAGAAGATTGAATTGGTAAGCGAGGTTTCTATCATGAGTTCCATTTCACACTGCATGTGATTATACATGTTGATGATTTAACTCATACAGTGTTTCGCTTCGTAATGAGCTTCCTTTTCTACTCTTTGTTGGTGGATTCTTTTCTTACTTATTTGTTTATTCATTCATTAATATGCCTATTGCTAGTATTTTTAAAGTTGTTATTGTTAATGCATACATTTGTTGTCTTATCTTCATTTCCAGAAAGAATATCTTTCTTATAACAAAATATTCTGTTAAGTTCTTGCCTTGGAAGGAATGAAATAAGTGCATGATGTGACTGTGATTTTGACTCTTCGTTTTTTTCAATTATAAATCTAATTATTTACTCCAATAATTTTAAGTGATGGGCAAATGGATGGTGGGTGGTCCTTTTACTAAGGGTCTGATTGGCTCATGAAAATGGAGTTGAATTGAAGATTGGAGAGAAAATTCAACTCCAGTTCTGTCGAGTTGAGATAGAATCATTATTCTGTTTGGGACCTTGTATAATAGTGTTAAGAATAATAGGGTAGTATGTATAAATTGTTAATAGTTAGAGGGTGTATGTGTAATTCTTATTACTGTAGGTTAACTATAAATCCAAGTGATAAATTAGAGTTAGGTTATGTTTTGTAACCTATCTCTGCTTCTCTCTAATATTGTTAATCCTCTAAACTTAACATGGTATCAGAGCATGAACGATCCTAAATATATTAACACTGTTGTGGTGTGGTCTGTGTTCATCGCCCACTTGCGTCGTTCGTAGTGGTGCGGTTGTGGTGGCTGTGGTGGCAGTCGTTTGTGATGTGTGCTGTGTCGCAGACGGTGGCAGTGGTAGTTGTTGCTTATGGTGTGTGCTGTGTCGCAGACCAGAGGGTCTTGGAACCCTAATTAGCGAAGCCTAGTGTGATTTCGTGGTAGTGGTGTGTGCAGTCGAAGACTAGTGTGCCGTCGAAGACTAGAGTTTCACTGGGAACCCTAATCTCAACGAAGAAGAAGACTCCATTGAGGTTGGGTCAGATCGGGGCAAGCCCATTGACTTAAATTAGTTTAAGTCACATTCCAAGTCCAAGCCCAGTAGTCCAGCAGATTGGTTCGGTTTAGTCCAAGTTCAACCCGGATCAGTGCTTCAGCAAGCCAAACCGGGTCGGTTAAGTGCTCTAGCAAGCCAAACCGGCCCGGTTCAGCGCTCCAGTAAGCTAAACCGACCCGGTTCAGTGCTCCAGCAAGCTAACCCGAACCGGTTCAGTGCTCCAGCCCGGTTCAGCTTTCTAGTCGTTTTTTTTCCTCTATGACAACATTGTAACTCTTCTTGTTTACTATTTACTGCATTATTATGGAACCCAAGCAAGATAATAGGTCCCTTTCTCCATCTTTGTCTTCTCCAACTCTTATCAATGGTCCTATGACCTCTGTCAAACTTAATGGGGCTAATTACACTTTATGGTCTTGATCTGTTCAAGTCTTTTTTCGAGACAAAGGATTTAAGAAATATCTGGTGGGTTCTAAACCCAAGGAAGACACTCCTGGGTATGATCAGTGGGAACAAAATGTTCATATTATCTTTTTATTGTTGAACAACATATAGCCCAGTATTAGCTTTTCTCTGCTCTATCTTGATACTACCAAAGAGATATGGGATCACTTGACCACTATGTATTCTGGTACANGTTCCTCTCTCTCATAATATATAATATAATATAAATATATAATATATTATAATATATACTTATATATATTATATTATATTATAATATATAATATAATAGATTATAATAAAATATAATATATATTAATATATTATAATATAACATATAACATATAATATAATAGATTATAATATATGAATATTATATTATATTATAATATGTATATATGAATATAATATTATATTATAATATATGTATATATATATAATAAAAATAAATTGTCAATATAAAAATAAATTTTTTATATTTTTTTATTAATGTTTGAATTACTGTTCGAATATATATTTAGGCTGTCCAAACAGATTTTACTATTTTCTGCATTGTAAAATTGTTTTTGAAATCATCTAACCAAATAAGTTTTTTATCTCAAAAAATATCAAAACCATTTTCTTAAAACTCTTATCAAAAACTGTTTTCAAATACTAGTTTTTGAAACGCAAACCAAATAGGCTCTTAATTTTTGAAAAAGGTGATTATATTTATGTATGTTTTCCATTTGACATAGAAACTGCCTCTGGTGTTACTTACAAGGAATCTTGTGATTGGAACTCTTGCTCCAAAAGGTGTCTGAATCTGCAATTAAGGTCTGAGCCCTTTGCTTTCAAGATTTCAATAGTTATGTTAAGGTATCATTAAATTTCCTAATTAATTTGAACTTTTACAATCCATTTCCTGACTTCCTTTAGGTTCGAACCATTTAACAATTCTGGATTTTTAAAAATTGATGGACCTGTTTGTGTTTTCCAGAGTGCAGTGGTGATATAAAAGCTAATTTAATTTCTTGATTATTTTTAACTTCTGCAGACTGCAGCTCATTGATGTACTTCCTGTAGCTTCCTATGCCAATTAATTTAATGATTCTGGATTTGTGGAAATTGATGAACTTTTTGTCTTGTGTATACAAAGGATTCTGCTGTACAATTTGTAAGGGTTATGATGCAATTAATAAGATAACTGATGCAATTAATAAGATACAGTTGGTTGACCCCTGGAGTGTTATTCGATCAAAATTTGATTAAAACCTTGTTCTTGCTTATAATGTGTTGATCATCCCTTTTCCCTTTCTCTCTCCTCTTTGTGCTTGTTCTTGAGACCAGCTCACCTCCCCCCTGCCCCTCTCTTTGTTCTAGGTTGTAGTGCTGTAAGGTATGATCGTCAGCCATATCTGCTGAAACATGTTTGTTTGACATTCAAATGGACTGCTAAGTTCAATGAACCAAATATGTGGTACCATTTTGTTGCTATTAAGTTCAATGCCCCAAATACTAAAAGTTTGGCCATGGTCTTCCGTCTTACCGTACACTATTAGCTTATTGATAAAATATAATGAGTGCATTTGCGTTTTTAAATTACAGGGTACCAGATTTTGTTGGAAAACATTTCAGTGACAGGACCTCAATTGGTTTTTGTTTTTGTCCAGTGTGAAGATCCGGGATATACAACTTTTTAGTGATCATCTTGTTGTATATGAGCGGGAAAATGGTCTTCTCAGGGTAATTATATATTGCCTGCCAGCAGTTGGAGAACCCCTTGAAAGGCTTCAAGATGGTCGGGCTGTTGATTTTGTTGATCCAATATATTCAGTGGATCCATCAGAATCACAATTTTCTTCCAGCATTTTACGGTTTTCTTATAGCTCAATGAAGACGCCCACCTCTGTATATGATTATGATATGAACACGGGGATATCGATTCTGAAGAAGATTGAATTGGTAAGCGAGGTTTCTATCATGAGTTCCATTTCACACTGCATGTGATTATACATGTTGATGATTTAACTCATACAGTGTTTCGCTTCGTAATGAGCTTCCTTTTCTACTCTTTGTTGGTGGATTCTTTTCTTACTTATTTGTTTATTCATTCATTAATATGCCTATTGCTAGTATTTTTAAAGTTGTTATTGTTAATGCATACATTTGTTGTCTTATCTTCATTTCCAGAAAGAATATCTTTCTTATAACAAAATATTCTGTTAAGTTCTTGCCTTGGAAGGAATGAAATAAGTGCATGATGTGACTGTGATTTTGACTCTTCGTTTTTTTCAATTATAAATCTAATTATTTACTCCAATAATTTTAAGTGATGGGCAAATGGATGGTGGGTGGTCCTTTTACTAAGGGTCTGATTGGCTCATGAAAATGGAGTTGAATTGAAGATTGGAGAGAAAATTCAACTCCAGTTCTGTCGAGTTGAGATAGAATCATTATTCTGTTTGGGACCTTGTATAATAGTGTTAAGAATAATAGGGTAGTATGTATAAATTGTTAATAGTTAGAGGGTGTATGTGTAATTCTTATTACTGTAGGTTAACTATAAATCCAAGTGATAAATTAGAGTTAGGTTATGTTTTGTAACCTATCTCTGCTTCTCTCTAATATTGTTAATCCTCTAAACTTAACATGGTATCAGAGCATGAACGATCCTAAATATATTAACACTGTTGTGGTGTGGTCTGTGTTCATCGCCCATTTGCGTCGTTCGTAGTGGAGCGGTTGTGGTGGCTGTGGTGGCAGTCGTTTGTGATGTGTGCTGTGTCGCAGACGGTGGCAGTGGTAGTTGTTGCTTATAGTGTGTGCTGTGTCGCAGACCAGAGGGTCTTGGAACCCTAATTAGCGAAGCCCAGTGTGATTTCGTGGTAGTGGTGTGTGCAGTCGAAGACTAGTGTGCCGTCGAAGACNAATAGATTATAATAAAATATAATATATATTAATATATTATAATATAATATATATTATAATATAATATATAACATATAATATAATAGATTATAATATATGAATATTATATTATATTATAATATGTATATATGAATATAATATTATATTATAATATGTATATATATATAATAAAAATAAATTGTCAATATAAAAATAAATTTTTTATATTTTTTTATTAATGTTTGAATTACTGTTCGAATATATATTTAGGCTGTCCAAACAGATTTTACTATTTTCTGCATTGTAAAATTGTTTTTGAAATCATCTAACCAAATAAGTTTTTTATCTCAAAAAATATCAAAACTATTTTCTTAAAACTCTTATCAAAAACTGTTTTCAAATACTAGTTTTTGAAACGCAAACCAAATAGGCTCTTAATTTTTGAAAAAGGTGATTATATTTATGTATGTTTTCCATTTGACATAGAAACTGCCTCTGGTGTTACTTACAAGGAATCTTGTGATTGGAACTCTTGCTCCAAAAGGTGTCTGAATCTGCAATTAAGGTCTGAGCCCTTTGCTTTCAAGATTTCAATAGTTATGTTAAGGTATCATTAAATTTCCTAATTAATTTGAACTTTTACAATCCATTTCCTGACTTCCTTTAGGTTCGAACCATTTAACAATTCTGGATTTTTAAAAATTGATGGACCTGTTTGTGTTTTCCAGAGTGCAGTGGTGATATAAAAGCTAATTTAATTTCTTGATTATTTTTAACTTCTGCAGACTGCAGCTCATTGATGTACTTCCTGTAGCTTCCTATGCCAATTAATTTAATGATTCTGGATTTGTGGAAATTGATGAACTTTTTGTCTTGTGTATACAAAGGATTCTGCTGTACAATTTGTAAGGGTTATGATGCAATTAATAAGATAACTGATGCAATTAATAAGATACAGTTGGTTGACCCCTGGAGTGTTATTCGATCAAAATTTGATTAAAACCTTGTTCTTGCTTATAATGTGTTGATCATCCCTTTTCCCTTTCTCTCTCCTCTTTGTGCTTGTTCTTGAGACCAGCTCACCTCCCCCCTGCCCCTCTCTTTGTTCTAGGTTGTAGTGCTGTAAGGTATGATCGTCAGCCATATCTGCTGAAACATGTTTGTTTGACATTCAAATGGACTGCTAAGTTCAATGAACCAAATATGTGGTACCATTTTGTTGCTATTAAGTTCAATGCCCCAAATACTAAAAGTTTGGCCATGGTCTTCCGTCTTACCGTACACTATTAGCTTATTGATAAAATATAATGAGTGCATTTGCGTTTTTAAATTACAGGGTACCAGATTTTGTTGGAAAACATTTCAGTGACAGGACCTCAATTGGTTTTTGTTTTTGTCCAGTGTGAAGATCCGGGATATACAACTTTTTAGTGATCATCTTGTTGTATATGAGCGGGAAAATGGTCTTCTCAGGGTAATTATATATTGCCTGCCAGCAGTTGGAGAACCCCTTGAAAGGCTTCAAGATGGTCGGGCTGTTGATTTTGTTGATCCAATATATTCAGTGGATCCATCAGAATCACAATTTTCTTCCAGCATTTTACGGTTTTCTTATAGCTCAATGAAGACGCCCACCTCTGTATATGATTATGATATGAACACGGGGATATCGATTCTGAAGAAGATTGAATTGGTAAGCGAGGTTTCTATCATGAGTTCCATTTCACACTGCATGTGATTATACATGTTGATGATTTAACTCATACAGTGTTTCGCTTCGTAATGAGCTTCCTTTTCTACTCTTTGTTGGTGGATTCTTTTCTTACTTATTTGTTTATTCATTCATTAATATGCCTATTGCTAGTATTTTTAAAGTTGTTATTGTTAATGCATACATTTGTTGTCTTATCTTCATTTCCAGAAAGAATATCTTTCTTATAACAAAATATTCTGTTAAGTTCTTGCCTTGGAAGGAATGAAATAAGTGCATGATGTGACTGTGATTTTGACTCTTCGTTTTTTTCAATTATAAATCTAATTATTTACTCCAATAATTTTAAGTGATGGGCAAATGGATGGTGGGTGGTCCTTTTACTAAGGGTCTGATTGGCTCATGAAAATGGAGTTGAATTGAAGATTGGAGAGAAAATTCAACTCCAGTTCTGTCGAGTTGAGATAGAATCATTATTCTGTTTGGGACCTTGTATAATAGTGTTAAGAATAATAGGGTAGTATGTATAAATTGTTAATAGTTAGAGGGTGTATGTGTAATTCTTATTACTGTAGGTTAACTATAAATCCAAGTGATAAATTAGAGTTAGGTTATGTTTTGTAACCTATCTCTGCTTCTCTCTAATATTGTTAATCCTCTAAACTTAACATGGTATCAGAGCATGAACGATCCTAAATATATTAACACTGTTGTGGTGTGGTCTGTGTTCATCGCCCACTTGCGTCGTTCGTAGTGGTGCGGTTGTGGTGGCTGTGGTGGCAGTCGTTTGTGATGTGTGCTGTGTCGCAGACGGTGGCAGTGGTAGTTGTTGCTTATGGTGTGTGCTGTGTCGCAGACCAGAGGGTCTTGGAACCCTAATTAGCGAAGCCCAGTGTGATTTCGTGGTAGTGGTGTGTGCAGTCGAAGACTAGTGTGCCGTCGAAGACTAGAGTTTCACTGGGAACCCTAATCTCAACGAAGAAGAAGACTCCATTGAGGTTGGGTCAGATCGGGGCAAGCCCATTGACTTAAATTAGTTTAAGTCACATTCCAAGTCCAAGCCCAGTAGTCCAGCAGATTGGTTCGGTTTAGTCCAAGTTCAACCCGGATCAGTGCTTCAGCAAGCCAAACCGGGTCGGTTAAGTGCTCTAGCAAGCCAAACCGGCCCGGTTCAGCGCTCCAGTAAGCTAAACCGACCCGGTTCAGTGCTCCAGCAAGCTAACCCGAACCGGTTCAGTGCTCCAGCCCGGTTCAGCTTTCTAGTCGTTTTTTTTCCTCTATGACAACATTGTAACTCTTCTTGTTTACTATTTACTGCATTATTATGGAACCCAAGCAAGATAATAGGTCCCTTTCTCCATCTTTGTCTTCTCCAACTCTTATCAATGGTCCTATGACCTCTGTCAAACTTAATGGGGCTAATTACACTTTATGGTCTTGATCTGTTCAAGTCTTTTTTCGAGACAAAGGATTTAAGAAATATCTGGTGGGTTCTAAACCCAAGGAAGACACTCCTGGGTATGATCAGTGGGAACAAAATGTTCATATTATCTTTTTATTGTTGAACAACATATAGCCCAGTATTAGCTTTTCTCTGCTCTATCTTGATACTACCAAAGAGATATGGGATCACTTGACCACTATGTATTCTGGTACAGGTAATTTTATTGGTGCGTATGAGATGTGTAAGGAGTACTTCTGGTTGGAGCATGGTACTCTGAGCCTTGCGGATTATTACTCTCATGTTCGAGGAGTCTGTGAGGAGATGAAGACTTACCATCCGTTTACTACTGATGCAGCAGTTTGGCAAAAGTAACATGAGGACTTGAATGTTGTTAGATTTTTGGTAGGATTGAAACATGAATATGAGGCTATTCGTTTTCAGATTTTGGGTGGATCTAGTCTTCTATCACTATTGGAAGTTTTCTCTCGTTTACAGCGTGCTACACTGTCTACTCCTTCAGTCATTGATCATGGTGTCTCCACTGATCGCTCAACACTTGTATTTTCTAATAGCCATAGTGATGGTCATCGAGGTGGATGTGGTGGTCGCAGAGGTTGTATGGGTGGTCGTGGAGGTTGTAGTGGATCCCGTTCCTGTACTCACTGTGGCCGTGGAGGACACACTGTTGATTTTTGTTGGGATTTATATGGAAAACCTTCTGGTACTGCTAATCAGGCTTCTTATCAGGATGACACCTCTGNCGAATATATATTTAGGCTGTCCAAACAGATTTTACTATTTTCTGCATTGTAAAATTGTTTTTGAAATCATCTAACCAAATAAGTTTTTTATATCAAAAAATATCAAAACTATTTTCTTAAAACTCTTATCAAAAACTGTTTTCAAATACTAGTTTTTGAAACGCAAACCAAATAGGCTCTTAATTTTTGAAAAAGGTGATTATATTTATGTATGTTTTCCATTTGACATAGAAACTGCCTCTGGTGTTACTTACAAGGAATCTTGTGATTGGAACTCTTGCTCCAAAAGGTGTCTGAATCTGCAATTAAGGTCTGAGCCCTTTGCTTTCAAGATTTCAATAGTTATGTTAAGGTATCATTAAATTTCCTAATTAATTTGAACTTTTACAATCCATTTCCTGACTTCCTTTAGGTTCGAACCATTTAACAATTCTGGATTTTTAAAAATTGATGGACCTGTTTGTGTTTTCCAGAGTGCAGTGGTGATATAAAAGCTAATTTAATTTCTTGATTATTTTTAACTTCTGCAGACTGCAGCTCATTGATGTACTTCCTGTAGCTTCCTATGCCAATTAATTTAATGATTCTGGATTTGTGGAAATTGATGAACTTTTTGTCTTGTGTATACAAAGGATTCTGCTGTACAATTTGTAAGGGTTATGATGCAATTAATAAGATAACTGATGCAATTAATAAGATACAGTTGGTTGACCCCTGGAGTGTTATTCGATCAAAATTTGATTAAAACCTTGTTCTTGCTTATAATGTGTTGATCATCCCTTTTCCCTTTCTCTCTCCTCTTTGTGCTTGTTCTTGAGACCAGCTCACCTCCCCCCTGCCCCTCTCTTTGTTCTAGGTTGTAGTGCTGTAAGGTATGATCGTCAGCCATATCTGCTGAAACATGTTTGTTTGACATTCAAATGGACTGCTAAGTTCAATGAACCAAATATGTGGTACCATTTTGTTGCTATTAAGTTCAATGCCCCAAATACTAAAAGTTTGGCCATGGTCTTCCGTCTTACCGTACACTATTAGCTTATTGATAAAATATAATGAGTGCATTTGCGTTTTTAAATTACAGGGTACCAGATTTTGTTGGAAAACATTTCAGTGACAGGACCTCAATTGGTTTTTGTTTTTGTCCAGTGTGAAGATCCGGGATATACAACTTTTTAGTGATCATCTTGTTGTATATGAGCGGGAAAATGGTCTTCTCAGGGTAATTATATATTGCCTGCCAGCAGTTGGAGAACCCCTTGAAAGGCTTCAAGATGGTCGGGCTGTTGATTTTGTTGATCCAATATATTCAGTGGATCCATCAGAATCACAATTTTCTTCCAGCATTTTACGGTTTTCTTATAGCTCAATGAAGACGCCCACCTCTGTATATGATTATGATATGAACACGGGGATATCGATTCTGAAGAAGATTGAATTGGTAAGCGAGGTTTCTATCATGAGTTCCATTTCACACTGCATGTGATTATACATGTTGATGATTTAACTCATACAGTGTTTCGCTTCGTAATGAGCTTCCTTTTCTACTCTTTGTTGGTGGATTCTTTTCTTACTTATTTGTTTATTCATTCATTAATATGCCTATTGCTAGTATTTTTAAAGTTGTTATTGTTAATGCATACATTTGTTGTCTTATCTTCATTTCCAGAAAGAATATCTTTCTTATAACAAAATATTCTGTTAAGTTCTTGCCTTGGAAGGAATGAAATAAGTGCATGATGTGACTGTGATTTTGACTCTTCGTTTTTTTCAATTATAAATCTAATTATTTACTCCAATAATTTTAAGTGATGGGCAAATGGATGGTGGGTGGTCCTTTTACTAAGGGTCTGATTGGCTCATGAAAATGGAGTTGAATTGAAGATTGGAGAGAAAATTCAACTCCAGTTCTGTCGAGTTGAGATAGAATCATTATTCTGTTTGGGACCTTGTATAATAGTGTTAAGAATAATAGGGTAGTATGTATAAATTGTTAATAGTTAGAGGGTGTATGTGTAATTCTTATTACTGTAGGTTAACTATAAATCCAAGTGATAAATTAGAGTTAGGTTATGTTTTGTAACCTATCTCTGCTTCTCTCTAATATTGTTAATCCTCTAAACTTAACATGGTATCAGAGCATGAACGATCCTAAATATATTAACACTGTTGTGGTGTGGTCTGTGTTCATCGCCCATTTGCGTCGTTCGTAGTGGTGCGGTTGTGGTGGCTGTGGTGGCAGTCGTTTGTGATGTGTGCTGTGTCGCAGACGGTGGCAGTGGTAGTTGTTGCTTATGGTGTGTGCTGTGTCGCAGACCAGAGGGTCTTGGAACCCTAATTAGCGAAGCCTAGTGTGATTTCGTGGTAGTGGTGTGTGCAGTCGAAGACTAGTGTGCCGTCGAAGACTAGAGTTTCACTGGGAACCCTAATCTCAACGAAGAAGAAGACTCCATTGAGGTTGGGTCAGATCGGGGCAAGCCCATTGACTTAAATTAGTTTAAGTCACATTCCAAGTCCAAGCCCAGTAGTCCAGCAGATTGGTTCGGTTTAGTCCAAGTTCAACCCGGATCAGTGCTTCAGCAAGCCAAACCGGGTCGGTTAAGTGCTCTAGCAAGCCAAACCGGCCCGGTTCAGCGCTCCAGTAAGCTAAACCGACCCGGTTCAGTGCTCCAGCAAGCTAACCCGAACCGGTTCAGTGCTCCAGCCCGGTTCAGCTTTCTAGTCGTTTTTTTTCCTCTATGACAACATTGTAACTCTTCTTGTTTACTATTTACTGCATTATTATGGAACCCAAGCAAGATAATAGGTCCCTTTCTCCATCTTTGTCTTCTCCAACTCTTATCAATGGTCCTATGACCTCTGTCAAACTTAATGGGGCTAATTACACTTTATGGTCTTGATCTGTTCAAGTCTTTTTTCGAGACAAAGGATTTAAGAAATATCTGGTGGGTTCTAAACCCAAGGAAGACACTCCTGGGTATGATCAGTGGGAACAAAATGTTCATATTATCTTTTTATTGTTGAACAACATATAGCCCAGTATTAGCTTTTCTCTGCTCTATCTTGATACTACCAAAGAGATATGGGATCACTTGACCACTATGTATTCTGGTACAGGTAATTTTATTGGTGCGTATGAGATGTGTAAGGAGTACTTCTGGTTGGAGCATGGTACTCTGAGCCTTGCGGATTATTACTCTCATGTTCGAGGAGTCTGTGAGGAGATGAAGACTTACCATCCGTTTACTACTGATGCAGCAGTTTGGCAAAAGTAACATGAGGACTTGAATGTTGTTAGATTTTTGGTAGGATTGAAACATGAATATGAGGCTATTCGTTTTCAGATTTTGGGTGGATCTAGTCTTCTATCACTATTGGAAGTTTTCTCTCGTTTACAGCGTGCTACACTGTCTACTCCTTCAGTCATTGATCATGGTGTCTCCACTGATCGCTCAACACTTGTATTTTCTAATAGCCATAGTGATGGTCATCGAGGTGGATGTGGTGGTCGCAGAGGTTGTATGGGTGGTCGTGGAGGTTGTAGTGGATCCCGTTCCTGTACTCACTGTGGCCGTGGAGGACACACTGTTGATTTTTGTTGGGATTTATATGGAAAACCTTCTGGTACTGCTAATCAGGCTTCTTATCAGGATGACACCTCTGTTGTTGCTTCTATACCTTGGTCAGCTCTACCATACACTGGGTCGGTTACTATTACATTGGGTCGAGAGGAGTATGCTCCGTTTTTGTCTCAGCAACAGGCTGTCCCATCTCCTTCCATTGCTACTTTTGCCTAGTCAGGTACTGATTCCACCTGTTTATTGTCCTCCATTTACAGTCTTTGGATCATAGACTCTGGCGCCTCGGATCACATAACTGATGCGTCTGATGTTTTCTCTACTTATCAGTCTGTTAGTTTCACACGTAGTGTTACTCTTGTTAACGGTACTTGTTCTAAAGTTTCAGGTCTGGGGACTACTCACTTGAGTCCTGATATGTCCCTATCTTCCGTGTTATTTGTTCTTCAGTTTCCTTTTACTTTACTTTCCATTAGCAAGATTACCCGTTCTCTCAATTGTTCAGTAACTTTTTATCCCTCTTATTGTGTCTTTTAGGATCTCAAGACGAAGTGGAAGATTGGTACGGGGTATGAAGCTAGTGGCCTATATTACCTGGACTTTGATTCACCTATCCGAGCTCTACAGACCTCGTTGTCTCCTCTTCAATGACATTCTCGTCTTGGACATCCCTCTTTCCAGAATCTGAAGTGCCAAGTTCTCAGTCTTATTTATGTGTCGTCTTTGTCTTGTGAAGCTTGTCAATTTAGTAAGCATCACTGTGTGTCATTTCAATCTAGAGTCAATAATCGTGTGTCTAGTGCATTTGAATTAGTCCATTATGATGTATGAGGTCCAATAAAGAATACTTCATATAATAAATATCTTTATTTTGTGACATTTGTGGATAACTATTCTCGTGTGACTTGGTTATTTTTTATGAAAGCTCAATCTAACTTATTCTCTATATTTGAGACTTTTCATAAAGAAATAAAAACTCAGTTTGGTTGTCGTATACGTACTTTACGTTTCGATAATGCTCGGGAATATGAATCTGATCATTTTTCAGCTTCTCGTAGTAAAACTGACATTATTCATCAGACTTCTTGTGCTTACACCTCTCCACAAAATGGTGTTGCTGAACGCAAGAACTGTCATTTATTGGAAGTTACCCGTGCCCTATTATTCCATATGAATGTTCCTTGATATTATTGGAGTGATTCTATTTTTTCTGGTTGTCATCTTATTAATCGTATGCCCTCCTCTATGTTAAATGGGCAAAGTCCATACTCTGTCTTTTTTCCTGGTAAGTCCTTATTTTCCCCGACTCCTAAGGTTTTTGGTTGTGTTTGTTATGTTCTTAATTTGGGTCCTGGATTTGACAAACTTGACACTCGAGCTACAAAATGTGTATTTCTTGGTTACTCCCGCACGCAGAAGGGGTATCGTTGTTACAGTCCTTCTCTACACTGATACTTTACTAGTACAGATGTCACATTTGAAGAATCTGTTCCCTACTTTCCAACACTTTCTCAGCTTTTGGATCTGGTAACATTAGGTAATTCAGATTCTTTACCTATTGCTCTTTTTAAAGGTACTCGTTCGTGTGTTACTAATCATTCTATTTCTCATTTTGTTTCTTATGATGCCTTGTCTCCTGTCTTCTCCTGTTTTACTTCTCAATTATCTGCTATATCTATTCCTAAGCATTTAAAGGATGCATTATTTGATCCGGGTTGGAGGAAAGCTATGGAGGAGGAGATGGATGCTTTACATTATAATGGGACTTGGAATCTTGTTCCTTTACCCTCTGGTAAACGAATTATTGGCTGTCGTTGGGTGTATACTATTACATTCCATCCAGATGGTTCTGTGGAGCGTCTCAAAGTCTGACTTGTTACAAAGAGCTTTACTCAGACTTATGGTGTTGATTATGAGGAGACTTTTTCTCCTGTTGCCAAAATTTCCTCTGTTCGTATCTTGATTTTATTTGCTGCTAATATTGATTGGCCCTTGTTTTAATTAGATGTCAAGAATGCTTTTTTACATGGTGATTTGATTGAAGAGGTCTACATGGAGTAGCCACCTGGGTTTACTACTCCGGAGAATATGGTAAGAGTGTATGTCGGTTAAAAAAATCTTTGTATGGTTTAAAGCAGTCATCGAGGGCATGGTTTGATAAGTTTTCAGATGCAATTTTAGAGTTTGGTCTTCTTCGATATCAGACAGATCATTCTGTGTTTCATAGGCAGACAGATGCTGGGTATGTCCTATTAGTGGTCTATGTAGATAATATTGTAATTACTGGAAATGATTTTGAGGATATTGCCAAATTAAAAATATTCTTACAAGATCGATTTCATACTAAGGATTTGGGAAAACTTAGGTATTTTTTGGGTATTGAGGTGGTTCGATCTAAACAGGGTATTTTTTTATCTCAGAGGAAATATATACTTGATATGCTTGAGGAAGGAAGCAGGTTTGCGGGGTGGTAGACTGATTTATGTTCCTATGGATCCGAATAAGAAATTATTGATGGATGATGGTGTATTGTTTGAGAATTCGGGTCGGTATCGAAGATTGGTTGGGAAGCTTAATTATCTTACTATTACTTGACTGGATATTTCCTATGCAGTTAGTATAGTAAGTCAGTTCATGGGATATCCTAGAGTATCACATTGGGAGGCAGTTACTCGTATTCTGCGATATCTCAAACGAGCTCTTAGACTTGGACTGTTATATCGAGCTAATGGACATCTTAGAGTAGAAGGTTTCTCAGATGCTGATTGGGCTGGCTCTCCTTCTGATCGGAGATCAACCATTGATTATTGTACTTTCTTAGGAGGTAATGTTGTCTTATGAAAAAGTAAGAAACAACCCGTGATAGCAAGATCTAGTGCTGAGGTTGAGTATAAGGCAATGACACATACGACGAGTGAGTTGACTTGACTATTACACTTCCTCCAGGAAATTGGGTTTCCAGTTCAACTTCCTTTACAGTTATTCTGTGACAACCAGACAGCTATCCATATCGTTGCCAATCCTGTGTTCCATGAGAGAACCAAGCATATTGAGTTTGATTGTCACTTTATTCGGGACAAGATAGTAGCTGGGGAGATTACAACTTCATTTGTGAAATCTGAAGATCAACTTGCAGATATGTTTACCAAAGCATTGAGTTGTACACGTCTTACAGCTATTTGTTCCAAGTTTGGATTATATGATATATATAGTCCAGCTTGAGGGGGAGTGTTAAGAATAATAGGGTAGTATGTGTAAATTGTTAATAGTTAGAGGGTGTATGTGTAATTCTTATTTCTGTAAGTTAAGTATAAATACAAGTGATATATTAGAGTTAGGTTATGTTTTGTAACCTATTTCTGTTTCTCTCTAATATTGTTAATCTTCTAACCTTAACAAATAGGAATACAGATTAAATTCAGAGGTAATGAGGGAGGGAAGGAGAGTAAAAGGTTTTCATTATATCATTTTCATAAAAATTAACCCCGCTTCGTGTTCTCTGTTTTATAATCTTTTTGAGTTAAAATTTTTTATGTTTAGCATAATACTGTTATTCACCATGGAATGAAATTTCAGCAACCATCAGAAAAGAAAGACAGTTATAACAGAATTAATAACGTACGGAAACTGTTCAAAATCTGGAGAGAGAGAAAGGAGAGATATTGAACGGTGGCTTACTCTAGAATGGAGAAATGAACCTTGTGTACTAATGAACAAGAAATTACAAAAATTCCATATTAATTACTTGTTGATACTCTCATACACCTCCTCAAGTTGGGGCTTGGATATCAAANACGGTGGCTTACTCTAGAATGGAGAAATGAACCTTGTGTACTAATGAACAAGAAATTACAAAAATTCCATGTTAATTACTTGTTGATACTCTCATACACCTCCTCAAGTTGGGGCTTGGATATCAAATAATGCCCAACTTATTAAAAAGGTCTGAAATTTGCCCTTTAGTCTAAATCTTAGTAAACATATTCCTTACCTGAGCAATTTACTAATAAAGGATGTAGCTATTTGTTTCTGCATCAACATGTCATGTGACAATCAACTTCAATATACTTAGTACTCTCTAGAAATGTGTAGCAGGCTTTTTACCGCAAGCCCCATCTCATGCAAAAGTGATCTTACCCGTAGCATCTCACCAGCTGTATGAACTGTAGTCCTATACTCCGTTTTTGCACTGGACGTGCCTACCATGCTTTGTTCATACTCTCCCATGTGACAAGGTTGCCAACAAAAATGCAGAACATCGGTGTATATATTCGCTCTAGAAGATCAGCCTGTACAGTCTGCTTATGGAAACCAACTATTTCTGAACTATCATAATTCATAAGGTTTTGGAACTAAACCCCTTTTCATGAGCATTCTTTAAATATCTTCATTTGGCTTATAGCTTCCCAAAGTTGTTTTTGTCCGAGAATAAATCCACGCAANTACACTGATACTTTACTAGTACAGATGTCACATTTGAAGAATCTGTTCCCTACTTTCCAACACTTTCTCAGCTTTTGGATCTGGTAACATTAGGTAATTCAGATTCTTTACCTATTGCTCTTTTTAAAGGTACTCGTTCGTGTGTTACTAATCATTCTATTTCTCATTTTGTTTCTTATGATGCCTTGTCTCCTGTCTTCTCCTGTTTTACTTCTCAATTATCTGCTATATCTATTCCTAAGCATTTAAAGGATGCATTATTTGATCCGGGTTGGAGGAAAGCTATGGAGGAGGAGATGGATGCTTTACATTATAATGGGACTTGGAATCTTGTTCCTTTACCCTCTGGTAAACGAATTATTGGCTGTCGTTGGGTGTATACTATTACATTCCATCCAGATGGTTCTGTGGAGCGTCTCAAAGTCTGACTTGTTACAAAGAGCTTTACTCAGACTTATGGTGTTGATTATGAGGAGACTTTTTCTCCTGTTNATGTTCATATTATCTTTTTATTGTTGAACAACATATAGCCCAGTATTAGCTTTTCTCTGCTTTATCTTGATACTACCAAAGAGATATGGGATTACTTGACCACTATGTATTCTGGTACAGGTAATTTTATTGGTGCGTATGAGATGTGTAAGGAGTACTTCTGGTTGGAGCATGGTACTCTGAGCCTTGCGGATTATTACTCTCATGTTCGAGGAGTCTGTGAGGAGATGAAGACTTACCATCCGTTTACTNTTATTTGCTGCTAATATTGATTGGCCCTTGTTTTAATTAGATGTCAAGAATGCTTTTTTACATGGTGATTTGATTGAAGAGGTCTACATGGAGTAGCCACCTGGGTTTACTACTCCGGAGAATATGGTAAGAGTGTATGTCGGTTAAAAAAATCTTTGTATGGTTTAAAGCAGTCATCGAGGGCATGGTTTGATAAGTTTTCAGATGCAATTTTAGAGTTTGGTCTTCTTCGATATCAGACAGATCATTCTGTGTTTCATAGGCAGACAGATGCTGGGTATGTCCTATTAGTGGTCTATGTAGATAATATTGTAATTACTGGAAATGATTTTGAGGATATTGCCAAATTAAAAATATTCTTACAAGATCGATTTCATACTAAGGATTTGGGAAAACTTAGGTATTTTTTGGGTATTGAGGTGGTTCGATCTAAACAGGGTATTTTTTTATCTCAGAGGAAATATATACTTGATATGCTTGAGGAAGGAAGCAGGTTTGCGGGGTGGTAGACTGATTTATGTTCCTATGGATCCGAATAAGAAATTATTGATGGATGATGGTGTATTGTTTGAGAATTCGGGTCGGTATCGAAGATTGGTTGGGAAGCTTAATTATCTTACTATTACTTGACTGGATATTTCCTATGCAGTTAGTATAGTAAGTCAGTTCATGGGATATCCTAGAGTATCACATTGGGAGGCAGTTACTCGTATTCTGCGATATCTCAAACGAGCTCTTAGACTTGGACTGTTATATCGAGCTAATGGACATCTTAGAGTAGAAGGTTTCTCAGATGCTGATTGAGCTGGCTCTCCTTCTGATCGGAGATCAACCATTGATTATTGTACTTTCTTAGGAGGTAATGTTGTCTTATGAAAAAGTAAGAAACAACCCGTGATAGCAAGATCTAGTGCTGAGGTTGAGTATNTTTCAGATTTTGGGTGGATCTAGTCTTCTATCACTATTGGAAGTTTTCTCTCGTTTACAGTGTGCTACACTGTCTACTCCTTCAGTCATTGATCATGGTGTCTCCACTGATCGCTCAACACTTNGACAATGACACATACGACGAATGAGTTGACTTGGCTATTACACTTCCTCTAGGAAATTGGGTTTCCAGTTCAACTTCCTTTACAGTTATTCTGTGACAACCAGACAGCTATCCATATCGTTGCCAATCCTGTNTAGTCCATTATGATGTATGAGGTCCAATAAAGAATACTTCATATAATAAATATCTTTATTTTGTGACATTTGTGGATAACTATTCTCGTGTGACTTGGTTATTTTTTATGANCGGAGGTTGTACGGGTGGTCGTGGAGGTTGTAGTGGATCCCGTTCCTGTACTCACTGTGGCCGTGGAGGACACACTGTTGATTTTTGTTGGGATTTATATGGAAAACCTTCTNGTTATCCATATCGTTGCCAATCCTGTGTTCCATGAGAGAACCAAGCATATTGAGTTTGATTGTCACTTTATTCGGGACAAGATAGTAGCTGGGGAGATTACAACTTCATTTGTGAAATCTGAAGATCAACTTGCAGATATGTTTACCAAAGCATTGAGTTGTACACGTCTTACANTCTCGTAGTAAAACTGACATTATTCATCAGACTTCTTGTGCTTACATCTCTCCACAAAATGGTGTTGCTGAACGCAAGAACTGTCATTTATTGGAAGTTACCCGTGCCCTATTATTCCATATGAATGTTCCTTGATATTATTGGAGTGATGCTATTTTTTCTGCTTGTTATCTTATTAATCGTATGCCCTCCTCTATGTTAAATGGGCAAAGTCCATACTCTGTCTTTTTTCCTGGTAAGTCCTTATTTTCCCCGACTCCTAAGGTTTTTGGTTGTGTTTGTTATGTTCTTAATTTGGGTCCTGGATTTGACAAACTTGACACTCGAGCTACAAAATGTGTATTTCTTGGTTACTCCCACACGCAGAAGGGGTATCGTTGCTACAGTCCTTCTCTACACTGATACTTTACCATGCAAGAATGCTTTTTTACATGGTGATTTGGTTGAAGAGGTCTACATGGAGTAGCCACCTGGGTTTACTACTCCGGGGAATATGGTAAGAGTGTATGTCGGTTAAAAAAATCTTTGTATGGTTTAAAGCAGTCATCGAGGGCATGGTTTGATAAGTTTTCAGATGCAATTTTAGAGTTTGGTCTTCTTCGATATCAGACAGATCATTCTGTGTTTCATAGGCAGACAGATGCTGGGTATGTCCTATTAGTGGTCTATGTAGATAATATTGTAATTACTGGAAATGATTTTGAGGATATTGCCAAATTAAAAATATTCTTACAAGATCGATTTCATACTAAGGATTTGGGAAAACTTAGGTATTTTTTGGGTATTGAGGTGGTTCGATCTAAACAGGGTATTTTTTTATCTCAGAGGAAATATATACTTGATATGCTTGAGGAAGGAAGCAGGTTTGCGGGGTGGTAGACTGATTTATGTTCCTATGGATCCGAATAAGAAATTATTGATGGATGATGGTGTATTGTTTGAGAATTCGGGTCGGTATCGAAGATTGGTTGGGAAGCTTAATTATCTTACTATTACTTGACTGGATATTTCCTATGCAGTTAGTATAGTAAGTCAGTTCATGGGATATCCTAGAGTATCACATTGGGAGGCAGTTACTCGTATTCTGCGATATCTCAAACGAGCTCTTAGACTTGGACTGTTATATCGAGCTAATGGACATCTTAGAGTAGAAGGTTTCTCAGATGCTGATTGAGCTGGCTCTCCTTCTGATCGGAGATCAACCATTGATTATTGTACTTTCTTAGGAGGTAATGTTGTCTTATGAAAAAGTAAGAAACAACCCGTGATAGCAAGATCTAGTGCTGAGGTTGAGTATAAGACAATGACACATACGACGAGTGAGTTGACTTGACTATTACACTTCCTCCAGGAAATTGGGTTTCCAGTTCAACTTCCTTTACAGTTATTCTGTGACAACCAGACAGCTATCCATATCGTTGCCAATCCTGTGTTCCATGAGAGAACCAAGCATATTGAGTTTGATTGTCACTTTATTCGGGACAAGATAGTAGCTGGGGAGATTACAACTTCATTTGTGAAATCTGAAGATCAACTTGCAGATATGTTTACCAAAGCATTGAGTTGTACACGTCTTACAGCTATTTGTTCCAAGTTTGGATTATATGATATATATAGTCCAGCTTGAGGGGGAGTGTTAAGAATAATAGGGTAGTATGTGTAAATTGTTAATAGTTAGAGGGTGTATGTGTAATTCTTATTTCTGTAAGTTAACTATAAATACAAGTGATATATTAGAGTTAGGTTATGTTTTGTAACCTATTTCTGTTTCTCTCTAATATTGTTAATCTTCTAACCTTAACAAATAGGAATACAGATTAAATTCAGAGGTAATGAGGGAGGGAAGGAGAGTAAAAGGTTTTCATTATATCATTTTCATAAAAATTAACCCCGCTTCGTGTTCTCTGTTTTATAATCTTTTTGAGTTAAAATTTTTTATGTTTAGCATAATACTGTTATTCACCATGGAATGAAATTTCAGCAACCATCAGAAAAGAAAGACAGTTATAACAGAATTAATAACGTACGGAAACTGTTCAAAATCTGGAGAGAGAGAAAGGAGAGATATTGAATGGTGGCTTACTCTAGAATGGAGAAATGAACCTTGTGTACTAATGAACAAGAAATTACAAAAATTCCATATTAATTACTTGTTGATACTCTCATACACCTCCTCAAGTTGGGGCTTGGATATCAAATAATGCCCAACTTATTAAAAAGGTCTGAAATTTGCCCTTTAGTCTAAATCTTAGTAAACATATTCCTTACCTGAGCAATTTACTAATAAAGGATGTAGCTATTTGTTTCTGCATCAACATGTCATGTGACAATCAACTTCAATATACTTAGTACTCTCTAGAAATGTGTAGCAGGCTTTTTACCGCAAGCCCCATCTCATGCAAAAGTGATCTTACCCGTAGCATCTCACCAGCTGTATGAACTGTAGTCCTATACTCCGTTTTTGCACTGGACGTGCCTACCATGCTTTGTTCATACTCTCCCATGTGACAAGGTTGCCAACAAAAATGCAGAACATCGGTGTATATATTCGCTCTAGAAGATCAGCCTGTACAGTCTGCTTATGGAAACCAACTATTTCTGAACTATCATAATTCATAAGGTTTTGGAACTAAACCCCTTTTCATGAGCATTCTTTAAATATCTTCATTTGGCTTATAGCTTCCCAAAGTTGTTTTTGTCCGAGAATAAATCCACGCAATGGGTCACCACCTCGGACGAACGGGGTGGCGGAGAAGCCTTGGTGAATTTGCAAGATAAGAGAACACTTAGGTGAACTGATGGTCAGAGGCAGCTAAAGGGACTTCGACGCTTAAGTTAGTAACCGAGTCGAAAAAAAGTAGAGTAAATAGGCTGGAATTCAATGCCATGCCCGGTCCTCGGTGCCTTTATTTATAGTAGTAGGGAGATGTATCCCAATCAAACCCGAACTCTAGGGTGATTAGCTTGACCTCGTCACCAGGTCCTAGAAACACGGGGTAGAGCTAGATTAGGACTCTTGGTCCTCGCTCTTTATTGCTAGCCCCAGATTGATTGGAGTAGCATTTCATTAGGACTCTAACTCCTTGGTGCCATATTCCCAACTCCTAAATATTTGGAGTGGTATTTGATTAGGCCTCGAGGTCCTAGGTAAGGATCAAAATTTCGTTTTAGTGCATTGTTTCGGTCACCTAAAAAGCATAAATGTTTCGACATATTTTGAAAACGTTTCGGAAACAAACTTAAAAAAAATAAAAAAATTAAGAATTATTTTTTCNAATAATGCCCAACTTATTAAAAAGGTCTGAAATTTGCCCTTTAGTCTAAATCTTAGTAAACATATTCCTTACCTGAGCAATTTACTAATAAAGGATGTAGCTATTTGTTTCTGCATCAACATGTCATGTGACAATCAACTTCAATATACTTAGTACTCTCTAGAAATGTGTAGCAGGCTTTTTACCGCAAGCCCCATCTCATGCAAAAGTGATCTTACCCGTAGCATCTCACCAGCTGTATGAACTGTAGTCCTATACTCCGTTTTTGCACTGGACGTGCCTACCATGCTTTGTTCATACTCTCCCATGTGACAAGGTTGCCAACAAAAATGCAGAACATCGGTGTATATATTCGCTCTAGAAGATCAGCCTGTACAGTCTGCTTATGGAAACCAACTATTTCTGAACTATCATAATTCATAAGGTTTTGGAACTAAACCCCTTTTCATGAGCATTCTTTAAATATCTTCATTTGGCTTATAGCTTCCCAAAGTTGTTTTTGTCCGAGAATAAATCCACGCAATGGGTCACCACCTCGGATGAACGGGGTGGCGGAGAAGCCTTGGTGAATTTGCAAGATAAGAGAACACTTAGGTGAACTGATGGTCAGAGGCAGCTAAAGGGACTTCGACGCTTAAGTTAGTAACCGAGTTGGAAAAAAGTAGAGTAAATAGGCTGGAATTCAATGCCATGCCCGGTCCTCGGTGCCTTTATTTATAGTAGTAGGGAGATGTATCCCAATCAAACCCGAACTCTAGGGTGATTAGCTTGACCTCGTCACCAGGTCCTAGAAACACGGGGTAGAGCTAGATTAGGACTCTTGGTCCTCGCTCTTTATTGCTAGCCCCAGATTGATTGGAGTAGCATTTCATTAGGACTCTAACTCCTTGGTGCCATATTCCCAACTCCTAAATATTTGGAGTGGTATTTGATTAGGCCTCGAGGTCCTAGGTAAGGATCAAAATTTCGTTTTAGTGCATTGTTTCGGTCACCTAAAAAGCATAAATGTTTCGACATATTTTGAAAACGTTTCGGAAACAAACTTAAAAAAAATAAAAAAATTAAGAATTATTTTTTCAAATCATTAGTTGAAATATATCAAAATATCTTGAAATACCTTGAAACATTCTGAAACGATTGTGCAAATGTATTGAAATATAACAAAACATTTCAAAACATTATGGAACACCTCGAAATATTAAAATTTCGATTTCACGACTGATTCATTTCGCTCTTCTTAAAAACGAAAACGTTTCAAACGTTACGAAACAAAATTTTGATCTTTGGTCCTGGGTTGCACGTTAACCGAGAAGAACCCGTCTTTAGTCGCCTTGGATACCAAGCGTGAACAAGGGAGCTCTTGCCCAAGTCTCTTACTAGTTAGAAGTGCCTTAGCCAAATGAGTGGCGTAGGTGAGCCTTGGCCGGGTGGCAAAAGCGAGCCCATTTTGCCGAGTGGCAAAAACAAGGAAGTTCACTTTTTTCTTTTCCCTGCAATGTTTGAATGCCTGTGTTGGGTAGCATGCCGCTGTAACAGTTGCCAAATTCCTCCAGTACCTCCTTATACTGCTATAATCATTTGTTGTTGGTAGATTTCTTTCTACTAATTTTGTATATGCTTTCTTTTAGCTTTTAGTGAAATACTTGTGAGCTATAAGTTGACCTTTACGGTGATTACTCTATCAATTACTCCTTTATCCATAGAATAAAGTAGCTAGGTATATCTGTTTCTTCATATTTCAACTTCTATGAAGTTTCTTTTTTTGCTACAGCTGATAATAAAAATCGGTTTTAGACGATGGATATGTAGAAAGCCTATTTTGTTTCTAGAAACTTCTAATTTGTTTTCACCAGTTCCTGCATGAGCATGTCACTTGCCCCTAGTCTGACAGTCTTCAAGGAGTAAGGCCTTTTTTTATGACAAAATTAGTTCAGCTTCACAGATACTTATTTATTAATTAATTAATTAATTGTTAGAAACCTATGATGGGTAAGATATGACTATTACTGGTAACTGTTTGTTTTCTGTCTGAGTAAGGTATTGGGAGGATTTGATGCATTAGACTATGTAACTGAGAGGCAGTGGGCCACAGCTTCAGATGGCACCCAAATACCTATATCGATTGTCTATCGAAAGAATCTCGTGAAGCTTGATGGGTCTGATCCATTACTACTTTACGGGTATGGTTCATATGAGGTAATTCACAATTGTACTGATCAAATTGCTCTCACTTGAGCAGCAAACCTCTTTGCTGCTTGTTGGAAGAAAACATGTCTCAGAAAATTGGAAAAGATTATGGTCTTGCTCTTGCATCTGAATTTACATGGATGTTTTCTAAAAATTGAATAGTCTGCACCAGAAAATTGTGGTCATACAATATTGTGCCCACTGAGGTGGTAAAGTAATAGAATTTTCATTTCCTTGCCATGTTCTGACAATTCTTAATGTGATTGTCTGCAAGCATTATGTTTTGCAAATTGTTTATCATTATTTCCTTATAATTTGTCCTTTCTTGCAAATCTTACTTAGATGCTTGAGCAATAGGGGCTTGGCTTCTCTTTGATTATCCAGTATGATTGATTTATTTTCAGAATAATGAAAGAAAATTCGGCCACCCTGTAATTTTCTGCTTGAATATTTGGAATTAATGCATTTAATTATTTTCTCTACTCAATTTTACTGTCCATAAGGTTATGTTTGACTTTTGGTTGACTGCATAAATAATGAAAGAAAAATTGGCCACCCAGTAATTTGCTACTCAAATAGTCATGGTTAACGCATTTAATTATTTTTNTATTATTCCATATGAATGTTCCTTGATATTATTGGAGTGATTCTATTTTTTCTGGTTGTCATCTTATTAATCGTATGCCCTCCTCTATGTTAAATGGGCAAAGTCCATACTCTGTCTTTTTTCCTGGTAAGTCCTTATTTTTTCCGACTCCTAAGGTTTTTGGTTGTGTTTGTTATGTTCTTAATTTGGGTCCTGGATTTGACAAACTTGACACTCGAGCTACAAAATGTGTATTTCTTGGNGTTGCCAATCCTGTGTTCCATGAGAGAACCAAGCATATTGAGTTTGATTGTCACTTTATTCGGGACAAGATAGTAGTTGGGGAGATTACAACTTCATTTGTGAAATCTGAAGATCAACTTGCAGATATGTTTACCAAAGCATTGAGTTGTACACGTCTTACAGCTATTTGTTCCAAGTTTGGATTATATGATATATATAGTCCAGCTTGAGGGGGAGTGTTAAGAATAATAGGGTAGTATGTGTAAATTGTTAATAGTTAGAGGGTGTATGTGTAATTCTTATTTCTGTAAGTTAACTATAAATACAAGTGATATATTAGAGTTAGGTTATGTTTTGTAACCTATTTCTGTTTCTCTCTAATATTGTTAATCTTCTAACCTTAACAAATAGGAATACAGATTAAATTCAGAGGTAATGAGGGAGGGAAGGAGAGTAAAAGGTTTTCATTATATCATTTTCATAAAAATTAACCCCGCTTCGTGTTCTCTGTTTTATAATCTTTTTGAGTTAAAATTTTTTATCTTTAGCATAATACTGTTATTCACCATAGAATGAAATTTCAGCAACCATCAGAAAAGAAAGACAGTTATAACAGAATTAATAACGTACGGAAACTGTTCAAAATCTGGAGAGAGAGAAAGGAGAGATATTGAACGGTGGCTTACTCTAGAATGGAGAAATGAACCTTGTGTACTAATGAACAAGAAATTACAAAAATTCCATGTTAATTACTTGTTGATACTCTCATACACCTCCTCAAGTTGGGGCTTGGATATCAAATAATGCCCAACTTATTAAAAAGGTCTGAAATTTGCCCTTTAGTCTAAATCTTAGTAAACATATTCCTTACCTGAGCAATTTACTAATAAAGGATGTAGCTATTTGTTTCTGCATCAACATGTCATGTGACAATCAACTTCAATATACTTAGTACTCTCTAGAAATGTGTAGCAGGCTTTTTACCGCAAGCCCCATCTCATGCAAAAGTGATCTTACCCGTAGCATCTCACCAGCTGTATGAACTGTAGTCCTATACTCCGTTTTTGCACTGGACGTGCCTACCATGCTTTGTTCATACTCTCCCATGTGACAAGGTTGCCAACAAAAATGCAGAACATCGGTGTATATATTCGCTCTAGAAGATCAGCCTGTACAGTCTGCTTATGGAAACCAACTATTTCTGAACTATCATAATTCATAAGGTTTTGGAACTAAACCCCTTTTCATGAGCATTCTTTAAATATCTTCATTTGGCTTATAGCTTCCCAAAGTTGTTTTTGTCCGAGAATAAATCCACGCAATGGGTCACCACCTCGGATGAACGGGGTGGCGGAGAAGCCTTGGTGAATTTGCAAGATAAGAGAACACTTAGGTGAACTGATGGTCAGAGGCAGCTAAAGGGACTTCGACGCTTAAGTTAGTAACCGAGTCGAAAAAAAGTAGAGTAAATAGGCTGGAATTCAATGCCATGCCCGGTCCTCGGTGCCTTTATTTATAGTAGTAGGGAGATGTATCCCAATCAAACCCGAACTCTAGGGTGATTAGCTTGACCTCGTCACCAGGTCCTAGAAACACGGGGTAGAGCTAGATTAGGACTCTTGGTCCTCGCTCTTTATTGCTAGCCCCAGATTGATTGGAGTAGCATTTCATTAGGACTCTAACTCCTTGGTGCCATATTCCCAACTCCTAAATATTTGGAGTGGTATTTGATTAGGCCTCGAGGTCCTAGGTAAGGATCAAAATTTCGTTTTAGTGCATTGTTTCGGTCACCTAAAAAGCATAAATGTTTCGACATATTTTGAAAACGTTTCGGAAACAAACTTAAAAAAAATAAAAAAATTAAGAATTATTTTTTCAAATCATTAGTTGAAATATATCAAAATATCTTGAAATACCTTGAAACATTCTGAAACGATTGTGCAAATGTATTGAAATATAACAAAACATTTCAAAACATTATGGAACACCTCGAAATATTAAAATTTCGATTTCACGACTGATTCATTTCGCTCTTCTTAAAAACGAAAACGTTTCAAACGTTACGAAACAAAATTTTGATCTTTGGTCCTGGGTTGCACGTTAACCGAGAAGAACCCGTCTTTAGTCGCCTTGGATACCAAGCGTGAACAAGGGAGCTCTTGCCCAAGTCTCTTACTAGTTAGAAGTGCCTTAGCCAAATGAGTGGCGTGGGTGAGCCTTGGCCGGGTGGCAAAAGCGAGCCAATTTTGCCGAGTGGCAAAAACAAGGAAGTTCACTTTTTTCTTTTCCCTGCAATGTTTGAATGCCTGTGTTGGGTAGCATGCCGCTGTAACAGTTGCCAAATTCCTCCAGTACCTCCTTATACTGCTATAATCATTTGTTGTTGGTAGATTTCTTTCTACTAATTTTGTATATGCTTTCTTTTAGCTTTTAGTGAAATACTTGTGAGCTATAAGTTGACCTTTACGGTGATTACTCTATCAATTACTCCTTTATCCATAGAATAAAGTAGCTAGGTATATCTGTTTCTTCATATTTCAACTTCTATGAAGTTTCTTTTTTTGCTACAGCTGATAATAAAAATCGGTTTTAGACGATGGATATGTAGAAAGCCTATTTTGTTTCTAGAAACTTCTAATTTGTTTTCACCAGTTCCTGCATGAGCATGTCACTTGCCCCTAGTCTGACAGTCTTCAAGGAGTAAGGCCTTTTTTTATGACAAAATTAGTTCAGCTTCACAGATACTTATTTATTAATTAATTAATTAATTGTTAGAAACCTATGATGGGTAAGATATGACTATTACTGGTAACTGTTTGTTTTCTGTCTGAGTAAGGTATTGGGAGGATTTGATGCATTAGACTATGTAACTGAGAGGCAGTGGGCCACAGCTTCAGATGGCACCCAAATACCTATATCGATTGTCTATCGAAAGAATCTCGTGAAGCTTGATGGGTCTGATCCATTACTACTTTACGGGTATGGTTCATATGAGGTAATTCACAATTGTACTGATCAAATTGCTCTCACTTGAGCAGCAAACCTCTTTGCTGCTTGTTGGAAGAAAACATGTCTCAGAAAATTGGAAAAGATTATGGTCTTGCTCTTGCATCTGAATTTACATGGATGTTTTCTAAAAATTGAATAGTCTGCACCAGAAAATTGTGGTCATACAATATTGTGCCCACTGAGGTGGTAAAGTAATAGAATTTTCATTTCCTTGCCATGTTCTGACAATTCTTAATGTGATTGTCTGCAAGCATTATGTTTTGCAAATTGTTTATCATTATTTCCTTATAATTTGTCCTTTCTTGCAAATCTTACTTAGATGCTTGAGCAATAGGGGCTTGGCTTCTCTTTGATTATCCAGTATGATTGATTTATTTTCAGAATAATGAAAGAAAATTCGGCCACCCTGTAATTTTCTGCTTGAATATTTGGAATTAATGCATTTAATTATTTTCTCTACTCAATTTTACTGTCCATAAGGTTATGTTTGATTGCATAAACCAACTGGTGAGGCACAAATCCAAAATACATTTTTATTTCTAAAATTCTATCATCTACTTGTCACGGNTTTTTACTCAATTTTACTGTCCATAAGGTTATGTTTGATTGCATAAACCAACTGGTGTGGCACAAATCCAAAATACATTTTTATTTCTAAAATTCTATCATCTACTTGTCACGGTAGTATGTCAATATTTTGGGTTATACTTATACTTTTACTTGGTGAAATGTTCAAAACTTCTTGCTTCCAACAGATATGCATAGATCCCGATTTCAAGGCATCCAGGTTGTCTTTGTTAGACCGGGGTTTCGTTTATGCAATTGCCCACATTCGTGGAGGTGGTGAAATGGGGAGGCAGTGGTATGAAAATGGGAAACTGTTGAAGAAGAAAAATACTTTCACAGACTTTATTGCTTGCACTGAGTATTTGATGGAGAAGAAATACTGCTCAAAGGATAAACTGTGCATTGAGGGAAGAAGTGCAGGGGGATTGCTTATTGGAGCTGTTCTTAACATGCGGCCTGAGTTATTTAAAGCTGCTGTAGCCGGAGTTCCTTTTGTCGATGTTTTGACCACAATGCTAGATCCAACCATTCCTCTTACAACTGCAGAGTGGGAGGTCCTATCTTTTCCTTTCTGAAAATTTCAACCCCTAAACCTTATTTCATATTGAAACAATTAGAACTTAGATGGCAGAACAGAGGATGGAAATTTGGTCTCCTACCTGTAAGATCTCTTGGAGATTGATGCTAACATCTGATTTATTCATGCTTACAAGAAACAAGCTGACATCATATAAATTAATTCGTGTAATCACCTTTTTGTGGTTAAAATTGGGCTAACTGGTTCAGTGAAAATATTCTGCTATGCTTATGAATTCCAGAAATAGCACCTCCACGTGTAGGGATAAGGCCGCGTACACCTGACCCTCCCAAACTCTTCAGTGGTGGGAATCTCGTGTACTAGGCTACCTTGACCTTGAGGTTATAGTTCCGAATTTAGGGCAGTCACTGTGTAAATAATGCCAAAAGTTATGTCCGTACCCAGTCTACATTTGCTTATCAGTTATCTCCTTTAATTATGTCCATGCCACTTAAGTTGAATATTAAAACTCATCATGTACCTCTGCTAGTAGATCTACCAGCAAATTGGCTTTGCTTAGATTTTCTCATATGAGATTTGGATTGAATTTATGATTAGTGTACATAAACAGTACTATGTTTTCAACGGGAAACAACATGTTGGCTGTACATATCTGTTTTTTTTATTTTCGCCTTTCTGCATTAATTATCTACACGAACAAATAGACATTAATTTTGTTGAATTAGATTCTTAGGAGGAAAGACATAATTCAGTTTCTCTCCTGATCTAAGACAGTAAAGGTGGAATTCTTTAATGGACTCTTTCACAAGTGTTTTGACTACTGAACAGCTCAAGTTGTAGCTGTACTATTGTATGTGTAAATTTGATTTTTACTAGTTGATGCACAGTTGATGCACACGTACGTTGCATGTGAATCATTTTGAATTTCAAATGCTACATGTTAGTGTTGTAAATATTATTGATGGAGTGCGTTGCACAATCAAGCAAAGATCGTGATCCTTGGGGCCTAATGAGTTACTGAATGACTTAGTCAGAACTTATAGCCTCTTAAGACGTGAATAGGGGAGATGGGGAATGGTGCACAAAGCGTTTATAGTGGTTCACCAGGTCAGGAGCTCAGTTAATCTACTCTTAAGAGAGTCTCCTACTCCTAAGGGGTATTTGTATTAATAAAAGGGGAAAAAATTACATGAGATATTTTCTTAGGCTCATTGCTTATATCCAGTTGTGAGGGATATGTCCCTCAGAGGCCCTGCATGATCTTGGACGTGATCTTTGCCTCCTTGTAACGGGCATGCCTTTTATGCGATTGCCATGGACATTGTTGAGACAATTACGACTTATTTGTCCAAATATAAGACCATTACGTTATGTGTGGTGCCTGGGTGGCAAGATTCAAAGTATCGGCCGAGTCGGATACAACTCGGTCGAGTCGTATCCGCCTCGGCAGGCAGTGATACGATAACGATACACAATGCAAGACTATCACGAGTCTACCATGAATCGGTTCTGACTCGGGCGAACTTGGTTCAACTCGGACAAACTCAGATTTGACTCGGACAAAACTCGGCCCAACTCGGACAAACTCGGCCGATTCACTTTCAAATCGACCTAATACGCACAACAAAGAAAATGCCAAAAAAAAAAAGGCAAAAAAGAAGAGGAATTGAACCCTAAATCAGACCTCTTTCACCATAATAAAAACAAAAGAAGAACGAATAGATCACAGACCTGAAAATTTGTGGTAAATCTCCCCAATTAGAGACCCTTTTACACTAATTGTTCCTACTTTTCTTCTTCTTTGCAGTAGTAAAGGACCTAAGTACAGAAACCACGGATCAACGATCAACATCGCGGATTAATTGCAGAAACTCTAGGTTGCTCAACGATCGGACTACTCGAGTAGCAAGAGTTCTAGCTTCAACGACGATGAGTCTCGAGTAGCAGAGACCCATCGTCTCTGTGCTTCCTCTCTCTTTCCCTCTCTCTCTCTCCCTCCCTCTCTCTCTGCGTTGGTCGAAGTACGACTGTCTGAGAGTCGGTGAGTTGAGGCTTTGTCTTATGAGACCCAAAAATTTAATTCCCTCCCTCCTTTTTTTTTTTTGGTTTTAGCCCAAATTTTTTAATTATATAACTTTTAGTATTTATCATATAATTCAATGAGAACTTAACTTCTTAAGTTTGTTTTTGTATATGTATTGATGATTTAATAATTAAATGTACATAATGGAGAAAATACATATAATCATCATACATAAAATACATATACATATAATCGATCTAATCAGATACATTATAAATAATTAAATGAAGAATTATACACTTATATTTTTTTTATAATTTTTAAAAATTACAAATTAAATTATATTAACCTNCCTCTACTAATAGTTTTCTTACTGACGTAAAAAAGGTTAGTTCTCCACCGACTTGGAAGCTTCTTGAAATCTTTCAGAATAAGCTTCTAAAGAAACAGGAAATTCTAGTGAAAGATGAGATGTACAATAAGAAGAGAAATATGGACATGGAGGGAGAGAAAGATATAGAGAAAAGGATAGTGATAGAAGAGTGTATATTATGGAGAAAGAGACAATGTTGTTTCTCCGCACTCCTCAAAAGGACTCTCCCCGATCCCGTGTTCCGTGTTTGTACCAAGTTACACTACTTGCATCTTTACTTCTCCTTGAAGCACCTTTTTCCACTCCAGGCTTTGGGATGCCTTTTAAAGATTGCTGGTTCTCTTATGTTTTCTTCTTTCGCTCTAGAACTATATTTACATATTTCAGGTTCGAACTTCCGTTCTCTGGTTGATCCCCTTTGTGGTGCTCCAACTCACCATTGCTTACTGTAGATGTCCGCTCTTGAGTGACATCTGAATTGGGAGGTATTTCTTCTTCTTGTCTTATCTCTCCTAGCTTCTCATGCAACTGATCCTCTGAATCTTTGTAGTGTTGCAGTACTGCCTCTTGTGACAACCACCATGATGAGGCTTCATCAATTACTATATTTATCGCTCTATTATAGCAACCAATTGTGGAGTCGCAATATCACTACCCTTNGTGTCTTCATCAATTAGTATATTTATCGCTCTATTATAGCAACCAATTGTGGAGTCGCAATATCACTACCCTTCATTTTGTAACCCACTCACAGATGTGGATCCCAAATTGATAATATTCCAATCATCATCATGGTTGATTTCTCCAAGCTTAGATTTTGTCGAAAGAACCAAATTGTCATGCTCAGTCACAATAGTATACACAACTGCTTGACTACTGATGGTTTAGATTTCTCTTGTGCTTGTGTCTTTTCTTCTGAGCAAATCTGCACCAGTAACTTCGAAGTTTAAACACTGAGAGGATTGAAGTTCCAGTCTTCTCTGTCGTTCTTCTTCTTAGGAATCACATCAAGNGGTCCACATTACATATAAGAAAGATAAAACTTATACCAATAAACGAAATGGTTAATGACATAGAGTCAGGTTAAAAAAATGAAATGATTCTTTTTTCACTGATTGTCCAACAAGATTTGCAAANTAGGAATCACATCAAGGGACTTGAACATTGCCAAAGATGCTTGGAAGTCCCACTGTTTACCACTCTCATCTTGGCGACTATTTAATGTCATCAAATAACTTTCAGCTGGCATCCTCTTTNTCTTAGGAATCACATCAAGGGACTTGAACATTGCCAAAGATGCTTGGAAGTCCCACTGTTTACCATTCTCATCTTGGCGACTATTTAATGTCATCAAATAACTTTCAGCTGGCATCCTCTTTNGATCCACATTACATATAAGAAAGATAAAACTTATACCAATAAACGAAATGGTTAATGACATAGAGTTAGGTTAAAAAAATGAAATGATTCTTTTTTCACTGATTGTCCAACAAGATTTGCAAAGTTTTTCATTTGACTTTCTATTACAAATATATATATTGTTGTATAAAAAATATCAAAACATATATATTTAAGACCTCTGTTAAAAATATACAGAACAAAAATTTTCATTATTGGTATCGGTAAATGTAATTAATTTTATGTTAAAATAGTTCAATAGACAAGAAAGATATAATAGATTTTAAACTTAAGAATTAATTGCACAAGAGGTCCCCAAAGTGTGGGGTTTGTTTCATTTTGGTCCATAATATTTTAATTGCATAATTTTGGTTCCTAAAGTATGGAATATATTTTTATATGATTCTCCAAACAGACAACGTCCAGATTATTAACGATTTTTTATCATAAATTTGTCACGTGATACTTAAATATGGAAAAATAAATAATTTAGATAACTCTTGACTAAATTTTTACTCAAATTTTAGTTAAATAGTTACCAAAATTACACAGTTTTGATTATGAACTATCTAAATTTTGGTCAAAAACTATCTATATTACACATTTTTTGTCAATAGCTACCCAAATTTTGTTTAAGAGCTATCAAAATTATTTTTTTCTCAATATTTAGATATTACGTGACAAATTTATGATAAAAAATCATTAGCAATCTGAACATTGTCTAGTTGAGGAATCATACAAAAACATATTTAATACTTCAGGGGTTAAAATAATGCAATTGAAATATTAGGGACTAAAATGAGACAAATCTCATACTTTGGGGACCTTTAGTGCAATTAACTTTAAACTTAAATGAGTAAGTAAGTTATGGATTTTGTGTATAGTCATTAATTTGTAAAAGTAACATGAATATGAGAAGTTTCAAATAGTTAACCCATATATTTATGTGTAATTGAATTCTAGTAGTTATTTTGTGAAGGATAAAATGGTTATTAAAACATTAGTCAAGGATAAAAAGAGAAAATAAAAGTTTTTTGTTCAAGGTACTTTTATAGTAGTAGAGATAGAGATATTGGCTGGATTTTATTGAGACAATTTTGATGTTCAGTCCATTGAAATTTTTGGTTTCTGCTTGAACCATCTCAATCTGGTTCCTAATCCAAAATCTTAACCTACATTTTGAGCTTGATATAACCTTTGATTATATATCATCCGTGATGAGAGGTTGATGTTGTGATGAACTGATATTAAGANCCACATTTTGAGCTTGATATAAGCTTTGATTATATATCATCCGTGATGAGAGGTTGATGTTTTGATGAACTGATATTAAGACAGTCATTCTTGCTGATTTTTTTTATGATGTTGCAGGNCTACATTTTGAGCTTGATATAACCTTTGATTATATATCATCCGTGATGAGAGGTTGATGTTGTGATGAACTGATATTAAGACAGTCATTCTTGCTGATTTTTTTTATGATGTTGCAGGAATGGGGAGATCCTCGAAAAGAAGAGTTTTACTTCTATATGAAGTCATATTCCCCTGTTGATAATGTGAGCACCAACTATTTTCCATTCTGTTATGAGTTCTTCACTGTCTGGCAAGCGAAAAGTGACCAGCAATTGGATTTATGAACTGACATATAACATTGTTTTTCCCAGATCAAGGCACAAAACTACCCGGCCATTCTTGTTACAGCTGGTTTGAATGGTAAGTGAAGTAAACTCACAGTAGTTAATGGCTTATTTTTGAATAATAAAATGGGTTTACCTAGCAAGTCTAGGTTAAAATGCAATGAATCATTTTAAATTAAAACCGACCCTAATTTAATTGCAAGGTATCTCAACATAGGAGTTTAACTGGACATGGTGGAGCACCCTTTGTTCTTGAAGATTCTTAAATTTGAATTTCCAGTGGGATTCCAGTTAGAATATCTTTTGCTCATAAAATGTCATCTGAACATGGAGAAATTTTTCAGTGTGTAATAACACACTCTGTACATTACCTATAAAAAATTGTACATTCCCAATAAAGGCCTGCCACCTATCACTTTGTCAGATTTTTTTTTGAAAAACCAACTTGTGTGTCTCACAAGCTGGTTTTGTGGCAGCCTCTCATTGGATGTGCACACCACATGGCACTGCCATGTGGTGTGTACAACTCACTGAATTTTTTTCCTGAACATGACATTTGTTCAGAAACTCTGAATCTCTGATGCTAAGGTGTTACCACTTACAAGTGACGTTGTCACAGGCAAGTTTAAGGCGTCTAGGTAATTTTCTGAGTACAAAGCATTGTACCACTTTTGGTGNCATGAACATGACATTTGTTCAGAAACTCTGAATCTCTGATGCTAAGGTGTTACCACTTACAAGTGACGTTGTCACAGGTAAGTTTAAGGCGTCTAGGTAATTTTCTGAGTACAAAGCATTGTACCACTTTTGGTGAATCAACTAGGTGTTCTCAGAAATTGTAGCCCGTCACTGTGTCAAATGTCAATTTAGCACCTTTTGCACAGGTAATAATCCAAAATGAAACTACGGTATGAGCAGTAGCATCATTTTCAGAGACATACTTCTATGTGACTTTCACAATCTTGCTAAAAAAGGTAAACTGAACTTGATTTAAGACGAAGGAACCGAGTGCCAAGCAAAACTTGTTTCATAAGGCTTCAAACTAATAGTCATTAAGACTACTATGAAGGAAAAGTAAGGAAGTCCTTTTCTTTACTTGGCTGCATTATACATTCGTCTGATATTGACCCAAAACCCAATTGTTCCACGGGAGTTCCTACCCTACCACTACTGCTATAGAATAAAAAAATGTGTTTTTTTTGATATGGTCATTTTAAACTGAATATTGTTTTGCTTGATTAATCAACAATGCATTCTTGGTTTAGTTTTTTGAGAGAGAAGGGGTGCGTCTTTTTGTATTTATTAAGTAATGGCCTAGGTCAAATTACATTCAGTAGCCAGGAGGTTGACCAAAACTACTCTCGCCCTAGAGGTTCTGGAAATTATGAAGACCCTTCCCCCTTTAGAGTTTGTTGAATGAGATGGATAATAGAGTTTGTTAATGCTATCTTACCCTTTTTCATTTGGCGAACCCATGGATAAAAAACAAATTGGTAAGACCCAAAAGGAACAAAAAAGATAGTAATATTGAGACAGAATCTCTAACCACGATCCCCCACCCCTTTCTCTTTCTTTGTTACCCAGCAGCCATTGCTTGCACCACCTTCATCCTGTCCTCTCTCTCTCTCTCTCTCTCTCCGGAGGCTACCTTCACCTCCACCCCATTCCTTCTCTCTGTGGGTCTCTATCTCCTTCAGACACAAACACACACATTCTAAACAAAGCGGTGATGGTGATAGCCCTCCCCAATCAAAATAATCTATTCAGAAACTGTTTAGTTGGGGCAGACTGATCAAAAACTTTAATATTGCATTGCCTACAAAAAACTCATACATTAGTGACTGAACAGGACAATTACACGAGTCTCACTATAAGATATCTTGACACACTATCAACTCAAAGTAAACAGCACTCATGTGACACTAAGGCTTTCACAGGAGCACACTTGCATCGGTCACACTCGGTGGACACTACTCGAGATATACAACCTGGACACCAATCACTCAAAAAGGATTTTTTGGGTCCTCACACCACTGCCAAGAGAAGCCCCCAAGCCCTCTACTAATAGTTTTCTTACTGACGTAAAAAAGGTTAGTTCTCCACCGACTTGGAAGCTTCTTGAAATCTTTCAGAATAAGCTTCTAAAGAAACAGGAAATTCTAGTGAAAGATGAGATGTACAATAAGAAGAGAAATATGGACATGGAGGGAGAGAAAGATATAGAGAAAAGGATAGTGATAGAAGAGTGTATATTATGGAGAAAGAGACAATGTTGTTTCTCCGCACTCCTCAAAAGGACTCTCCCCGATCCCGTGTTCCGTGTTTGTACCAAGTTACACTACTTGCATCTTTACTTCTCCTTGAAGCACCTTTTTCCACTCCAGGCTTTGGGATGCCTTTTAAAGATTGCTGGTTCTCTTATGTTTTCTTCTTTCGCTCTAGAACTATATTTACATATTTCAGGTTCGAACTTCCGTTCTCTGGTTGATCCCCTTTGTGGTGCTCCAACTCACCATTGCTTACTGTAGATGTCCGCTCTTGAGTGACATCTGAATTGGGAGGTATTTCTTCTTCTTGTCTTATCTCTCCTAGCTTCTCATGCAACTGATCCTCTGAATCTTTGTAGTGTTGCAGTACTGCCTCTTGTGACAACCACCATGATGTGTCTTCATCAATTAGTATATTTATCGCTCTATTATAGCAACCAATTGTGGAGTCGCAATATCACTACCCTTCATTTTGTAACCCACTCACAGATGTGGATCCCAAATTGATAATATTCCAATCATCATCATGGTTGATTTCTCCAAGCTTAGATTTTGTCGAAAGAACCAAATTGTCATGCTCAGTCACAATAGTATACACAACTGCTTGACTACTGATGGTTTAGATTTCTCTTGTGCTTGTGTCTTTTCTTCTGAGCAAATCTGCACCAGTAACTTCGAAGTTTAAACACTGAGAGGATTGAAGTTCCAGTCTTCTCTGTCGTTCTTCTTCTTAGGAATCACATCAAGGGACTTGAACATTGCCAAAGATGCTTGGAAGTCCCACTGTTTACCATTCTCATCTTGGCGACTATTTAATGTCATCAAATAACTTTCAGCTGGCATCCTCTTTAACCACTACTCTCTCTCTCGCATAATGACATTTCTTGCCGCATTTAAAGCATTCTATGTTGCATTTTTTGATTCTTGAGAATTTTTATTTATCTCTATTGCTGCTAGTTTAAGCTCCTCCTATTTTGAGGACTCTAATCTTGCTACCACTTCAACTTTTCATCTTCTTCTTTCTTTGAGATAGTGCATTTCTGTCCTTCAGGTTGTCCGTTTCTATTGCCGCTCCCGAGCGCTTCCTCTTCTCTCTTTAGTGAGACCCTGACCAACTGCTTGGCCAAAAGTTTCTTGGTTGGCTAATAAATTTTCTAATTCCTCAAGTGAAGGTTGAGTTGGCCAGCCTGCAATTGTTGTGATGCATCCCCAATAATCAGGTCTCGACCCATGTGTAATTAATCCTCTCGTCCATTTATTAATTTTAGCAGAAGGATCTAATTTATAGATCTCACGGGAGGGAAACTTTACCTTTGTAAAATATTACCACTTTCAGAGTCCTTCGACATTTTCTGCAGAAGGTGGCATAGTGTCGCTACGTCCAGTGATCTCCCACAAATGTAGCCCTTTCAAATATGTTTCCATGCTTGTCTGTTTGATTGTTAGTCTTGTCTACTGAGCCAGCAAATTGGAGATCTCCATCGTGATTGGGTACTACCAAGTAAGCCTTATCCTTAAGAAACAAGCTGCAACAATACTCTCCCCTGCCACTGTGAGTTGTGATACAACAAAATGATCCCTGACAGCCCAGCTCCAAAAAAAGGTTGTTTGTAGACCAACAACCTTTGCTGTCCCATTGCACGATCTCTCCAATAGCATCCTGATACATGATCCTTAACTGCGCTGCTCTAACAGTTCCAGATTGTGCACGACTTCCAACAATGGCTTGGACAATGGTCCCTGACAAATTGCTAGAACCTCAGAATAATCCCTGACCATTTAGCTTTGCACCTATAGTTGACTTTGAAGATGGTAATACTGGCATTTTTAGGCTCTCAATAGCAAAACCTGTACACTCTATTGAGTCAACCAGCAGTCAACTGACATCTCGGGAGGGTATTTAGTTGACTTCACAGCCTCATGAAGCGGAGTGTAATTTTCATAACTTGAGGAGGTGGAGTTTTTTTTTGGGCAAACATTGAAGGGTGCTGAGTTCAATTTGACCCATTCCTTATAAACAGCATAGGATTATGCAGTTATGCCATGTTCATGTCATAGATACAAAGTTGGAAAAAAATTCCATGCTTTGAAAACTATCCTTTATCTTTCCATACCCTTGTTGGTTTGTAGAGGGTAACATGTTGTTCATCTTATGTATCCCACCTAGCATTCGAAAGAAGTTTCATGATGCTGTTACTGTTGCACTATTATATGAATTTTTCCCAGACTAAATATTTTGTTTGAAAATATAATATGGTACACAAGTGAATAATTCTCCAGTGCAGGTGCATATCTGTGGAAAGTAGCTAAGTCATTTCTGCTTACCTTGTAGAATGAAACGGGTGAATAATATTCAATCCAACCAACTTTGTTAAGATATTTTACTGGGTAGGATTTATTGGCAACAAGTGCTAACCTTCTAACGTGGCTTGCATATTAGAAAAGATCTTGCGTTTAATGCCGGAATTCATTTATGTTGTATCCTTACTCTGGTTTATTGTGACAGATTCACGGGTTATGTACTCGGAACCCGCTAAGTTTGTGGCAAAGTTGAGGGATACAAAGACTGACGATAATGTACTGCTGTTCAATTGTGAACTTGGAGCAGGACACTGCTCAAAGTCAGGAAGGTAATGATCTATATCTCTGGGTTTACACAAAACTTGATTTCATGGATCATTTCCTTCTGTGGGTGTTTATGTTTTTCCATAAGTCTGTTTAGTTCTATACGTAGTCATGTGGAGTGGTAGAGTGTTGTGAACTGCTTTGCCTACCCATGTGTAAAGGGCGATTCTATTCCCAAAGTAAGCAAAACTTTCAACATTTTGCAATGGTTCAAAGATGGCGACAATCGAGAATCCTTAGGCCTTCCAATATGCTTAACTTTGGTAGGGCAGCCTAAGATGGAACCCTTTAATTATTGGTCCTTGGTTGATAAATATTGTATGCAGAATCTAAGACGGAGCCCTTTCAGTGCGCCAAAAGGGTGCATCAACAATATCTTCGTTGATATTCAGAGGAATAAGTTGTGTATGCTCTTTCTTTGGCATGTGAGCTTTGTTAGTCTTATGATGGCATGGTTGAGGAAAGAACAAGGGAAAGAAGGAAAATGGGAAAAGCAGGGCCAATCAACAGTATTGCTTTGATTTGAGATGGTGAATGAATGAAAAGGCCCCTAGAGTGATGTTCGTGCCCAATTGATGAACTATTACTTGGGTTGCAAAATATTCATTTAAACTCTTGGTTGTATGAGTCAGTTTTTTCCCTTCTTTTTCCTTTTCAGGACTGGGCTTCACTATGTTTGTCTACCAACATAGGAGAGTCTATTCAGTGATGGCAAGCATGGGTAAAAAGTCTGATTTAAGTGTTGATTACCTCATAATTGCGCTTGCAAATAAATGTTCCATTTGAAAAAAAAGCCCAAAAAAAAAAAAAGNTGAATCAACTAGGTGTTCTCAGAAATTGTAGCCCGTCACTGTGTCAAATGTCAATTTAGCACCTTTTGCACAGGTAATAATCCAAAATGAAACTACGGTATGAGCAGTAGCATCATTTTCAGAGACATACTTCTATGTGACTTTCACAATCTTGCTAAAAAAGGTAAACTGAACTTGATTTAAGACGAAGGAACCGAGTGCCAAGCAAAACTTGTTTCATAAGGCTTCAAACTAATAGTCATTAAGACTACTATGAAGGAAAAGTAAGGAAGTCCTTTTCTTTACTTGGCTGCATTATACATTCGTCTGATATTGACCCAAAACCCAATTGTTCCACGGGAGTTCCTACCCTACCACTACTGCTATAGAATAAAAAAATGTGTTTTTTTTGATATGGTCATTTTAAACTGAATATTGTTTTGCTTGATTAATCAACAATGCATTCTTGGTTTAGTTTTTTGAGAGAGAAGGGGTGCGTCTTTTTGTATTTATTAAGTAATGGCCTAGGTCAAATTACATTCAGTAGCCAGGAGGTTGACCAAAACTACTCTCGCCCTAGAGGTTCTGGAAATTATGAAGACCCTTCCCCCTTTAGAGTTTGTTGAATGAGATGGATAATAGAGTTTGTTAATGCTATCTTACCCTTTTTCATTTGGCGAACCCATGGATAAAAAACAAATTGGTAAGACCCAAAAGGAACAAAAAAGATAGTAATATTGAGACAGAATCTCTAACCACGATCCCCCACCCCTTTCTCTTTCTTTGTTACCCAGCAGCCATTGCTTGCACCACCTTCATCCTGTCCTCTCTCTCTCTCTCTCTCTCTGGAGGCTACCTTCACCTCCACCCCATTCCTTCTCTCTGTGGGTCTCTATCTCCTTCAGACACAAACACACACATTCTAAACAAAGCGGTGATGGTGATAGCCCTCCCCAATCAAAATAATCTATTCAGAAACTGTTTAGTTGGGGCAGACTGATCAAAAACTTTAATATTGCATTGCCTACAAAAAACTCATACATTAGTGACTGAACAGGACAATTACACGAGTCTCACTATAAGATATCTTGACACACTATCAACTCAAAGTAAACAGCACTCATGTGACACTAAGGCTTTCACAGGAGCACACTTGCATCGGTCACACTCGGTGGACACTACTCGAGATATACAACCTGGACACCAATCACTCAAAAAGGATTTTTTGGGTCCTCACATCACTGCCAAGAGAAGCCCCCAAGTCCTCTACTAATAGTTTTCTTACTGACGTAAAAAAGGTTAGTTCTCCACCGACTTGGAAGCTTCTTGAAATCTTTCAGAATAAGCTTCTAAAGAAACAGGAAATTCTAGTGAAAGATGAGATGTACAATAAGAAGAGAAATATGGACATGGAGGGAGAGAAAGATATAGAGAAAAGGATAGTGATAGAAGAGTGTATATTATGGAGAAAGAGACAATGTTGTTTCTCCGCACTCCTCAAAAGGACTCTCCCCGATCCCGTGTTCCGTGTTTGTACCAAGTTACACTACTTGCATCTTTACTTCTCCTTGAAGCACCTTTTTCCACTCCAGGCTTTGGGATGCCTTTTAAAGATTGCTGGTTCTCTTATGTTTTCTTCTTTCGCTCTAGAACTATATTTACATATTTCAGGTTCGAACTTCCGTTCTCTGGTTGATCCCCTTTGTGGTGCTCCAACTCACCATTGCTTACTGTAGATGTCCGCTCTTGAGTGACATCTGAATTGGGAGGTATTTCTTCTTCTTGTCTTATCTCTCCTAGCTTCTCATGCAACTGATCCTCTGAATCTTTGTAGTGTTGCAGTACTGCCTCTTGTGACAACCACCATGATGTGTCTTCATCAATTAGTATATTTATCGCTCTATTATAGCAACCAATTGTGGAGTCGCAATATCACTACCCTTCATTTTGTAACCCACTCACAGATGTGGATCCCAAATTGATAATATTCCAATCATCATCATGGTTGATTTCTCCAAGCTTAGATTTTGTCGAAAGAACCAAATTGTCATGCTCAGTCACAATAGTATACACAACTGCTTGACTACTGATGGTTTAGATTTCTCTTGTGCTTGTGTCTTTTCTTCTGAGCAAATCTGCACCAGTAACTTCGAAGTTTAAACACTGAGAGGATTGAAGTTCCAGTCTTCTCTGTCGTTCTTCTTCTTAGGAATCACATCAAGGGACTTGAACATTGCCAAAGATGCTTGGAAGTCCCACTGTTTACCATTCTCATCTTGGCGACTATTTAATGTCATCAAATAACTTTCAGCTGGCATCCTCTTTAACCACTACTCTCTCTCTCGCATAATGACATTTCTTGCCGCATTTAAAGCATTCTATGTTGCATTTTTTGATTCTTGAGAATTTTTATTTATCTCTATTGCTGCTAGTTTAAGCTCCTCCTATTTTGAGGACTCTAATCTTGCTACCACTTCAACTTTTCATCTTCTTCTTTCTTTGAGATAGTGCATTTCTGTCCTTCAGGTTGTCCGTTTCTATTGCCGCTCCCGAGCGCTTCCTCTTCTCTCTTTAGTGAGACCCTGACCAACTGCTTGGCCAAAAGTTTCTTGGTTGGCTAATAAATTTTCTAATTCCTCAAGTGAAGGTTGAGTTGGCCAGCCTGCAATTGTTGTGATGCATCCCCAATAATCAGGTCTCGACCCATGTGTAATTAATCCTCTCGTCCATTTATTAATTTTAGCAGAAGGATCTAATTTATAGATCTCACGGGAGGGAAACTTTACCTTTGTAAAATATTACCACTTTCAGAGTCCTTCGACATTTTCTGCAGAAGGTGGCATAGTGTCGCTACGTCCAGTGATCTCCCACAAATGTAGCCCTTTCAAATATGTTTCCATGCTTGTCTGTTTGATTGTTAGTCTTGTCTACTGAGCCAGCAAATTGGAGATCTCCATCGTGATTGGGTACTACCAAGTAAGCCTTATCCTTAAGAAACAAGCTGCAACAATACTCTCCCCTGCCACTGTGAGTTGTGATACAACAAAATGATCCCTGACAGCCCAGCTCCAAAAAAAGGTTGTTTGTAGACCAACAACCTTTGCTGTCCCATTGCACGATCTCTCCAATAGCATCCTGATACATGATCCTTAACTGCGCTGCTCTAACAGTTCCAGATTGTGCACGACTTCCAACAATGGCTTGGACAATGGTCCCTGACAAATTGCTAGAACCTCAGAATAATCCCTGACCATTTAGCTTTGCACCTATAGTTGACTTTGAAGATGGTAATACTGGCATTTTTAGGCTCTCAATAGCAAAACCTGTACACTCTATTGAGTCAACCAGCAGTCAACTGACATCTCGGGAGGGTATTTAGTTGACTTCACAGCCTCATGAAGCGGAGTGTAATTTTCATAACTTGAAGAGGTGGAGTTTTTTTTTGGGCAAACATTGAAGGGTGCTGAGTTCAATTTGACCCATTCCTTATAAACAGCATAGGATTATGCAGTTATGCCATGTTCATGTCATAGATACAAAGTTGGAAAAAAATTCCATGCTTTGAAAACTATCCTTTATCTTTCCATACCCTTGTTGGTTTGTAGAGGGTAACATGTTGTTCATCTTATGTATCCCACCTAGCATTCGAAAGAAGTTTCATGATGCTGTTACTGTTGCACTATTATATGAATTTTTCCCAGACTAAATATTTTGTTTGAAAATATAATATGGTACACAAGTGAATAATTCTCCAGTGCAGGTGCATATCTGTGGAAAGTAGCTAAGTCATTTCTGCTTACCTTGTAGAATGAAACGGGTGAATAATATTCAATCCAACCAACTTTGTTAAGATATTTTACTGGGTAGGATTTATTGGCAACAAGTGCTAACCTTCTAACGTGGCTTGCATATTAGAAAAGATCTTGCGTTTAATGCCGGAATTCATTTATGTTGTATCCTTACTCTGGTTTATTGTGACAGATTCACGGGTTATGTACTCGGAACCCGCTAAGTTTGTGGCAAAGTTGAGGGATACAAAGACTGACGATAATGTACTGCTGTTCAATTGTGAACTTGGAGCAGGACACTGCTCAAAGTCAGGAAGGTAATGATCTATATCTCTGGGTTTACACAAAACTTGATTTCATGGATCATTTCCTTCTGTGGGTGTTTATGTTTTTCCATAAGTCTGTTTAGTTCTATACGTAGTCATGTGGAGTGGTAGAGTGTTGTGAACTGCTTTGCCTACCCATGTGTAAAGGGCGATTCTATTCCCAAAGTAAGCAAAACTTTCAACATTTTGCAATGGTTCAAAGATGGCGACAATCGAGAATCCTTAGGCCTTCCAATATGCTTAACTTTGGTAGGGCAGCCTAAGATGGAACCCTTTAATTATTGGTCCTTGGTTGATAAATATTGTATGCAGAATCTAAGACGGAGCCCTTTCAGTGCGCCAAAAGGGTGCATCAACAATATCTTCGTTGATATTCAGAGGAATAAGTTGTGTATGCTCTTTCTTTGGCATGTGAGCTTTGTTAGTCTTATGATGGCATGGTTGAGGAAAGAACAAGGGAAAGAAGGAAAATGGGAAAAGCAGGGCCAATCAACAGTATTGCTTTGATTTGAGATGGTGAATGAATGAAAAGGCCCCTAGAGTGATGTTTGTGCCCAATTGATGAACTATTACTTGGGTTGCAAAATATTCATTTAAACTCTTGGTTGTATGAGTCAGTTTTTTCCCTTCTTTTTCCTTTTCAGGACTGGGCTTCACTATGTTTGTCTACCAACATAGGAGAGTCTATTCAGTGATGGCAAGCATGGGTAAAAAGTCTGATTTAAGTGTTGATTACCTTATAATTGCGCTTGCAAATAAATGTTCCATTTGAAAAAAAAGCCCAAAAAAAAAAAAAGTAGCACGGACACTGTAAGTCAGATATGGTTCTCGAACATGTGTCCTATATTCTCTTTTACTTATCCATTATATCAAAATTATAACATAATTTTGGGCATGTATTTGATACATATTTGGCCACGAGACCGACACTTCTTAAGCTTTGTCTATTACTAAAAAAGAAACACGTGCCCAACACGTTTTGCACATTTGCTAATGTTTGATTAACAAAGTTTGAAAATTTAAGATATAGCTATTTTGTAACATGGAAAATGGATAATTTTTAAGACAAGTCATATTAAAATTTACTAAACGTTGACAAAAAAGAAAAAGGACAGCTTTTACTATAGAAGAGAGCTTCGGAAGATGAGAGGAATTATCGTAGTTATGTACGCTTTCTATGAGAAATGGATGATTATTTCAATAAACATTGATAAACTGTATAGTTAAATGTGTCGAACATATTTAGTTGTAGCATGTCCTATTCATGTCCATTTCTTGTTATTCCAAAATTTGTTGTGTCTGGTTGAATCTTTATCCTATGTACTGGTCTGTACTTTGCAGATCCATCAGTCCTGGGGGGTAACAGTCTCATTTTGGGCTGTGATTGAACGAGATGCTTGGTCATCATCAATGGATGGACTATCCATTAGGCAACAAATAATGTAGTCTGCAACATTCTTTCTAATAGAATAAGCATCATTGTTTTCTTGAAAGTAAGTTTCTTCGTCATTTTTCTTTTCTCGTTTGCAGTTAGATTCTTCTATTAGGTACATCACCCTACTCATTCGTAGTGATTGATAGAACGAGGGAAGAAAGAAAATGAAGAAAAATAGTACTGCTAACTACTGAATTGATGGGTATATCTTGGCACTCCAAGGGAAGTGGTGTAGTGTCCTACTGTCAGCTGGGGCATCAATGTGATTGTATAGATTCTCATGGAGCTGAACAGAACCAGAGGAATGATATAAAGATTAGATCCTTTAAAGGTTTACTTTAAGGTGGGAGCAGTAAAGGGGTTTCTAGGATTGAATAATTTAGTTTTGGGGTAGTTGGGGGTACCGTAGAATTGGTGTTTTTAGAGATGAAATAAGAGCGAAATGTCTGAGGATTGACAAGGTTCGAATGGGGGAATTTTCAGCACTGTCAAGGGAACAAAGAGTCGGCTAGTGTATTATATTGGTAACTAATAGACTGCTGAGATCTGGTTTTGTGTTTCTAAAAACTTCAAAGTATTGGAAATGAAGAGGACAGGAAGAATAGAAGAAAGGGAGGGAGAGAAGGCTCTTAGGCATCATAGCCAAGACAAGATGCATCATGCATCTAAATAAGTAGGTTCAAATTTTTTTTCCTTCTATAACCATAAAGAAAGATAAGACATCATAGAATGTGCTGTTCAGACTACCAGGTTTGTCTGGAAGACTTGTCCATCAAAAGAAGAGAGGGGGAGATGATTAACTGGAAGACTTGGACTCTTTTTTGGACTGGCTAAACCCATTAATCATCCATCCAGTCCACTTCTGTCTTTAAGATTAATCACTACGTGTAATCAATTCCTAAAATAACAGAACATACAGAAAATTAGAATCCGGTGTACTTTAGTCACTGAAATGGTGAATGAGAGTCAAAAGTGACTTGCGTCATGCACCAAAATGTAGCACAGACACTTGCTGTTGGAGATGAGTTGAACATTGACACTTTCTAAACACTCTTGAACATGTGTCCGATATTCTTTTTGATGTACCAATAAATAAAAAATAATAACTTAATTTTAGGCACATATTTGACACTTACTTGGCCATGTCTATGACTAAAAAAGAAACATGTGCTCGATACTTCTTGCACATTGGCTAACATGTGATTAACAAAGTTTTGAGAATTTAAAATATAGCTCTTTATTAACAGATAAAATGTATAATTGTTAAGACAAGTCATATTAAATTTACTTAATAGATGAGGGAAAAAAAACAAAAGAAGACACAAAGGTTTTGCTATAGAATAGAGCCTTTGAAGATGAGAGGAATTATCATAATCTTATGTTCTCTGTGGGCTTTTGGTCAAATGGTACTTCTTACCTTGTGAAGATTTTGCCTTCTTGAGGTCAAATGTTCAAATCTCCCTCTTCCCCCCCCCAAAAAAAAAATATGTTCTCTATGGGAAATAGATGATTAGTTTGCCTGGTTAAGCAAACCCCAACGTGCATGACAGCTCCTAAAATACTTGGATGTGTGTTGGTATTGGTGTTTAAATTGTTTGAGACACCTCGGTTGGATATTGCAAGTTTGGCTGTTGGACAGTGCACATCGGCATAGCTGGGACAATCAGTATGCTGATCGTGCCGAAATGGTAAAGCAGGTGCGGCAGTTAAAGTTTCGTAAATACCATTATGATTCCTCAGCATTCATGATGTCTCCTGCTAGCACTTGGGTTTTTGTTCATGATGCACATATAAAGTGCCCGCCCACTGCGGCTACTGGGATGATATGTTATTTTTGTTGGATGCAGGTTTGAGAAGCTCCAAGAAGATGCTTTCACTTATGCTTTCATACTGAAGGCGCTTGATATGGTTCCTCCCCTTAGCTCAAAGCAGGACTGAAAATAATTTATGGATGCGAAGGCCTCTACTCTTGTTGGACATATTTTATATAGCAGGTGTGGGTGAACTACATTGAGATAGAAGTTGCATTTAGAAGCGTTGACTGAGAATTCTAATTTTTCTTTTTAATGGCTAAAGATTTACTACTGTTGCACCTAATTGCTATTGTAAACAGATTAATCAATCATTTATGTCAAGAAAGTAACATTTAAGGTACCATTTAGTAACATGTTTTGAAAGTATTTTTATTGTGCTTTTGTTTTTATAATTTTTTTAACTAGCGTTTGTATTTTAATCTTTTCTAGGGTAAAAATCACAGTTAATCCCTGAATTTTGTCTTTAGTTTCAATTTGATCCCTAAACTTTCAATTGTCCTAATTTTGTCTCTCAACTATCAACTTGATTGAGACAGTTCTACTGATGGATAAATGCTGAAATGGATCAAATTGGGCTAGTCTTTAGTTGATTGAACGGTGAAAATTGATTCACGGACTTAAATAGAAAAAATTGATAGTTGAGGGATTAAATTGAGACAATTGAAAGTTCACGATAAAACTAAAACCAAAAGTAAAGTTTAGGGATTAACTATAATTTTAAACTTTTTTTTTTTTTNTAGATCCTTTAAAGGTTTACTTTAAGGTGGGAGCAGTAAAGGGGTTTCTAGGATTGAATAATTTAGTTTTGGGGTAGTTGGGGGTACCGTAGAATTGGTGTTTTTAGAGATGAAATAAGAGCGAAATGTCTGAGGATTGACAAGGTTCGAATGGGGGAATTTTCAGCACTGTCAAGGGAACAAAGAGTCGGCTAGTGTATTATATTGGTAACTAATAGACTGCTGAGATCTGGTTTTGTGTTTCTAAAAACTTCAAAGTATTGGAAATGAAGAGGACAGGAAGAATAGAAGAAAGGGAGGGAGAGAAGGCTCTTAGGCATCATAGCCAAGACAAGATGCATCATGCATCTAAATAAGTAGGTTCAAATTTTTTTTCCTTCTATAACCATAAAGAAAGATAAGACATCATAGAATGTGCTGTTCAGACTACCAGGTTTGTCTGGAAGACTTGTCCATCAAAAGAAGAGAGGGGGAGATGATTAACTGGAAGACTTGGACTCTTTTTTGGACTGGCTAAACCCATTAATCATCCATCCAGTCCACTTCTGTCTTTAAGATTAATCACTACGTGTAATCAATTCCTAAAATAACAGAACATACAGAAAATTAGAATCCNGTACTCTTTTTTGGACTGGCTAAACCCATTAATCATCCATCCAGTCCACTTCTGTCTTTAAGATTAAATCACTACGTGTAATCAATTCCTAAAATAACAGAACATACAGAAAATTAGAATCCGGTGTACTTTAGTCACTGAAATGGTGAATGAGAGTCAAAAGTGACTTGCGTCATGCACCAAAATGTAGCACAGACACTTGCTGTTGGAGATGAGTTGAACATTGACACTTTCTAAACACTCTTGAACATGTGTCCGATATTCTTTTTGATGTACCAATAAATAAAAAATAATAACTTAATTTTAGGCACATATTTGACACTTACTTGGCCATGTCTATGACTAAAAAAGAAACATGTGCTCGATACTTCTTGCACATTGGCTAACATGTGATTAACAAAGTTTTGAGAATTTAAAATATAGCTCTTTATTAACAGATAAAATGTATAATTGTTAAGACAAGTCATATTAAATTTACTTAATAGATGAGGGAAAAAAAACAAAAGAAGACACAAAGGTTTTGCTATAGAATAGAGCCTTTGAAGATGAGAGGAATTATCATAATCTTATGTTCTCTGTGGGCCTTTGGTCAAATGGTACTTCTTACCTTGTGAAGATCTTGCCTTCTTGAGGTCAAATGTTCAAATCTCCCTCTTCCCCCCCCCAAAAAAAAAATATGTTCTCTATGGGAAATAGATGATTAGTTTGCCTGGTTAAGCAAACCCCAACGTGCATGACAGCTCCTAAAATACTTGGATGTGTGTTGGTATTGGTGTTTAAATTGTTTGAGACACCTCGGTTGGATATTGCAAGTTTGGCTGTTGGACAGTGCACATCGGCATAGCTGGGACAATCAGTATGCTGATCGTGCCGAAATGGTAAAGCAGGTGCGGCAGTTAAAGTTTCGTAAATACCATTATGATTCCTCAGCATTCATGATGTCTCCTGCTAGCACTTGGGTTTTTGTTCATGATGCACATATAAAGTGCCCGCCCACTGCGGCTACTGGGATGATATGTTATTTTTGTTGGATGCAGGTTTGAGAAGCTCCAAGAAGATGCTTTCACTTATGCTTTCATACTGAAGGCGCTTGATATGGTTCCTCCCCTTAGCTCAAAGCAGGACTGAAAATAATTTATGGATGCGAAGGCCTCTACTCTTGTTGGACATATTTTATATAGCAGGTGTGGGTGAACTACATTGAGATAGAAGTTGCATTTAGAAGCGTTGACTGAGAATTCTAATTTTTCTTTTTAATGGCTAAAGATTTACTACTGTTGCACCTAATTGCTATTGTAAACAGATTAATCAATCATTTATGTCAAGAAAGTAACATTTAAGGTACCATTTAGTAACATGTTTTGAAAGTATTTTTATTGTGCTTTTGTTTTTATAATTTTTTTAACTAGCGTTTGTATTTTAATCTTTTCTAGGGTAAAAATCACAGTTAATCCCTGAATTTTGTCTTTAGTTTCAATTTGATCCCTAAACTTTCAATTGTCCTAATTTTGTCTCTCAACTATCAACTTGATTGAGACAGTTCTACTGATGGATAAATGCTGAAATGGATCAAATTGGGCTAGTCTTTAGTTGATTGAACGGTGAAAATTGATTCACGGACTTAAATAGAAAAAATTGATAGTTGAGGGATTAAATTGAGACAATTGAAAGTTCACGATAAAACTAAAACCAAAAGTAAAGTTTAGGGATTAACTATAATTTTAAACTTTTTTTTTTTTTTTCAATTTTACTTTTCGTGCTTTTTCCTAGTTGGGGCAGACTGACTTCTTTTTAGTCATAATCACATTATATAACAATTTATAATACACGTATATGAAGAGTATAATCAATGTACTAAAATATATCTTGACCCTTTTGCAACATAGTAATTAAATATGTGTTTTATTTTTTTGACGAAATTACTTTTTTGCTTAAAAAAGGTTGCTTGGGAAAAGCGTTACCGTAGCTAAAACCGTTTGATTATTGGAATTTTCGATTTTCATACAGAAGTAAATATTTCTGGGTAGTTTTCAATCACAAGGTTGAAAAGTAGAGTGAAGCTCGTTACCTCTACGGGGTGCCGCTTGGGCGGCGGAACCGAAGAAACACAAGTTTGAGTGTCGTAAATGGACTAATCCTGACTCCCTTTGTCAACCTCTCCCAAATAATTTCTTGCTGCCAAGGGACAGTTGTATCGTAAATGGCCAAATCCTCGCTCGGGCATTGACCGAGTATTAGCCTCGCTTAACGTACAAACTACAAACCATTTCGACAATTGCTACATCGCAAACTTGGTGAGTCACTGCCAGCATCTCTACTCGGATCAAGAGCCCTACAACAATGGCTAACACACTTGGTGAGTCCTATGCTCGTAACAGGCCTTTTTAGGATGGACTTCGTCGTTGCAATGGTCAACATAGACCTCTTAATTGGCAGTAGTAGTGGAGAGATAATGAAGCAGTGCTGAAAGTTCAATTGGCCATTTGTCCAGCTCATGATCAATCTTTGCATACTTTTTGACTATGGCCAGCAATTCTTCTACATCGAGAGCTGGTCAACTAGTCAATGACTGGTACAACTAGTTCTCTTTTGGAAGTTCAATCTTGAATGATGCAACAGCTATTGAGTTATAGTTCTCTATTTCAGTCATTGTTTCTCAGTAATGATGAGAATACTTGCTCAGTATCTCGCCGTGCTTTTTATTTTTTTTCGTGGAGAACAATGCCCTGATATCCTTCGGGTAAACCGCGCTGTGAATTGCTCCGCCAATTACACCCAATTGTCGATATAGAGCTCCTAGGGAGACTATCATACCACTTCATGGTTGATTCTCCTAAACTGCGGAGGAACATTGTGCACATTAGCACTTCGTTCTTCTTGTGGACCACGATTAGTTGCCTAGTTGCTAGTAGTGACGGATGTGGGCAGTCGGATCAGTCTTTTCATCATAGAGTTTGGGCACCATGAATTTTCTCGGGATTCTCTCCTCTATCCATCTTGAGAAGGGGGCACCTCCATTTCCTCAGAGTACTTTCTAGCAGCTTTCCTTGCCAGCTCCCTAGGAGATTTCTATTTGGGGCGCCTTAATCTGTTATCAAATCTTATTCGTTATAGAGCGCCTCTAGGTATCTTCTTGGCATATTTTTTTCTCTCTTCATCCCCCTTGTGCCTGTCGGGGCTAGAGCTATGTTCGGCACGGAAGGCTCGCCATTAACTCTGGTTATCTGGTGATCAGACTTTTCAGTTCTCTTGCCAAAAGCTTTTCCTCTCTTTCCTAGGACCTTTTTAACATAGCATCATGGGCATCCAATTGCTCCTAGAGGGACTGGACAAGCTTCATGGAGGTAGAGATTTCCCCATCAGTATGTGGGAAAGCTTCTCGGTATGCATTATCTTGTTGGGTGTCATCGCGAGGGAGATAGTTTCCTAATGATACATCGTCGGGATCCTCCCGATCCTCATTTGAGCTTTTGACAGCGTCCTTCTTGAAGTCACTATCTGAAGGTAGAGACGCTCGATAATTGTGTGCAGGGTTAGTGATGGAACTAAGAATAGGCCAAGGAGGACCATGACCCCCCCTAACTTTTTCAAAATTTTTTATAACCCCCTTTATTTTTTTTAAAAAAAATCTTATACTACCCTTTATGTTTTTAATAAATAACGGATGTGATCATAATTGTGCGGGATGAATTTCGCACAATGGATGAAAGATGAACAGATCTCTCCCATAATGAACTCGATGGTAGATGTGGCGGATTCCGCAATAAGGAATGAGTTGAGAGGGCCAAAGGGGGTCTAAGGAGTGGTGATGAATTATTCCAGGGGATGTCCAACCGACTCCGGTAGGTCGTAAGATGCTCCTAGCACACAAAGAAACAAGTTAGAAGGGCGCCAGAGTATTTTTTGGCGTATTCCCTCCAACGATCAAGTTAGTTCTTTGAGAGAGGGGAAGAAAAAAACACTGTTTGGCTCTTGAGAGGTGATTTTATGTACTTTTATAATGCGTTTTTGAGGACTATTTATACCTTCAAAGACTCATCATTACTGGTAGTCTNATGTCCAACCGACTCCGGTAGGTCGTAAGATGCTCCTAGCACACAAAGAAACAAATTAGAAGGGCGCCAGAGTATTTTTTGGCGTATTCCCTCCAACGATCAAGTTAGTTCTTTGAGAGAGGGGAAAAAAAAAACACTGTTTGGCTCTTGAGAGGTGATTTTATGTACTTTTGTAATGCGTTTTTGAGGACTATTTATACCTTCAAAGACTCATCATTACTGGTAGTCTAGGCAATAGGTAGCCCTCAGAGATGGGGTAATGTGCCTCCTATTTTGCATGGGGAATGTCCCAGTATTGACTACTCGGGCTTCCGAGCAATTAATGCTCTTTCTTCAATGCAAAGACTTTAAATGCCTGGAGCCCAGAGCATTTAATACTCAATGTCCTCAGCTTTCTAGGCTACTGTGGATGTCTCATTACTGAGGACTCATTAAATGCTTGTTTGGGATAGCCACAAATCAGCAGGGGTAGTTTTGTACTTTTNAATTAATGCTCTTTCTTCAATGCAAAGACTTTAAATGCCTGGAGTCCAGAGCATTTAATACTCCATGTCCTTAGCTTTCTAGGCTACTGTGGATGTCTCATTACTGAGGACTCATTAAATGCTTGTTTGGGATAGCCACAAATCAGCAGGGGTAGTTTTGTACTTTTACCCCCCATCCTACACTTTATGCCATGCATCTGACTCTCCCTGGTTGAGTGTCTAGTTCGTCTTGCTATTCTGACTTCATTGTGCAGAGTACCCTCATGATTCCTAGTCTAGTTTTAGACGCTCAACTGTCAATTAGTAGCCTCTCCAAAAGCCGAGGACTAGTAGCAAAATCAGGGCTTCAGTGGGTACCTCGGAGCTGAAGACACTTGTCTCCCTCAAAGTTGAGGTACCCTTGGAGCCGAGGGTACATGTCTGTCATAGGGAGGAGAAGGACCTTGCGCCGAGCATAAACACTTATAGGAGCAACTCGCCATCAAAGCAGAGGACATGCATCTCCACCAAGGACAAAAGACTTGCTCTTGACGCTGAGGTCTTTATCAGAGAAAAATGTACCCTCGGTGCCGAGGACACGTGTCGATCATGTGCTTCCTTCTCAGAAGTTTCTCATCAACTGCCCCCCAGTCTTTTGATCTTCCTATGGCTGGAAGACATGTCGCCAAAAGGTGAAAGGGCTCAGCTGCCTTGTCACTGCCAACTGTCCCATCATTGCTTTCAGCCGCAATCCGTCCTTTAGAGTTCGTGATCATTGATTGCGCCCTTTCGTGTTTCGTGTACAATGATAGGGGAAAGACCCTATATAAATAGAGCTTACCCTCAATTTCTCCATTTTTGCTTCCTCAAATTTTCTCAGAGAACTCTTGCCAGAGAATCCATCGGAGAGCTGCTGTTGTAAAGAACCACAAATCCCCTTTTTCCAGTCACCACTGGAGCAGAAAAACCTCCATTGCATCCTTTCCAGTATTTGTTGAAGAAGAAAAACGTTTCCTCAAGTCCCAGTTCGTCTATCTAGTTTCTGGTGAGTCTGCGTCATTTTCTTCCCTTGTTTTCTCCCCTTTTTTTTTTACATTTTCGACAACTGGCCACCTTCTAGATCCCCCCTTTGTCTCTGTTTTGAGAAACCAGAGATCCCAAAGTAGTTCCCTAGACTTCCTTTCTCCGTTACTCCATGTTCTGTAGTGACCCTTAGGATCCCTACCATAGAGAAAGGACCCTTTGAATCCTTTCCCTTCTATAAGAGATGCAGAGGAGTCATCGCCTTGCCACCGAGGTTCAGGAGGCTGGGACCTATAGGCCGAGGAGATGGATAGTGAAGGATTCCCAACAAATTACCAACTTCAAAACTTATTTTGATAGCCCTCATAGTGTCGGCGTTAACGATTTTGATCCAACTCATCATCGCCACAACGTTGGCTCCGAGGGGGCTATGTTTTTTACCCTAAGGCTATCATGGAGGGTGGAGTCAAATTCCCCCTTCCCCCACTTCTCCTTCAGTTCCTATCCCGATTTTGCCTCTTCCTCGGGTAGTGCTGTCTCATCGTCTTTAGGATAACAATGGTGGTACTGGAGCTCAACAGATGCCTCGGGGTCACCATCGGCCTAGAGGACATTCTGTTATGCTACTTCCTGCTAAGAGTGATGCCCAAGCAAAACTTCTATCTCAAGGCTCAGGACTCCTCCATGTATCTAGTCACTCACATCCCTGTTCCGACAAAGGATACAAGGACAACTTGCTGATCTTCAGTGGTGCCTGGGAAAGGGGGTCGGCCTCGAGTATGCCGGCCTAAGCTGCCCCAAAGAGTGGAGGACGACAAGTACGTCGGATTCTCCCTCTTCCCCTTGCTTTCTCAGTTTTCTAACATAAACTTGTACAAGTCTTGATGCTCTGCTTTCTTCTTTGCAGACATTTCCTTTCGTGAAGTTGCTCCACCGCCTTGATACTTGGTGAATTTTTTTGACCTTGTTACNCAAGGACTAGTAGCAAAATCAGGGCTTCAGTGGGTACCTCGGAGCCGAAGACACTTGTCTCCCTCAGAGTTGAGGTACCCTTGGAGCCGAGGGTACATGTCTGTCATAGGGAGGAGAAGGACCTTGCGTCGAGCATAAACACTTATAGGAGTAACTCGCCATCAAAGCAGAGGACGTGCATCTCCACCAAGGACAAAAGACGTGCTCTTGACGCTGAGGTCTTTATCAGAGAAAAAATGTACCCTCGGTGCCGAGGACACGTGTCAATCATGTGCTTCCTTCTTAGAAGTTTCTCATCAACTGCCCCCCAGTCTTTTGATCTTCCTATGGCTGGAAGACGTGTCGCCAAAAGGTGAAAGGGCTCAACTGCCTTGTCATTGCCAACTGTCCCATCATTGCTTTCAGCTGCAATCCGTCCTTTAGAGTTCGTGATCATTGATTGCGCTCTTTCGTGTTTCGTGTACAATGATAGGGGACAGACCCTATATAAATAGAGCTTACCCTAAATTTCTCCATTTTTGCTTCCTCGAATTTTCTCAGAGAACTCTTTCCAGATAATCCATCGGAGAGCTGCTGTTGTAAAGAACCACAAATCCCCTTTTTCCAGTCACCACTGGAGCAGAAAAACCTCCACTGCATCCTTTCCAGTATTTGTTGAAGAAGAAAAACGTTTCCTCAAGTCCCAGTTCGTCTATCTAGTTTCTGGTGAGTCTGCGTCTTTTTCTTCCCTTGTTTTCTCCCCTTTTTTTTTACATTTTCGACAACTGGCCACCTTCTAGATCCCCCATTTGTCTCTATTTTGAGAAACCAGAGATCCCAAAGTAGTTCCCTAGACTTCCTTTCTCCGTTATTCCATGTTCTGTAGTGACCCTTAGGATCCCTACCATAGAGAAAGGACCCTTTGAATCCTTTCCCTTCTGTAAGAGATGCAAAGGAGTCATCGCCTTGCCTCCGAGGTTCAGGAGGCTGGGACCTCTAGGCCGAGGAGATGGATAGTGAAGGATTCCCAACAAATTACCAACTTCAAAACTCATTTCGATAGCCCTCATAGTGTCGGCGTTGACGATTTTGATCCAGCTCATCATCGCCACAACGTTGGCTCCGAGGGGGCTATGCTTTTTACCCTAAGGCTATCATGGAGGGTGGAGTCAGATTCCCCCTTCTCCCACTTCTCCTTTAGTTCCTGTCCCAATTTTTTCTCTTCCTCGGGTAGTGTTGTCTCATCGTCTTTAGGATAACAATGGTGGTACGGGAGCTCAACAGATGCCTCGGGGTCAACATCGGCCTAGAGGAAATTCTGTTATGTTACTCCCTGTTGAGAGTGATGCCCAAGCAAAACTTCTATCTCAAGGCTCAAGACTCCTCCATGTATCTAGTCACTCACCTCCCTGTTCCGACAAAGGATACAAGGACAACTTGCTGATCTTCAGTGGTGCCTGGGAAAGGGGGTCGGCCTCGAGTATGCCGGCCTAAGCTGCCCCAAAGAGTGGAGGACGACAAGTACGTCGGCTTCTCCCTCTTCCCTTGCTTTCTCAGTTTTCTAACATAAACTTGTACAAGTCTTGACGCTCTGCTTTCTTCTTTGCAGACATTTCCTCTCGTGAAGTTGCTCCACCGCCTTGATACTTGGTGAATTTTTTTGACCTTGTTACTGTTTGGGGATACATCGGCGACAGGTTTGGCAGGTCAACTCACGTACTCTTGGACTACAGACTAAGATATAAGAAATTTTCTCAACTCTCTTAGCCCTACAATCCCTCCAGGTGGTCTGAGCTCTTTGAGCAGACAGCGGAGCAAGACTTTGAACAAAATTTGGAAGAGGATCCCGACAGGGCCACTGAGGCCAAGGTAGAAGGGGTCGCCGAAGAGGTTGAAACAGAGGTGACCAGAGTCAGGGAGCCTTCCACCACTGTTTGAGCCGAGGCTAGCACTTCGGAGATAGGGGTTTGGCCTGACTTCAACATTCTTCAGAACTTGAACGAGGAAGACGCATTTGAGATCACCATGTCGCGCCAATCTCACATTTATCTGGACTTTTTGAATTGGAGGGCTACCTTGAGGGGTAGTGGGTCTGCCAGTAATGTTCCCTCACCTCCGCCAAGGATTGGTACCAACCTTCCTCCTCCTTTGCCCCCAAGGTCAACTGGTTGGGGTTTGGTCCATGATCAAGACCCCTTGATTGAAGAGGAGAAAAGAACAAAAGAAAGGCATGATGGACAGGGTCGAGGCAGGGCCCCTCCATCACCACAGCAACGGCAACAACAATAGCAACAAACTCCACCCTTCTTCGCCGACGGCGACTGCCGGGGAGTGGTGCCCCCGAGTCTGGGACAGGGACGACAAGGTGATTCGAGTCAATGACTCCATTCTCCATGATCCTTATGCGGCATATGCCGTGAGTGAAAGCCTACTCCTCTTTCGAGTCGACGTGGAAGAGAACCGGGCGAGACCTATAAACCAACTTTTTCACTCTATCATACAGACCTTGCTGGCGGTAAGTTTCTGACAACTCAAGCTTTTTTTTTTAAGTCTGTTCATCGGCCTGATTCTTCCTTTTCTTTTGCAGAACGCCCAACAAATCTTTGTCATCACCAAGCGCTATCATGTGCAGAGGCAGAGCCTTCATCAAGTTGAGAGGTAGAGAACTGAAGCCGAGACATCCCTGTCCGCTGCCAGGGAAGACGTTGCTTCCAGGGACGTTACTCTATCCTCCCAGGTAGCCTAGATTGCCCAAGTTCTAAAGGATGGTGAAACTGCCAGGTTCAGCGCTGAAAAGCTGAGTGCACCTCTTGCAGATGTTGAGAGATGAATTACTGAGGCAGCGCAGTGGCTGTTCGCAACGGAGATGAGGGCCTAGGAGTCGAAGCAGACCTGCTTGGCTCTTACTGAAGAGCTGGACAGGGTTAGGGCCAGGGCAGAGGAGGCCAGGAAGTCAAAGGAACAGATACGCAATGAATGCACTAATGATGTCTTCCTTGCCCTGGAGGAGAATAAAAAGGAATTCTTCAAGAAAGGTTGGGACGCGGTACTCCGAGAGGCAGGGGTTCCTACTGAATTCCCCTTGTTTCTGATGCACGAGTACGTGCCCTCGGAGGATATGCTGCAAGCTATGGCAGAGGTTGCGGCTGAAGATGCGGCCAACGCCAAAGTACAAGGCTCGGGGGTACTCCCTATCATTACGACCTCGGTCCTAGATGGTGCTGTCCCCCAAGAGGCCAACCTTCCAGCTCTTGCCTCATATGTCCCTGTCCCTGTTGTCGATGCTCCCAACNCTGAGAGGCAGGGGTTCTTGCTGAATCCCCCTTGTTTCTGATGCACGAGTACGTGCCCTCGGAGGATATGCTGCAAGCTATGGCAGAGGTTGCGGCTGAAGATGCGGCCAACGCCAAAGTACAAGGCTCGGGGGTACTCCCTATCATTACGGCCTCGGTCCCAGATGGCGCTGTCCCCCAAGAGGCCAACTTTCCAGCTCTTGCCTCATATGTCCCTGCCCCTGTTGCCGATGCTCCCAACGTCGACTCCCCCAGTATTGAGGAGCTTTTTGGGGATGCCGCTGGAGATGTCATTGGTGAAGTGCTCAACCCTCCTCCAACAATCTAGACTTGAGACTTTTCTCTTGCACTTGTATTCTTTTCTTTCTTTTTTTTTTNTCATTGGTGAAGTGCTCAACCCTCCTCCAACAATCTAGACTTGAGACTTTTCTCTTGCACTTGTATTCTTTTCTTTCTTTTTTTTTTTTGGTAGCCTCGGGGACGCAAAGCCCTGTCTTTTGTTCAGAAATTAAAAAATCACTTTGCCTTCAATGTATGCTTTGTTTTGACATTTGTATTTTAGTCTATAACTTCTAACTTGAACTTCTAACTCCCAAGTATTGACCCTTGGGGTCAGGAAGCATAGAATTTTAGGACATGCTTGTATACCGTAGATGTACCCCTTGCCCCCGAGAATTGTCAAACTTGATGGTGTCGAGGATAAGTTTCCATGTCGAGGACGGGGGGGTTCCAAGGGGATCCGGTGTCGAGGACACCGAATGATGCACTTTTCCTCTAGTTAGCTTTACTTTCCTCGTCATCAATCCAAGGGAAAGGGGTCCTCACCTATCCCACCAGTACGTAGTTTAAGATGTCTGCGCCTATGTACTTGTGCAAACATTCTTGTGGTCGACCCCGAGGTTTGTGAGAACATAATCCTAACATGACAGTTGCTTTCTTAAGGCTCTCTTTCTTGCTAACTTGTTGGGGTGCGATCACCAAGACCTTAGGTTGTGAAGATGCTTCATGTGGAAGATCCATTTCCAGATTTCCTTACACTCAGATAGGTAGGAATTCAGGAATTCCAGACAAGATGAACTTTCAACGATTCACGTTTGCTTCGTCAGATGCCGCGTGGTAGCGCATCCCCGTTCCAAGCAATACAGTCGATCAATGCCCCTCTTCAAGGGTCATTTTCCATTCAGGAGGCATGCCCCTACATGTTAGTTGAAGGCTAGGGTTTCCGAGCCTCGGCCCCAAGGCCATCCCATATCCAAGAGGCTTGCTCCTGTTCATTATTTGGAGGCAAGAGTCCCTAAGGCTCTGCCTTCAGAGCCGTACCCCTTCTAGGAGGCTTATTCCTGTTCATTATTTGGAGACAGGAGTCCTTGAGACTTTGCCTCCAAGGTCATGCCCTTTATAACTTCTCATAGCATAAAAATGAGTTTTCATTCATCAAAAGTAGTATCTCTTTAGGTTCATTACATTCCAAGGCCGTGTTACAACATTTCCTTTTAAGTCTTCCAGCCTATATGACCCAGAGCCTCCCATGGACGTGACTTTATAGGGGTCTTCCCAGTTGGGACCCATTTTTTCATCTGCTGGATCCCGAGTATTTGCCACCACCCTTCTAAGCACTAGATCGCCTATTTGTAACTTTCGAGTCTTGACCCTCCTGTTGTAGAGTCTCGCTACCCCTTCTTTATACTTGGTCAACTTCAAGGCAGTCACTTTTTTTCTTTCCTCTGTGAGGTCCATACCTAGTTATAGTTTTAAAATCCGACCCAGACATTAACCCAGCAGAGGGACCGGATCAATGAGTCACTGGTTCAATTATTGGATTACTGTTCGAACCGGTCATATAATAAAAAATTAAATAATAATAAATAGGCTAAAAAATACAATAATTATGATAATAGTAGCAAAAATGTAAAGTTAAGTAGAGAAAAATCATCAAACATGTATCCAATGCATTTAATTTCTAAAACAATTTGTAAATCTAAATTTACACATCAAAAAAATACATGTTTTTAACTTCAAGTCTCTAAGTTCAAGTCTCCAACTATGCATCAATTATTCAATCTAAGCATAATCCATGTAACTTGCACTCTTCAATTAAATTATAATAACAATAATAAAAAAAGCATTAAATTATATCCATTGTTTGGTTCAAAAAATATAGTAACAACACGAGCTACAATTGCTAAAACAAATCATAAAATTCAAGTTACTCAAATTTGGTCCTCCTTTCAACAATTTGGCTTGAATCACACACAACTTAAATCAAAAAATTACAAACCAAATTAGTAGATTAGGGCATATAGCCATAATTAGACTGAGAACTCTGATAAAAAAAAAGAAAAGAAAAAATTAGACCGAGACCGATATGCTACAGGGAAACCACTTCCTTCTCAAACCAAATTACAAACCAAGTTGGTAAATCGGTAGATTTGACACAAAGCCACTTCCTTCTCAAATCATGATTCCAAAATTCAACCTTATATGCCACAGGAAACCAACTCTCATAATAGAGAGAACTACAAAAATAGAGAGAGAGGGGGAAAGAGACTGAGAGAGTAGTTTACCTGCTGTCAATGGTTGTCGATGGTTCAACGCTTCAATGAAATGGATCTGTGAAGCCCAACTTCATCCTTTACTTGCTCGCAGCGGCAAAGAGAGAACATAGATTGAGAGAAGAAACTCAAAGAGATAGAGAGAGAGACTGTCGATTTAGGGCTATCTAAGCGAAGAGGACTCGCAGTAGTTGATCGATCGATGATCGATCATTGCGAAAAGAAGAAGCAGAGGTTGGCTTTGACTTGGTGAGCAACGTTTTTTGATCGACTTGGGTACCAGTGTGATGTGAGAGACTGCCATCGTCGAATGTCGATTTAAGGCAAAATGCCCAAAACTCAGCTTTTTATACTAATATTACCGACTCGGCTGGTTTAGTTCAACTCGTCCGGTTGAAACGGTTTAGCGATTATTTCACCGGTTCAGCAAATTTTAGACGGGTCTGGTGCATAAACGATCCAAAGACTGAACCGGCCTAGTTTAGGCACTGGTCCACTAGTTTATCGGGTCAACCCGCCGGGCCGAGCCGAGTTTTAAAACATTGTATCTAGGCTAAGCTGGTGATCGTTGTCCCCAGTATCAAAGGTTTGCGTTCCTATGGTTGGGAGGCCCACTTCCAATGGGATGACTGCCTTTACCTTATATGCAAGAGCATAGGGGGTTTTGCCCATGGGGGTTTGAGGAGTGGTCTTATATGCCCAAAGGATATTTAGTAATTCGTCCTCCAACCTCCCCTTGGCTTTTTTCAACATTTTCTTGATTACACTGATGATAGTCTTGTTGGAGGACTCCGCCTGTCCGTTGACTTGCGGATATGCAGGGATGGAATAGTAGTTCTGGATTCCAAGATGCTCACAAAAAGGACTTGAAAGGTCCACTGTTGAACTGGGTTCTATTGTCTGACACAAGTGCATGGGGGACCCCAAACCTTGTCACAATGTTCCTCCAGACAAAATTCTTGGTGTCTATGTCTCTAATATGGGTTGGTGGCTCCGCCTCTACCCACTTAGTGAAATAATTGGTTCCTACTACCAGAAACCTCTTGCCTCTAGGAGCCCTTGGGAGGGGTTCAACTAGGTCTAGTCCCCATTAAGCAAATGACCAAGGACTAGTCAGCGGATGTAAGTCACCCGTTGGCTGCCTGATGGCGGGTGAAAACCTTTGGCATTGAACGCATCTTTTGACGTATGCCTGAGCATCTCTTTGCATTCGCGGCCATCAGTACCCTTGGAACATAATGCTGTGGGCCATGGACCATCCACCCGAATGCCCCCTACATATTCCTTCATGTACCTCGTACAGAAGAGATTCAACTTTGTCTTCCCAGACGCACAGCAGGTAAGGTCCGGAGAACAACCTTCGGTACAACTTTTGATCCAGAGAGACCCAGAACCTTGGGACCTTCAGCTTTATCTTTGTGGCTTTCTTGGAGCATTTAAGGAGCTCCCCGAAAAGGAGAAACCTAAGTAGTGGGTCGGTCCAACTGGGGGAATCCTCCCCTTTCTGGATGACAATCACCCTGGAAGCTTCATCTATGCTAGAGTTGGGAAGGTACTCCACAGTGATCCTTCGTGTCATGGTGAAATCCAGTGTCGAGGTTAAGCAAGCCAACGCATCAGCGTGGGCATTCTTATCCCGAAGAACTTGCTTAACTTCAACTTTCATGAACTTGTCAAGCAAAGTCATCACTTCGTGATGGTAAGCCCTCATTCTGGAATCCGTTGTCTCGAATTCTTCGTTGACTTGGTTGACCACTAACATGGAATCGCAATGGATGACTAGCTCTGTAGCTTCTGCTGCCTCAGCTAGTTTGAGCCCGAAAATGAGTTCTTTATATTCTGTCTCATTGTTAGATGCTTTGAAGCCTAGCTGAATGACTTGTTCCATGACCGTTTCGTCCGGAGAAACTAGCAATACCCCGATTCCAGAACCCTTGCTGTTAGAGGATCTGTCTACACAAAGGCTCCAAGACCCTTGATCTCCTGCTGAAGTCCCCTCCCAAAGGAGGAGAGACTCTTCTAGGAGGGGGTCTCCCTGGAAAACTCCGCTATGAAATCTGCCAACACTTGTCCTTTTATGGCTGCCCGAGGTTTGAAATGGATATCATGCTCTCCCATCTCCACCGCCCATTTACCGATTCTCCTCGAGAGATCTGCCTTACTCAGGATTTCTTTCAAGGGTTGGTCTGTTAGGAAAGTGATCGGGTGCGCTTGGAAATAGTGTCTTAATTTCCTTACGGCTGTGACCAATGTAAATGCTAGCTTTTCCAAGGGTAGATACCTTGTCTCTGCGTCCAACAGAGCTTTGCTCACATAATACACCGGCTTCTGCTCGCGCTCATGCTTGCAGATTAGCATCCCGCTAACCGCAAATTCTGATACGACCAGATAAAGGAACAACATTTTCCCCCCGGTCGGGACGGACAGGGTTGGGAGGATCCTGAGGTATTTCTTGATTCCTCCAAGTGCATCTTCACATTCCTAACTCCAAGTGTCTTTCTCGACCCTCTTGATATCCCCAAAGAAGGGTTTATACTTGTCTGATGACCGAGAAATAAACTAATTTATAGCAGCCAACATTCCGGTGAGTTTCTGGACATCTCAGGCAGTTCAGGGACTCCGTACATCTAGGATAGCTTGTATCTATTCTAGATTGGCTTTGACCCCACGTAAACTCACCAAATATCCGAGGAACTTTTTAGATCCAACTCCAAATACACATTTTGCTGCATTCAGCTTTAATCTGTATTTTTGGAGGGTCGAGAAGGTGTCATCTAGGTCGGTTAAGTGATCTTCACTTCTCTTACTTTTGACCAACATGTCGTCAATGTAGACCTCCATTGTGTCCCCAATCTACTGTTTGAACATTCGATTCATAAGCTTTTGATAAGTGGCTCCGGCATTCTTCAGTTCAAATGACATAACCGTATAACAATAAACTCCTCTTGGTATGATGAAGACAGTCTTTTCTTGGTTAGGCGGATGAAGGGAAATTTGATGATAGCCTGCTCTAGCATCCAGAAAGGCCATGAGCTGGTGGCCTGCCGTGGCGTCCACCAGCTGATCCACCTTTGGAAGAGGAAAGTCATCTTTTGGGCAAGCCTTGTTCAGGTCAGTGAAGTCTACGCTAATGCGTCATTTTCCCTCCTCCTTCTTTGCATAGATCGTATTAGACAATTATTTTGGGAACTGAACCTCCCAGATGGTGTTGGCCTCTAGGAGCTTATCCACCTCCTCGTTCACAACTTGGGCGTGATGCGGCTCCACACGCCGTGGTTTCTGCTTTATTGGCTTGTGAGTGGGATTGATATGAAGCCTATGGGTTATCACTTCGGGACTCACACCCTTCATTTCCATTGCATTCCAAGCAAACATATTTGCATTCTTCCTTAAAAAGTTAGTCATCTCTTCCTGCTCGGCTAGGGGCATAGTGGAGCCGCTCAGGTAGTATTTTTCCTCGTCTCCGTGCAACAGGAGTACCTTCTAGAGATCCTCCACCGAGCGATCTTCTGGATCCATCCATGGGTCGTCTACTCCTAGACGCCCAGATTGTAATTTTTATTTGTTCAAGATCTTTTCCGGGGTTCGCTCATTCTCCCTAGAGGCGACCCCTGCCGTAGAATAGAAATAGTTTTTGGCACATGCTTGGTCCCCACGGATCTCTTTCACTCCCTCCGGGGTGAGGAACTTCAATTTTTGGTGATAGGTGGAATGCACGACCCCCAGGGCATGCAACCAAGCCCATCCCATGATAACATTGTAGGGCAAGTCAAAGTCAATTACCACAAACTCTGTGTTGACAGTGATAGGTCCGATGGTAACTGGCAACGTGATTTTGCCCAAGGGCAGGGCAAATGAACCGTTAAACCCGACAAGGGGTGTCCTGACTTTGGTAAGGTCCTGAGTACCGAGTCCTATGTGTTTCAAACTTTGAAGTATATCACCTCAGAAGAACTTCCGGAGTCCACCAAGACCCTCTTAACATCAAAGTTGCCGATTTTCAAGGTCAGGATTAAGGCATCCCCATAGGGGAGAGCCACGCCTGAGAGATCAGCATCAAAAAAAATATTGCTTGCCTCGCCAGTTCAGGGCCTTTTGCTCACCTGGCCTCCATCTTCCTCATCTACCTTCCTTGTAAATGCCACCTTCTTGAGAACGGACTGTAAGGTTTTGGATGTCATACGTTCTAGTGGGTAGACATGGATAACGTCAATTACATTGCCTTGGACAACGGATGGATTATTAGCACCATGACCCTCCTCAGATGCCGTCTCGATGTATTCCTTTAAATGCCCATCCAGGACCAATTTCTCTAGGAAAGACTTGTAGACCCTACAATCTTTGGTGAGATGCCCGTAATCCTAATGATACGAGTATTTTACCTTCTGGTTTCTGGTGGATGGATCACCCTGTATCTTGGGTGGCCATTTGAAGAATGATTCCTTCTTAATTTTATGGAGTAGTCTGTAAATGGGCTCCTTGAACATTGTGTGGATTCCTTTGAAAGGACTACCCGATAGAGGTACCAATCCCTTCTAGGAAAGGGCGCCCTCTTTCTCCTTCTCCTTTTTTTGGGCAAGGATTTTGCCTTTATCCCTTATTACCTCATCTTCGATCCGGGAGTATTTGTTTATTCAGGCCATCAACTCGCCCATATCTATTGGTGTCTTCTTGGTGATGGACCGATAGAGATCGGTGTCTCGGGAGAGGCGTAGTTTGAAGGAGACAGCTGCCATGACTTCGAAACATCCCTCCACTTCATTTACCTCCTCCCAGTAGTGAATGACATATTGGCGGAGGGTTTCTCCTTCCTTCCACCTTAGTGTCAGGAGGGATCCAAGTCATTGGGTTCCTACTCCCCAAGATGAACCGGGCGAAGAATTGCCTAGTCAGCTCCTTCCATGACCCTATGTTGTTGGACGAAAGAGTCTCAAACCATTTCATGGAAGAATCCCTAAGGCTCATAGAGAATACTCGGCACAACATTTGGTGGTCCGAGTGGTATAGAGACATCATTTGCTTGTACTGTCTGAGATGGGCTTCAGGATCAGATCGTCCGTCTTTAGTTTTGAATCTTGGTACTGTAAAATTTTTTGGTACCTCCATCTCCATAATATTTCTTGTGAAAGGTGATTGGATGGATTCTTCATCAGTATTATCCTCTTGCGGTGCTTTACCCCTTCTCTTGGAATCCAGCCGGGCTCTGAGGTTATCCCCATGTTCGGGGAACATGTCTCTATGTGTTCGGCGTCGGACAGCATGATCCCCAGTCCCTGGGTGCCGAACGAAGAGGTTGACCCCTCTTCAGACTCCTCTACGCCCCCTCGCCCAGACAGTCCCCGACGGAGGTCGTTCCAAGCCAACAACCTAGCCCGTTTGGCTGGAACCTCTGGGAGCTGTCCCTTGGCCCTCGGGCACTTTGGAGCCCTGGAGCTTCCCGCTCTGCTTTTCAAGTGATTTCTCAGATCCTCAGGTTCCACCTCCCTAACAGAAGGTTCCTAGGATCGCAACGAATTTTGAGATCCTCCGCCGGAGGCTGCAAATTTTTCGAGGCGGCTGAGGACGTTCACGTTTGTCCTTCTCCAACCACCATAATCGATCCCCAAACTTTTCTTCAATCACCTCCGCCAGTTGACGGGCCAATGGGCGGACCCTCCAGACTCAATACCCATACTAGTTTGACGGGTTTGCTCCATTGAATGAGCGGAGAGCCCTTTGTTGGCACTTTTGACATGGTTCTTCGTTCTTCAAAAAGATGGAGTCGGTAAATCAAGATTCCTTTGTTAGGGACAATTCCTCTTTTGTCAAGTATTTACCATGGTCACTGTTCTTTGATAAATTTAGTCGTTTCTCACAGACGGCACCAGATTGTGCGAGATGAATTTTGCACAATGGATGAAAGGTGAACAGATCTCTCCTGTGATGAACTCTATGGTGGATGTGGCAGATCCCACAACAAGGAATGAGTTTAGAGGTCCAAAGGGGGTCTAAGGAGTGGTGATGAATTGTTCTAGGGGACGTCGAACCGATTCTGGTAGGTCGCAAGATGCTTCTGACACACAAAGAAACAAGTTAGAAGGGCGTCGGAGTGTTTTTCAGCGTATCCCTTCCGACGATCAAGTTAGTTCTTTGAGAGAGGGGAAGAAGAAAATATTGTATGACTCTTGAAAGGTGATTTTGCGTACCTTTGTAATATGTTTTTGAGGACTATTTATACCTTCAAAGACTCATCATTATTGGTATTCTAGGCAATAGGTAGCCTTCAGAGATGGGGCAGTGTGCCTCCAATTTTGCATGGAGAATGTCCTAGTATTGACTGCTCGGGCTCTCGAGCAGTTAATGGTCTTTCTTTAATGCAAAGACTTTAAATGCCTAGAGCCCAGAGCATTTAATATTCCATGTCCTCAGCTTTCTAGGCTACTGTGGATGTCTCATTACTGAGGACTCATTAAATGCTTGTTTGGGATAGCCACAAATCAGTAGGGGTAGTTTTGTACTTTTACCCCTCATCCTACACTTTATGCCATGCATCTGACTCTCCCTGATTGAGTGTCTGGTTCATCCTGCTATTTTGAGTTCATTGTGCAGAGTGCCCTCATGATTCCTAGTCTATTTTTAGATGCTCAATTGTCAATCAGTAGCCTCTCCAAAAGCCAAGGACTCATGGCAAGATCAGGGCTTCAGTGGGTACCTCCGAGCCGAGGACACTTGTCTCCCTTAGAGTTGAGGTACCCTTAGAGCCAAGGGTACATGTTTGTCATGGGGAGGAGAAGCACCTCGCGCTGAGCATAAACACTTGCAGGAGCAACTTGCGATCAGAGTAGAGGACATGCGTCTCCACCAAGGACAAAAGACGTGCCCTCGGCGCCGAGGTCTTTATCAAAGAAAAAATTTACCCTTGGTGCCGAGGACACGTGTCAATCATGTGCTTCCTTCTCAAAAGTGTCCCATCAATAAGGATGAATATTGCCCTTACGAAAAAAGACACTTGTTTTAATGAGTTTGATGAACAAAGAAAAATCAAATGAAATTATTATAAATCGAGTTACAAATGTGACTTATATCATGTTTATTGTGGTGTTGTATGAAATTATTATTTGAATCACAAATTATTTATAGTCACTACATTGTATCATAATTGTGAGAATAAGTAGACGGTGACATTATCACATAATAATTTTTATGATGGTAAGTAAGAACTAAGTTTTGAATTTTATCACGCAGACTAATTTTTATGATGGTAGCAAATGAAAGTATATTTTGTAGGTTCTACACAATTAAAAATTTATTATTAACTATAATTTGATGAATAATTCTACTAGATAAAATTCTTAACCATTTCATTTTTTGGCCCCGCTCAACATAAAATTTTTGCTTCGTCCCTATGCAATGTCATACTCGTTGAACCCTCGATGGTTGCGTGGCAATCCCAATGTGCTTCATAGATTTGACGTGACTGTTTTTGTTTACTTCCCACAGATGGTGCCAATTATAGGGGGAAATCCTCGTACCTCAAATTGATGCTCGTAGATTCTGGATAATTCTTGAGAAAACAAACAAAATAACCCTCCTCCTGTAAAACGAACAAACTGTCAGAGACCAAGGGTTGACTGGTCTGAGACACTCTGATGCTTAAGTTAGTAAAGACTCTGGAAGCAAGTATATGAATTTGTAGGGAAGCGATTGCGTAACTTAGACTTAAGTTTTGCCCGATATTTATAGTGGTTTGAACCCTCTTCTAAGGTTTTCATCATTGACTGTACAAGGTGACATACTTATTTTTTAGCTGATTCTTTCGTAATTTGTGTTGGAGCATCTTTTGGCTTCCTTTATGGTTTGTCTATTACTTAGGTCACGCTTATATTGTTCACATATAACTTAGGCAACTTCATTATCTGTTCTGTACTGCCTCTAATTTTTTGGGAGAACCTAGCTATCTCTAGTTCGGTTATGACTTTAGCGGAGTTAGTCTTATGGTTTATCTCATCCTTGCCTGATTCAACTCATTACTCGACATCTTTGCTAATCGAACAACATCGCCATTTGCTCGACTCCGTTCAAATTTTTAAAGTAGGTCGGCACATGGCTCGGTTAACCGAGCCACTGCTCGGGCAGAGGCACTCTTCCTATTGAAGTCTCTCTTTTGCCACGAGTTCATTGTCACATATATTTTCTAGCCATGTGCCGGTGCCATTTGAGATCATTAAATGGTTTGATCATGCGCAGTCATTTTACAATTTGCACCCCCCTTCAGATATGTTCTAAAATGCTTTAACTTGGTTTCCAAAATTAATTCAAGATAGACCTATTATTTATAAGTGAGTTCCCACCAATATATTAGGGGTGATCTTCTATTGAATGAAAACAAAACAATTTCTTGGTTTCTATGGAAGTTGTACATGATAAACCCCATGAAAACTTGTTAATGATGTTATGTGGGACAATAATCTAGTACGTCGCTACAAACATTGGATGTGCTTAAGCGGCCAAAATTGTCTGAGTTGAAAAGTTTTTAAGTTACTTAAGGGCATATATGGCTTGGACATTAGGGCTGAGATTGGACGAATGTCCGATGTATGTTAATACCGTTCCTATATTACAATTTCCAGAAGTCAATTGTATGTGCTAGGTAGTATAAAATCAAATCTTATTTGGTTTTAAGATCGGGACGAGAATATTCTAACTTAGTTTTGGATTAAAATGACCAAAGATTGAATTATCCAAAATTTAGACTCAAGTGAGATCAGTTGTGTTGTATTCCTACAACTAATCTTAGTTGTTGTCAAACATCAGAATGGTAATATACGTTTCCTTTCACTGCATTCTCCAGTTCATTCTATTCGCACTTAAAAGACATTAACCCATGTCAAAGATAATGTAATGAACATGTTGAGTAGAGAATGAGATGAATTTAACAGTTTTATAATAGAATTAGTTATTGTCTGTGCCTGTAGGTACAGAGTAATAATAAAATGGTAAACAATAAACATATTTGTATTTATATCTAAAATCAAATCACAAACATATAGAAGAGATAAAGGAATTTAAGCATCAATTTGTAGTAGAGGTAAGAGGTGGTGGGCGGTAGTGGTGGTGATAGAAGACGGTGATGGTTGTGGTGGGTGGCAATAACCGTGGTGGTGATGGTGGCGGCTGCGATGATGGTGGTGGTGGCAGCGACAGCAATGATGGTAGTAATGGCGGCGGCGACGGCGGTGGCAGTAGTGGTGGTGGGGGTGGCGGCGACGGTGACGATGGTGGTGGCAACAGCGACGGTGATGGCTGTGGTGGTGGTGGTGGCTGTGGCAGTGGTGGAGGCGTTGGTGGTGGCGGGGGCGGTTGTAACGCCCTGATTTTTCTTCTTCTCAGAGACGTTAATTGATATAAAAAACGCTCAAATAAAAAAAATAACAGAGCATTAATTGTCCCAATAAAATTTCATTTATCAAAATCATATCTCAATACAAATAAATCTGTCACCATAAATAAATCTCTCAATATGAATAAAACATTAATTATTTTGACATCTTCTCGTCTTTAACACTCTGATTATCTCGTTCCGATCTTTTCTCTAAAATCAACCTGAAAATATTACATAAAGCGGGGAAGTATACAATATGACGAGAAAAAATATGTTCAAGGGCATTGAATAACAAATAATCGAGTATCACAAAGTATCTCAATTAACAGATATAAATATCAAATTTGCATATCGCATGTCATGTAGAATCTTAACACAGATCTGACACCTTACCAATCATCCCACCTCAACTCAATCTCACGTGTCTCTTGGCTAGTGATGTACCGACTATTGGTTGCCCCAATCCTGTCTCAATATCCATTGAACACGATCAATGAGATCAAAATATTCAACGATATTCAATTGAAATTCTAAAATAACGATAACACAAGTTGGAATACAAATCAGAGGATAATTAAAGAAGCACTCTTTGCATAGAGATTTAAGGAGAGTATATTGCATACCACCCCGTACCTCAACTTTCTGTTATATTCTTCTTACTTTTGGTTAGCTCTTTACTTCCCATTTTTCTCTTCTTTGTTTCGGCCAGACAACTCCCTCTCCTTGTCTCTCAGTTTATCTTTCAAGACCTACTCCACTTTCTTTTATTTTTGGCTATCTTTATATGCTATAAAGGTGGGACATCTTCTGCCAAATTAATTGGCAAGTGTTGAAAAAAATCTTTCTCAATCAATACTAACTGCAATTCCTTTACTTCATATATTTATTTATTCTTTCTCTCTCTTTCTTTTTCTTTACCTTGTCTTGTCTCTTTTCTTTTATTTTTTTCAAAGTCTTCACGTGGGTGAAAACCAAAGCATCATAAGAGTTAAAATATTTATACTTTGCTCCCCTTTATTTTACTTACTATATATATCAACCATAAAACTTTAATATTCCTTATACTTTCACATCAAAACTCCTTATTTTTTATACTTAAACTACTTTTAAAAATTTGGGATCTCACAATATACCCTCTTTAAAAGAATTTCGTCATGAAATTCCTTAGTTCACCAAGAATCCCAAAATTTGTTGGGGTGTAAAGTGTAACACGAGAAAGAAAAAGAATATAAAGAGTTTATTGTTCAAAATAAAGGGGTGTTATTGAATTTTGTTTCAATAAAAGTGTAATTACACTAATTTCCTCTCAATTCACTAAACCGAAAGTCTGTGCTTTTTTTGTCCTAGTTGTTTGATCTCATAACGAAAATACAGTGAACTCACTTCTCACAAATCTCAAATAAGATCTGAAGCTTAGGCTCTGATACCATTTGTAACGCCCTAATTTTTTTTCTTCTAGGAGACATTAATTGATATACAAATATCCAAATAAAAAAAATAATAGAACATTAATTGTCCTAATACAATTTCATTTATTAAAATCATATCTCAATACAAATAAATTTGTCACCATAAATAAATCTCCCAATATGAATAAAACATTAATTATGTCGACATCTTCTCGTCTTTAACACTCTGATTATCTCATTTCGATCTTTTCTTTAAAATCAACCTGAAAATATTACATAAAGCAGAGAAGTATACAATATGACGAGAAAAAATATGTTCAAGAACATTGAATAACAAATAATCGAGTATCACAAAGTATCTCAATCAACAGATACAAATATCAAATTTGCATATCATACGTCATGCAGAATCTTAACACAGATCTAACACCTCACCAATCATCCCACCTCAGCCCAATCTCATGGGTCTCTTGGCTGGTTGTGTATCGGTTATTGGCTGTCACGATCCCGTCTCAATATCCACCAAAAACGATCAATGAGATCAAAATATTCAACGATTTTTAATCAAAATTCTAAAATAACGATAACAAAGTTGGAATACAAATTAGAGAATAATCAAAGAAGCACTCTTTGCAAAGAGATTTAAGGAGAGCATATTGCATACCACCCCGTACCTCATAATCATTATTTGAATTCTATAGCTTAGCTTTCTGTTTTATTCTTCTTACTTTCGGTTAACTCTCTGTTTTCCATTTTTCTCTTCTTTGTTTTGGCCAAACAACTCTCTCTCCTTGTCTCTTGGTTTATCTTTCAAGACCTCCTCCACTTTCTTTCATTTTTGGCTATCTTTATATTCTATGAAGGTGGAACATCTTCTGCCAAATTAATTAGCAAGTGTTGAAAAAAGTCTTTCCCAATCAATGCTAACTGCAATTCCTTTACTTCATATATTTCTTTATTCTTTTTCTCTCTTTCTTTTTGTTTACCTTGTCTTGTCTCTTTTCTTTTTTTTTTTCAAAGTCTTCACATGGGTGAAGACCAAAGAAGAGTTAAAGTATTTTTGCTCCCCTTTATTTCACTTATTGTATATATCAACCACAAAACTTTAATATTCCTTATACTTTCACATCAAAACGCTTAATATTTTATACTTAAACTACTTCCGAAAATTTGGGATCTCACAGCGGTGGCAGTGGCGGTGGTGGTGACGGCGACAGTAGTAGGGGTGACGTTGGTGGTGGTGGTGGCGGTGGCGGTGGTGGTGAGGTAGGGGTGGTGATGGTGGTGACTGTGGTGGCGCGGTGGTGGTGGTGGTGATGACGACAGCGACGACGGTGGTGGTGGCGGCGACGACGGTGATGGTGCTAGAGGTAGTGGTGTGACGATTTCAAATGCTATTTGTTTTTAAATATTTATGAGAAATAATTTTTAAAAGTATTTTTAAAAAGTCACTTCAAACACTCCAATTTTTCATATTAAATTTAGGGTGTTAATATTAGTCATTAGATTAAATTTGAAATAAAATTTAAAGCGATTTGAACCGCGAAAAACAAAAGTCATTTTGTGTATTTTTTAAAATTTGAATTGTAAGTTACTTTATTAAATATATATTTATTGTTGTGGTTTGTGAGGTATGAATTGTCGGACCTAACCACCCATTTATAAGCTGTACTTTGTTATTACTCTGAAAACACCAGTTACCTAACCATCTCCTTAGTTTCACTATGAACGGCAAAAGATTTTAGTTTTGCAAGACAAACATAAATGCTCGATATATATATATATATATATATATATATATATATATATATATATATATATATATATATATATATATATATATATATATATATATATATATATATATATATATATATATATATATATATATACAAGTTAATTCCCAGTTAATTGTGTTTTAAATTTTGATTCAAACAATATCTGTTTTTTATTAAGATTCAACAGTTATATGTACTGTTGTGCATACTCAAGTATATTCATGTTGTTTTTCTAATGTTTATGTGCTTCCACCCCTTTATTGGTATCAGAGCCATTTGACGGTCTTTGGTTAGCTATTTGCTGAGTTAAAAAAGTCTATCCTTATTCTTTGATAAATCTCTTGCATTTATCTAGTCAATTTCTTATGAGTTCTGGTATCCTTTGGCACCCAAACTGAAAAGACCACCCATAGACAAATTTTTCCTAACACTGTCCAAGCATAAGTCCTAGGGAAAGGCAAAGAGAGACGAAAATGGAAGCATGGATACAGGGTATGTGTCGGGGGAAGGGTATGTTCAAGTTACAGAGAACAAACCTATAAGATAATTGATTAGTTAAATCTAAAAAGATTTAAAAAATAAGTAGGATATTCAGATCTAATTCATCAACTAGCTCCACAACTTCAATTCCTTCAATACCATCAATAGTAAATGAATAAGAACATGAATTTCATGAGTTAAAAATAGATTGAAAAAATTGGAATATACCCAAGGTACCAGTAAAAGAAGTATACAAAACAAGATGGCTCCCAAAAGCCTTCTAGTTAGAATTACAAGTAAAAATTATTGAACATGTTTATGCCCTTACAAAAGAGCATGAAACTTGCCAAATACTTAGTAAAGAATCAATCAAAAAACATAGATCAAAATGATATAATTTTATCCACATTGGCTTAGTTCAAGTTGCAGTAAAACCGTTATCAACTCGAGGAATCAACTCCTCGATCTTGTTATGCCTAATAGATGTTAAGTTTAAAAACCATGGCATAACTATCTTTGGAATAATGGAGTCAAGCATGCACAATGGCCCAATACACTTTAATTATTTCCTAGACTTCACTTTAAGTTTGAGTGACATTAATTTGTTAAAGGCCTTAACCCTGAACATAAAAACTTCGGGAGAATACACAAACATGGATGAAGGTAGTCTATCCATAGCATTGATTTACCGAATCTATTGCAAATGCATAACAACCAATTTAAATGTTCATGCATTAAGTAAAAGTCCTAAGGAAAAAATTTTATTAATTCAAAGCTATACAAGTGAAGCAAGTATCTTAGTCCTCAGACAACTCCATGGAAAGATATAAATCTTCCGGACTGCTAGATGCTTCAAAATGGAAGTTATCAAAATAGTACAGTCAACTTAGATTGTATCCAACAATATCTCGATGGATTAGTAAAAATCTCTTTTGATGATAAAAGGTCAAGTAAACCACTTCAAATTAATGAAGGAAGAAGTTTCGAGTCTACATTTTCTAGTGTGTCTAGAAGAGATGAAGACTTAGCAAAAGAGTTAAATTAAAAGGTATTTACACCTCTTAAACCATATTACACCACTCACTCAAAATTTCAAGAAGGAGAAGACAAAAACTCCTTACCTTCTCCCTCGATGACTGACATGAAAAGTAACATAGTAAATAAATAGTCACTGACAAGTAGTAGAACAAATGGACCTCTCATAATCAATTCTGATAGGTTACATGAAGAATTTAAGTCCAAGAAATATAAATCCAAAAGACAAGAATCTAGAGGTAAATATAGTAACCATAAGCAAAATAAAATAGTTAAAAAATGGACTAAGTTTATAAACGAAATAAAATGTGAAATTTATTTTTTTTGATTACTTAGGGTGTGTTTGATAATGTTTTTGTTTTCGTGTTTTAAAAAAAATAAAAATTGAAACAATTTTTGTTTTTTTCGTGGTAAATACTGAAAACAGAAAATATGTTTGATAGTCATTTATACTTACCAAATTATGAAAACAAAAATAAAAAATAAGTTTGATAACCACTTCAAGTTATGACTCAATTATTAGCTTTATATTATTTCTCTAGTACAAAAACACTCATCAAATAACACCCAAAGCAAGATAATAAAATCACACAAGTCATTAAACATGTCAGTACATCCCATTGTTCAGCATACTAGACCAAGCAAGCCAACAAAAGTTCAGTTCTTGCATCCAAGGTGGCCTCTATTACAGTAAAAATCCATCACGTTCCAGTTGAATTAAAAAGTATTGGTGAAGAAATTGGGAAGACCATATTCTCTATCTGCAGGAGTATGTTCAATAATCTGATATGAAAAAATTCCTTTACAGCCAACTTTGGAGACTATTGCAAAAGAGTCTGGTCTACACAATCCTCAACTTGGAAGCAAATTGAATTTGCTATTTAAAAATCACTTCAATTTCAATTCAAACTTGCATGTTAAAAAAAAGTCATAGATTGGGACCAGTTCTTTGAAAATTTGAAAAGAGCATCAAGAAATTTAGTTTCCTTCAAAAGTAGCACCAAAGAACCTTATTTTAGGCAAATAAAATAAACTGACTACTGAAAAAGAATTGAATACTGGAATTAGATTTCAAGATTAGCAAAACCAAGAAATATCATGCATTAACCCAAAAATACATGAAGAGAAATACCAGAAAATACATAAATCACACACATAAACCCATAAAAATGCACAACAAATACACACACCAGACCCACATATACATGCACACATGCACACACCAACGCACACACATAGACCCATTAACACAGATCTAGGTGCCCTAATTAACACCCAACACAAACACCCAAGGTAGATATATGTATACATACATACATATATATATATATATATATATTTTACTTTTGAGAGAGAGAGAGAGAGCGCTTCGGAAAGGTTTAGTCTATCGAAGAGACAGTGCTTCAGAGATATATCTTGGTGTGGGATGAAGAGGAGAGCACAAATCTTTCCTTCAAGGAATCTCCAGTCGTTCGGTTTCTTCGTGACAGAGAGAGACAGGTGAGAGAACCAAAATAGAAAGAGAAAATGCTTAAATCTTACTAATCTATTCCTAACTATTCGGGATTGTTACTCATCAATCCCAAATTACTAGGGATAACACACTTATCCCTTCGTATTCTATTCGAGATCATCCTAATGCAAGATAATAATTTTTTTAATAGGATTAATAAATAAAATCCCTAGATATCCTCCTTGGACTGTATCAACTCCCCCATTTCTTAAAATTTTCCTTGTCCCGAAGAAAAAATTCTGGGAAACGAAGTTGAAACTTGTCATAATTCTCCCAAGTTGCATTTGATGGATATGTATGTTGCCAATGAAGGAGTAATTGGGAATTTCCCTTATGGTGCAAAGTTTCAAGGATCGTCTGTGGTATAGGAAGTAGGGGCTGCTTGCTTTGCAAAGAAACTGGTAAGTCAGTCTCCATCATCTCTTGCCCGCCCACTTGTTTCTTCAACAAGGACACGTGGAAAACTAGATGGAGTTTTGATGTGTAAGGTAGATGCAAGCGATAAGAAACCTCACCAATTTTTTCCTTAACCTGGTAGGGACTATAGTATTTGGCAGTCAATCAGATCCGTATTATATAATCCATCTTGTATTATATAACGGATTTATATTTGGATAATAGGTCTACCTAATCCATGTCCGCCTAATAGATCAAGATTAAAATACAATTCATTGATATTCCAAGGATTAAAATACAATTCAAAGAACTAGTAGGATTTTTTCTCCTAGCGCCAAGATTAAGCCAAGGACCATGATTGCACATGACAATTCTGTCCCATCTAAAGTCCATTCTTTCCAAGAAAAAAGGGCATCCTTTTGGTAGTGAATCAGTTTGAGCATATAGCAAATAAGGGTCTGCTAACAGTATCGAATTGTACTGTTTCGGTATTGTACCTAACTTTTTATCCGATAACAATTTGACATGTGTAATATCTTTTTATTTTATTATTTTTCATTACATTATTATTTTTTTCAATTAATGATAGTAAATCATTTAAATCAAAATCAATTGTTGGGATTTCATGGTACTGAATTGGTATTGTGATCTCATCCAGCAAATAATATCCCTGCTCTCCTCATACAACAATGTTCCAGCATCATGTTCTATAAAGTCTCTGCACGCACAATCTTGATTTCATCCTTTTAACATATCTATTCTAAATATTAAGATTCACAGACTCATTATGGAATTCAGCACTAATTGAACTATGAGAATAAAATCATAGGGTAAGACATGGTCCTATTGGGTCTCCCCCGACCTATGGCTTTTTTCCACCTCACATCAGAAAAAGCAACCCCCCATACTTTTTTTTTCTCTCCAAACCTTACCTTCTCTCTCTCTCTCTCTCTCTCCGAACCCATTACCAATGTACGACATATTTTAAACATATATATCAATTTTTAACTGTTTTGATCTTAATTATCATTCTACGACAGTTTTAAAAGTGGACTTAACAATTCCGATTTTATTTAAAAGCGGAATTGACAAATACAACTTTATATGGTATAGCGGAATTAACAAATCCGCTTTTAAGAATAAAACCGAAATCAACATTTCCACTTTTAATGATGAAAAAAAAATAAAAAACGTAGCCAAGGAGTACGCTTTCTCACGCCAGCACAGTGCACATCTTCCCGTGTCTTCCTGAGTCTCAAGCAATGCACTCTGGCATCATACTGCACACATTTCTGCCATCATTTGATTCCCTAAGCTCATTTAAACTATCACTTGTAAAACAATTAGGATTCAATTATTCTATTAGAACATAAAAATTAAACTCATTAAATATTCATCAATTAACAAACTCGATTCAATTATTTTATTAAGACATAATTTTGAGATCGTTAAATATTAATCAATTAACAAACTTGATGGGATATTGGTGGCAGTTGGATGAGTGTATTTGAGACCGTTGAATGACCTTATTAAAACATGTTATGTTTTATATTATAGATATAGATATCAAAATTTGGCAATTTATTATAATAAAATGGTCTTATGTGACCAACACATGATTTGGATAAAAAATTATCCTTATCTGGTGAAATTCTTTTTACATGTAAACTAGAAAATCTTATTTTATTTGGAGAAAAATGAGATAACAGATCCAAAAATAACACATAAAGAGTGAAAATTTTAGAGATATTGCGAGATAGAGAGAAAATATTAATATATTTGAGAAAAATATTTTTTATTGAACAAATATACTTTTATGGGCAATCATTTTGTCAGAATAAATTAATAGATTTAAATGAAATGACTCGATTAAAATTTAATTAAAAATTTTAATATCTAATTATTTAAATTAAAGGGTTAATTGCAAGTTGCACTTCGAAAGATAGTTGAAATCTTAATTTGCACCCCCAATCAAAAATCTCAATTTGCACCCTCAAAAATAGAAATTTGTATCAATGTTCACCCCCTTAGCAGGTCAGCGAACCAAACTTGGGACCTCAACGATTGAGTAGCGTCCCCGCGATATCCTTCTGCAAAAGCAAAGCAAAATCAGTGCATCCCTCGGACCCAAGAATAGCAAAATCAAGAAGTCAAAAAGAAAACACACCGTTCATCCCTCGGTACTTTGGGGCAGTACAATGCGTCATACTCGGGCCCGGTCCCTTTCTCCCAACTTCCGCCGAGTATTATCAGATCGTCTACATGTCCTTTGTCCGAGTCAAGCATGTGGGTTACCAGGTACATTGAGGCGTCTTGACCCTGGAGGTAATATCGCCCCCTGGCGACTAACCTCAGGTCGTAGCAGAATAAAATTTCATCTACTCTTAAGCTGGTCCCCAGCCGAGCGTTTAAGGTGACTACGCCCATCACAATCCTAAAGAAGTTAACCCCACATTGAAGGGGAAAGAGCTTCATTTGCATCAACACTCCTAGCAACAGGGGATGGAAGGGGAAGGTCAACCCTCATTCCATGATGGCCTTCGCCCAGAAAGGTATCATGTCCACATTTCCCATATCCCTTCTATGGTGAGTGGGGTTGAAGGGAAAAGCGAAGACAAGCTCACGGATGTGGTACCTAACCCTAAAGGCTTAGATATTCTCATCAGTCACTTAGGTGCTCCTCATCTTATGGGTAGTCCTAGCCCTAACAGACGTCTCTCCCCTAGTTCTAGTCATTGGTGAGCGCTAAAAGGACAAAATGTAAAAGAAAATAAAAGAGAAAAAGCTCAAATGAAAGTACTTACAAGAATGTGGTCTACAAAGAGAGAGCTCGGAGGACGAAGGAAACTCGGAGGAGAACAGAGGAGCACTCGGGGTCTGGTTGCTGAATAGAGGTTGAGGATGCAAAAGTTCTAAAACTGTATGAAAACCTTCTATTTATATTGCCTCACAGGGAGCGAAAATTGAAAAGTCGGGTCATCATTAGGAAATTTGAAAAAGGCGGCACCAGACGTGCAAGTAACTGTCGCTATCAATAAGGCGTGATGATGGAGCCTCCAATCTCTTTATGTCACTTGTCTTATACTGCGAAAAAAATGGCGACTGGGGGGCAGTTGGCCGGACTCTAGGTGGCTCTACAGCTCCCCGGGTTAACGCGTGGAATAATGAAGCCGTTGAGATGTCCAAAGGGCGCCGAGGATGTAAGTCGAGATATGGTGATGCTGAGCAGCCGAGTATGATAGCTGACAGCGTATTTAATACGATATGACCCCTCAGTTGTGGCAGAATGAGTGATAGTGACAAGACAAATAAATGTGCGTCTGCCAACACCTACCCTCTAGGAGTCTTAGCCTACTGTCATGATGGCTAAGCATTAATGACTGATGCGCCAAGACGACGCGATCGACTCCCCCCGGGGAACTGTTCCCCCCGAGTATTCAATGCTCAGTTGATGTCAGATGCCGATTTGGAGAATTTGGGTACTCGGGGAGTGGCATAAATGCTCGATATTTGGCCGAGCATTTACCCTATTTTTCTGGCATTCAATAGGAGGAGACGTGAGTAGAAAAAACTCATTGCACGAGAAATGGTGTGTCAGATGTAAGATGTCCAGATGGGACTGGAGATCTTTTGCAATCATTGTTAATTCAGGTATAAATACTCCTCAGAAAAATAGACAAAGGTACGCAAACTCAAATCTGAAAAATAGTCCATTGAGCAAAACCCTTCGATATTATACTGACTTAAGCATCGGAGGGGATTAGTCGGGCGCTCACCTGACCCCCTTTTTTCTGACCCTGTTGTTTCAGGTGCGTTAGCTTGGAGATCGCTGTCTCATACTATTGCAAGAATTATCCCGTGTAATATATATATATATATATAACAATGTACAGAGATGTAGATTTTACTTTTGAGAGAGAGAGAGCGCTTTAGAGAGGTTTAGTCTATTGAACAGACAGTGCTTTAGAGAAATATCTTGGTGTGGGATGAAGAGGAGAGCACAGATCTTTCCTTCAAGGAATCTCCAGTCGTTCGGTTTCTTCATGACAGAGAGAGACAGGTGACAGAGCCAAAATAGAAAGAGAAAATGCTTAAATCTTACTAATTTATTCCTAACTATTCGAGATCATTACTCATCAATCCCGAATTACTAGGGATAACACACCTATCCCTTCATATTCTATTCAAGATCATCCTAATGCAAGATAATAATTTTTTTAATAGGATTAAATAAATAAAATCCCTAGATATCCTCCTTGGACTATATCAACTCCCCCATTTCTTAAAATTTTCCTTGTCCCGAAGAAACAATTCTGGGAAACGAAGCTGAAACTTGTCATAATTCTCCCAAGTTGCATTTGGTGGATATGTATGTTGCCATTGAACGAGTAATTGGGAATTGCCCTTATGTTGCAGAGTTTCAAGGATCGCCTATGGTGTAGGAAGTAGGGGCTGCTTGCTTTGCAAAAAAACTGGTAACTCAGTCTCCATCATCTCTTGCTCGCCCACTTGTTTCTTCAACAAGAACACATTGAAAAATAGATGGGGTTTTGATGTGTGAGGTAGATGCAAGCGATAAGAAATCTCACCAATTTTTTCTTTAACCTAGTAGGGACCATAGTATTTGACAGTCAATTAGATCCGTATTATATAAGCCATCGTGTATTGTATAACGGATTTATATTTGGATAATAGGTCTATCTAATCCATGTCCGCCTAATAGATCAGGATTAAAATACAATTCATTGATATTCCAAGGATTAAAATATAATTCAAAGAACTACTAGGATTTTTTCTCCTAGCACCAAGATTAAGCCAAAGACCATGATTGCACATGACAATTCTGTCCCATCTAAGGTCTATTCTTTCCAAGAAAAAAGGGCATCCTTTTGCTAGTGAATCAGTTTGAGCATATAGCAAATAAGGGTCTGCTAACGGTATCAAATTGTACTGTTTCGATATCGTACCTAACTTTTTATCTGATAACAATTTGACACGTGTAATATTTTTTATTTTATTATTTTTTATTACATTATTATTTTTTTCAATTAATGATATTAATCAGTTAAATCAAAATCAATAGCTGGGATTGCATGGTACTTAATTAGTATTGTGATCTCATCCAGCAAATAATATCCCTGCTCTCCTCATACAACAATGTTCCAGCTTCATGTTCTATAAAGTCTCTGCACACACAATCTTGATTTCATCCTTTTAACATATCTATTCTAAATATTAAGATTCACAGACCCGTTCTAGAATTCAGCACTAACTGAACTATGAGAATAAAATCATAGGGTAAGACATGGTCCTATTGGGCCCTCTGTTGGGTCCCCCGACCTATGGCTTTTTTTCCACCTCACATCAGAAAAAGCAATCCCCCACTTCTTTTTTTAAAAGCGGACTTAACAATTTTCATTTTATTTAAAAATGGAATTGATAAATATAACTTTATATGATAAAACGGAATCAACAAATCCGCTTTTAACAATAAAAATGGAATCCACATTTCCATTTTTGATGATAAAAAAAAATAGAAAACATAACCAAGGAGTACGCTTTCTCACGCCAGCACAGTGCACATCTTCTCATGTCTTCTTGAGTTAATATATTACATAAGCAACAACAGTTAACAGAAGATTACATTACAATATTTTTAATATATTGAGTGTACAGTACAAAAAATTTAATCTTTCAACATATAAAATAAAAATTTTTATTTTTTTCGAGGTGTAAAGATGATGTGAATTGAGTCCCATGGAAATATTCCTCGTGATTTTATTTTATTAACAATACCAAGTCAAAATTTTCCGGTCTTCGACATCCATTGTGGGGACCAGACTATGGTACCGAACCATTTCAAAAAGATGTCAATTGAAGACAAAATTATAATATTAATGAGAAGTTTACGACAATTGAGAAATATTATTTGAATTTAAAATATTAACATTATTTATTGACAGATAAAGTCAATAAATAATATCAATATTTTAAGTCCATGTCACATTAAGAAAAAAAAAGTTAAATTTGTATGGTGACCCCAAACAATTGAATGCTACGGCATTCAATCTGCATGAAATACAGATTTTCGTTCGTCGTGGACTGATACAATCGGAATATGTCACCTGGCAAAAGTCTCTTCGCCTTGGCAAACTCCCTCCATTCGTGAGTTATGTGTCGTCTGCCATCTGCCCTTGTTGAACAAATGAACTGCCAGATCTCTCCATCCTGATTCGTCACTGTGATTTCTTCATTTGCACGTGGTAAATGTACAGAATTCCGAGGAATCTGGAGATTTTTTGAGGTGTCCGTCGGTGATAGTTTTTTCTCAAAACATAGTAGATGGCCTTCCATTCTGCAAACCATAATAAAAGCAGCATATATTAGACACCAACACAAAGAATGGTGGAAAAGCATGTGTACAAGTGTTGTGTGCTCCAGAGAGGGAGAGAGCGAGAATTCTCAAACACGTACCTTTGTCTTTGCTTACTTTGTGATAAGTTCGGCTTGGATTCGAAATATTCAGATATTTATAGCTGCAGAGGTTACTACTATGATGAGACAAAAAGTCTAACCAACTAATGTTCAGATAATATGAGACAGATGTCTTGTGTTATATGCATTAGTGTTCCACTCGTGTCTCCGTCTGACAGAGACTTCTCCCTTGCCTTTTGCTTGTTTGTTTGATGGTTGGAGGAATAATGACTTTTGTGATGAAACGAAAAGCCTAACCCAAGGCACGACCATCTCAAAGTTGTCCTAAAGTGTAAAGTTTTTTGTTTTTTTGGGAAGGTAAAACTATATTGTAAATATAACAAAGTGTAAAGTTGGTTTGTAAAGTGTTGATACTATTCTATATTAATATAATGTAGTATTTTAAATTATTTTTTTTGCTTATAAATCTTTTGATGTGACTCAAAAAAATTTCACATGCTTTGGTTGTTGAGTAGTTAAATCATCACTTGTTTTTTTATTTATCATTTGTTAATACCAATGACAAATACATCAAGTGCTCCTTTTGAAAATGAATTACTTCTTCTACTCTTTTTTATTTATGTTTTTTAAATGTAAAGTTTTTTAACCGGGCTAAATGCTAGGATCCCAAAAGTGGGACCACAAATTAAGGATATAACTCGGGCGGGTTGGACCGGTTGAAAGGTCAACCCTAAGTGTACAATCTTTAATTCTAACTCTACCTCAATCTGATGTACTCAACTCGAATATTGTTCGAGGTTAATTCGGGCAGGCTTAAATTGAATTCGGATTGATTTCAGGTTAAAAATCAGATTGGATTTAGGTTATTTAATTTAGGTTGATTTTTTAAAGTGGAGATTTGATTTTTTAAAGTGTAAATCTAATTTTTTTCAAGCGCTCTGAGATGAAAGACGAGACGCAGATGAATCTTGATCAGAGTATTTATTTTTTATTTTTTATTATTTTTGTGCTAGCCATAAAAGAAATCTTCCTCATACTAGTGGGGTTTTGGGTCATGTGCAATCTCTCGAGGGAGTTTTGATCCACTGCGAATAAAACTACACATATTTGATCCTCTACAAATTTTATTGTAACAAAACTTTGGTAAAAATGAAAATTTTCATTAATTACAGTGAAAGTGGGAGTCATGTTACAAGTGTTAACTAATGTGGGACAAACAATCGATTACTTTCTGATTCCCTTGCTTTCTGTATTATTTTGTACATAAATCTATATCATTATCCTAATATTAATATTAAAATCAATTTTAACAATATTATTTTATTATAATTAGCACGATTTTATCGTAATGTGTTTATATGGGCAATGTGTATACAATTTTCCTCAAGTAAAGTCCTGAATATAGTGACCTTAGGTTTTGATCTTGCATTGGCATTGACCTATGTTTTACTTTGAAAATCTTCAAAGCCTTCTTCTCAACCTTTTAAGTAGCCGCAAATCTTGAAAATGTGTGAATATACACCCAAAATGGTCTGTGGGACCCAATGACTTTCTGTATCTCCATCCCCTTCGTCCCGGCGAGCATCATTCTCCGAATGCTTAAAAATTTATTCAACCCTTATATAATTATATATAAGCAAGTTTATGTCGAGTTTGTGAGTGTTTAACCAAGTCAAAGTTAACTCATTCAGTAATTAATCCACCCATTTATCACCCAAATTGACAAAATCTATATTTACTAATTGCGTCTTAATTGTAAGAGTCATGTCTAAAATTTTCAAGCTAAACACAAGAGAAGATAGATCAGTGATTGAAACCTCAATAGCAAGAAACCAAGAGAATTATCCACTCATAACAGCAATTGCCAGATAAACATGTAACAACATGGGCCATAGGAAAGCCTGGCACTGTATTATTATCGGAAATATGATACCAGAAGCTTGTCATTCATCACAATGTTCAACCATATTAGACCTTAGAGGTTCATTTTCTACGATCATCAGAGAGACAAAGAACATTTTTTTTTTTAATATAAATCACTATTATAAATAAAAAAAGCAGTTATCACAACTTTTGAATAATGCATGAGAAAGCACCGATAAAAAGGCGAAGAAAAACCCAAAAGTTGGATACAATAGAGCACCAGTAGAGGAGAACAAATATTCAATGTAACGATGATACCACAATAAAGAGTGTTAGTAATATAAATTTCTCACAAATTGTCCTCTCTGAACAACTCAAATATGTTCAAAAAAGAACTACTCAATCAAAATCCTGGTACAGACCAAAAGATTGTTTCATAGGACTAATTATAACTACAGAAAATAACATGTCGCGAGCTATGGGTTTTAGGATTGTATCATTAATCCATGAAACTCATTTCTTCTTTCCAGCCTTGGCAGCATCTCCAGCCTTGGTCTGCCAAAAAGAGGAACAATTAGCAGGCTAACAAGATCTCATAAAAGACTAAAATCCAAAAAAAAAAAAAATCTCATAGCAATCATCGTACCTTCTTCACTCCACGAATCTTCTTGGCTCTGTTCTTCCTCTCCTTCATTTGCTTCCTTGACTTCTCAACCTTAGTATCAAGTCCATTCTACCATCACAAGACACAAAAGTAAATGTGTGCAAGAAGGAAAGTTGAGAGAGGAAGCCTGAAGGAAAGAAGCAACAGTCTAGCCAAAAGTGACAAAATGTACACTACAATGACCATGTATTGAGATAGTCATGGACTTTCCATGCAAACAGAGATAAAAAGAGGGATGGGAGAGGCAGGGCAGGGAAAGAGAGTGCAAGAGACGATGTGGAATATCAGCCATATTGAAAACAAGAGACATTGGCTAAGTTAACCAGTTTGAACCATAGACTCATCTTCACACCCTCTTGATATGCAAGACAGCCAATATCTGAATGAATTATCATGGATGATAACCCAGAATTCAATGAAAAAATAAAAAATAAAAAAAGGTGAAAATTAGCTTAGTAGCTTATAACAAGTGGACATGAAAAAGTAAGTCAAATGAGAGTAGAGGATATATCAATCAAGAATAATCGTTATTCCCCACAAGAAGCAGTTATCTGTTGTTGCAACCTGTTTGGGTACATTCTATAATGCAAAGAATATATTGAAATTAAATATTAGTTCAGGTGAACAGGTCAGAGAGTAAAATTGAACCTTACGGATGCACAATTCATAAGCTCTACTCTCTACCTTGAAAATATCCAAGTGAAATCAAATAATAAGAGTCAAACATAAAGAACTCACAAGTGTACTGCGAGCTTCACAATGGGGAAACATATAACTAACTCAGATTATTTGGAAATACACAATCTTATTTTGCAAAGAATTCATTAATCTTAATAGTTGGAAAGAGAGGGAGAGCAGAGTGATTTGCTTGGAAGAATTGTATTAGTCTTAAGAACAAGTTTGAGGAGGTGGTGCTCGGAGTAAAGATCTCTTGGATCCAAAAATTTCTGAACTCCCATGTTCATACCAATGGCAACAGGCCTTGCCCTCCCTTCCATCCCATCCATGTTGACAGTGGATCAAGCCCTAAGATGGTCCATAGGGTTGCAGAAGGAAAGAGGTAAAAATTCAAGAAAATACCTAAGAGATTGTTTATGGAAGCTTTTTTGGAAAATGAGAACGAAATTGTGAGCTAGATCTTCAATTACTTTTCTGCTATAAAGCACGAATACTCTCAAGAATGTGAAATATCCGTGTTGGACACCAACAACCTTTGAACACGTACCAAATACTCTTTTATCCCTATTCATAATTAAATAACAAAATTTTAAAATTTAGACACATCTGACACTTATTCGGTGACATGTCCAACACTTTTTTAGATTGTCTACTACTAAATAGCATGTGTTGACATGTGATTAACAAATCTTAAAATTTTGGCTAATAAGTATCTTATATTATGACTAGATAAAGTTAAATTTGTACCCATATTACAATAATAAAAGCAAAGAATCCATAAAATTTTTAAAAAAGAGAAATTGAGGAAATGAAAGCAATCACTTAAATTATATATGTTGGGTGCACACGATCTACAAAAAAATGATGATTATTAACTATTATGATGCTTTCTTTCAAATATTCATACTAGATGACTAGATACAACATTTACTTATAATAAAGTACCGAATTTCTTTATGAATAATATTATTATCACTATATTTGTGACAAAACAATATAATTTTATATAGAAAACAAAATTATCTATATTCTATAGTGTCACCAACGTGTCTGTGTCCTACTTTTTTGAAAAATATCGTGTTTGTGTGTCCGTGTGATGTCGTGTACCGTGTCCCTGCTTCTTATCTTAGCTTTTCTGGATTGCATTCATCAAATGGTACGAGTAGACTTGAGATTTAGAAACAATTGATACTAATACAGAATGCAATAAGATATGGAATATAGCAATACCATATGACCTAAAAAAATAGGATAGATAATGACAATATGCATCAATAATAAAAAATATTTTATATACATGCTATTATCCGATGATTTGATAATTATAAATTTAGTAAATCTATTAACAACAATTGGAAATTAAGTATCTCTACTTTCAAACAAGCATAAATCATTATGATCATGATATACCTACAAAATGAAGTTTAGAAGTATTTGTTATCAAGAGATAGGTTGTAGTTAGCCCATTTTGGGTTCTTTTGACATGTAGTTGTAGATAATTCTTAAGAAAAAACCGACATCTCGAAAACCATATGGATTTTTATTTATAACTCAAGAGAAAAAGGTAAAAATAAAAACCTAAAATCATTTATGGTGCTCTGAGTATTCACCATATTTGAGACGTATCTAAAAATAAATAAATATTTTCTTAATAATTGGATAGGTATCTTTGGATATCTCATAATCGTATCCGAAAAGAATACTCGACCTATACAGAATATCGATGCTTCATTGTATGGAATAAAAGGGTTGTATTGGATTGAAGATCAATTAAATTCAACAAACCGGATTGGGAGAGGTCTTTTTTTAAACTGACCCAATTAATGTGACATCTTGTTCTCTTCAATTTTATGTAGCTAGATTTCAGGATTGTTGGGAGATGATAAAAGGGTTGTATTGGATTGAAGATTAATTAAATTCAACAAAGCGGATTGGGAGAGGTCTTTTTTTAAACTGACCCAATTAATGTGACATATCTTGTTCTCTTAAATTTTATGTAGCTACATTTCAGGATTGTTGGGAGATGATAAAATTTGATATGATAGAAATGTTTGTGGAGCTCTTTGAAAAAAATAGTGAGGAAGAGGCATAATTTTGAAAAACGGCCGTTACATTACGCAATAGAAGCGGAAGGTTGAATTCCCGTTACGAGCCAATATAAAGGATGGAATAAAGTTCACGTGAGTAATGGCCGTTACTGGGTCATAACGGGTCCATAATAGCCGTTACTGGGTCATAACGGGTCCATAATGGCTGTTACCGGGTCATAACGGGGTCTACCCATGTCAATTTTTGCCTTTTTCCTAATTTTTCTCAAAAATCAAAACAATTTTGCAAAAAAAAAAAGCCCAAAATTGCATGCAACCACAATTTTAAAAAATCTCACAAAATCGATGAAAGCTCACCAATAAATATCGGTAACATACTCTTCAACAACAAAAATCTCTCCGGCTGACATTTCAAATCCCCATTATTTCATGGAGTGTACAGACAAGGGAGATGGTTTTCTTCACAGTTCCTTCTTCCTTTTGGTTCACTTCATTGGCTACAACTTATTGTGGCTAAAAAATGAGTATAGACACCGAGAGAGAGAAGCATGAATAAAACAATATGTTGCACTTGTGTGCAAAACACCACCATAGATATAGGTTTTGGTGTGAAACGATGCGCCAGCCACCTGCCCCAATTTGAGTGATAGTTGGACATTTGGAGAAGAAACATATACACATGTTTCTCTATTGTTCAACAGTTCTTTTGTAAAAAGGTATGGGCTAGGACTTTGGTTCTCAGGGAAGGTGGCTTTAGGCTGATCCAATAAATTAACAGATTTTTTTTTCTATTTTTATTATGTCAATATTTTCTTTTTTCTTGGCTTAAAATTATTATAAAACTATATCATGTTTAACCTATGATATAAGTTAAACTTGTTTATTATCTAAAGTACCTTAAATGACACAATAAAATAAACTATAAACCACTTAAAACATATATCTAAACAATTTTGAAGTTAAAACATACATAAATTCAACTTTTAGGGTGAGTTGTGAATAGAAAATAAAGATTCACCACTCTGGTTTCCGTTACTGTTACGTAACACACATTATATTCCGCGTCCGTTATAATGTTACCGTTACTGTTATGGTAGCCGTTGCCGTTGTTTAGAACCATGGCAAGAGGACTTTTTTTAAACTGGCCCAATTAATGTGACATATCTCATTCTCTCAAATTTTATGTGGCTACATTTCAAGATTGTTGGGAGATGATAAAATTTGAGATGATGGAAATGTTTGTGGAGTTCACACCCATTACATACCGCCTCCGTTACAATGTTACCGTTACCGTTACGACAGCCGTTACCATTGTTTAGAACCATGGCAAGAAGACTTTTTTTAAACTGGCCCAATTAATGTGACATATCTCATTCTCTCAAATTTTATGTGGCTACATTTCAGGATTGTTGGGAGATGATAAAATTTGATACGATGGAAATGTTAGTGGAGTTCTTTGAAAAAAAATGTGAATACGATTACTACTATTTCTTTCATTTGCCATATTCAAAAAAGAACAATTCTTCAAAGTAAGTGATCTTAGGCAGATTACTTGAGATACTTCATTGTAAATTTGATGTCTAGAAGATTGAGAGAGATTTTGGCTTGACACTATTTCAATGACTAAAATACTTTCGCTAAGGAGCATCAAATATTGGATATGGTTTCTGTGGCCAATTAGATGGTGCAAGAATATGGGTCATGTTTACAGGGATATTTTTCTAGTTTCAATAAAATTTGTCGTTGATGATAAAAAAATCCAGATTATGAAAGAAAGTAACAAAATCCAACACAAAAGGACTTGTAATGCGTTAATACACAATGCAAGACCTATATTATTCAATGTGTATGGCTTTGATAGGTCCAGGTAACATGATGCAATCATTGCAAATGAACTTGTCATTTCAACTCCACTAAGCAACACCTGCCCTTGTTATTTTACACTCATCCGTAAATTACTTCTAATTGATCTCTTTTTTTGGGATGGCAAGTTAATTGTTTTAATGGATTTCTTAGGTGCAAAAGTGAACAAATCCACCCATCCTCTTCTCCACCATAGATACGTGGTGCAAAATGAGACAAACATACTAATGATCTGAGTGAAAAACTAGGGGATAAACATTGATAACTTGGCATACACCCCATATTCAGGTACTGTAAAGCGACCAGGAACTCTATCCCCAGAATCACCAGGGAAAAAAATCAATCAACAAAAAGACAAGACTACTTCAAAGTTCAACCAGAACTATCACAAATTGTCACAAGCAAAATTTAACCAACAGCTACCCCATGTAGGGTAATTATACGCAGGACCATTAATTGCAAAAAGAAAATGATACTAAAGTGAAATTACCCTTATTAGCCTGTACTTGGGCTCATATTTCTTCGCATTCTCTACAGAATCATAAATCAAGCCAAAGCCAGTTGACTTCCCACCTCCAAAATGAGTACGGAACTTGAAAACGAATATTGCATTTGGGTCCTTGACCTCGTACATTCTGGACAACTTCTCTTTCAACTCAACCTTCATGGAAATCGACAAAAATAACCAGAATTCTGATTACTGATACACTGAACAACTATAAAATAGGAACATATAGCAACAAAAAACAAGTAAAAGAAGGCATATTACCTTGGAAACATTGGGCCTTCCTGGATGAAGAACATCAATGACCTAAACACAAAGGAAAAACAAAAGCATCAATGTCCTGAACCAATTAACTGCTCAGAAGAAATATAAAATTGAACAAAATAGCTTTTAAATCTCTTATTAAACCTCTGCTCCAACCAATCATTTTGTTTTCACTTTTTATGGAAACAGACAAATGACAACATCTTACCAACTGACATTAATATATTGACAGGAACAACAGAAATTCGAGCACTGAATCCTACACATCTATTATTCCAAACTCAAGCATTCCGCTACAACCAGTCGAATTTTGTTATGTTTGTTGAATGATGTGAATGTAAGGCAACCAAGCTAATTTAACCATAAAGAACATAAAGGAGAACAAATGAAAGTACAACTTCAGACCTTACACTCTCCATTATGTCAAACACAAATATTTAGGCTAAACCTAGTTACAAATTACAATATTTTAAATTTTTAGGATAAACAAAGTTCAAGTTTTTTTTTTGGGTCCACTAACAAAAAGAGGAAGCAGCATAGCTTGGTTGGTAATCGAGAAAATGAAAGAAAAGCAGGGAAAATACAACTTGGAATATTATATCCTCCATTTACAACTCAAACATTAAACTAAACCAGTTAAAATTTCTTTAATTTTGTCCAACGAACGTAAATGCGAAGTATCACAACTGATTTGCTCACCAAGAAAATGAAGGACAACACTGGGCAAAGATACCGAAAAATATTATATCTCCACCATCATTGGAAATACAAACATTTACCAAAGAACCCAGTTATAATTTCTAGTCTCTAGGTACACTACACCCAGTTTGTAATTCTCCGCTTTTCGAAAACCAAATCAACTCAAAACACACGATTTAAACAGAGTGTAGTGTAGGCAAAATAACTTCATCTTCAAATACCTATACATTTATGTACCCCTATATGAAGCTGTATAGATAAATGTAGGTCTAGTGAAAGCGAGACTTACAAATTGCTTTCTAGAGAGAAGCCGATTGGTCATGAACTTTCTGGTGCGTATAGTTACTGCCTTGTCCGCCATAGCTCTTCTGTGAAATTGTGTAAAGAAGGAGCACAAACACCGAGGGCAACTGCCAAATACAGCAACAGAGAAGAGTGAGAGAGAGAGAGAGAGGGGGGGGGGGAGCGGGGGAAAAGGCAAAACCCTAGAATTTATATGTGGATCGGTTTCAACAAGTGCCCTAATTATTTGACTTGTTAGTGATGGGTCGGGTTAAATTATGGTGGATCAACACGTTAAGGTGTAGGATTGAAAATCTGAGTGAAGATTAAAAAATTGTTCAAATTCGACTCGTTTAAAAAATGAGTCGAATTCAAATCGAGTTTAAAACTAGTTAAAATTGAGTGGGATTTAAGTAGTTTGACTATTTTATAATATACAAGTTGAGTTTTGTGAGTTCAAATTGAATTTTTTTAGTCTTATTTTTTTAAAGAAGTCTAAAAAATTATACAAATATAAATTATTTAAAAAATAAGTAAAACCCGAATAATTTGACTCGATTATCAATCCTAGCAAAACTATTAACAATATTTCTATTTCATTTTTCTCCAACCAAAGTTTAGCAATTTACTTCACTTATTTAATTTGTCAATTTACATTTTAGGAAAAATTATACTCAAATTCTTGAGATTTATTACTTAATCATTTAGATTCCTTAATATTTGAAATATTATACATAGAGCTCTTAAAATTTGTATTCACATAATATTTAGACTCTTGTCGTCAATATCCATCAGTACATCTGTTAGTAAATTACATTCAGACCCCTTAAAATTCGTAGACGTGTAATATTTAGCCTCCTTAAGTTTAAAGTGATATATTTAGACAAAAAAAATACTTCAATTAAAGACAAAATATCAAATATTTTAAATTTTACAATCAAAATTTATTTTTTTAAAAAATTGTAATTAATATACAATTATACTATCTATTAAAATTTAATTTGGTCATTTAAACTACCAAATTACCTCAATTATAGTTAGAATATATTGTGTCCATTACTATTTGATCTCTTATTTGATTTTTTAGTTTTATTCCAATAAATAATATAATTGTATACTAATTATGAGTTTTTAAGAAAAAATTAAATTTTATTTTTTATTTTATTTCAATAAATAACATAATAGAACATGAGTTTTTGTTGTAAAATTTATGTTCTATTATGAATGACTTAGACCCCTTATTTGATTATTTATTTTTATTCTATAGATAGTATAATTGTATTCTAATTACGATTTTTTAAAACAAAATTAAATTTTTATTTTTGATTGTATTCAATAAATGATACAATAGAATATGAATTTTAGTTATAAAATTTAAAATATTTAATATTCTCTCTTTTATTAAAGTATTTTTGGCTTAAATATAACATTTTAAACTTGAGATATCAAAGTATTATATGTCTACAAACTTCATATGGTCTGGGTGTAATTTACTAATTGATGGACATACTAATAGTCATTGACGATTTAAGTGTTACGCGCGTACAAACATTAAGGTCTGTGTATAATATTTTAAATATTAAGGGACTGAGTGATTAAGTGACAAACCTTAGAGGGTATGAATGTAATTCTCCCTAAATTTTATTATTTAGACACTAGTTAGGTACAAGTATTTTCAATTCAATCACTCAGCACACATAATCAAATTCAATCTCCTTCAAAACAAAACTTAAGCATCATTCGATAACATTTAAAAAAAAAAAAAATTTATTCTTTTAAATAGGGTTTAGTTTGTAGTATTTATTTTTATTTTTCTTTGGCACTAAATTTTCTTTTTTACTCAAAGTTAATACATCTGTTAGAACTTAAAATGCACATACCAGTATATAAATATACTATTTATATACTAGTATGTATATATGTGTGTATATGTATATGTACGTATGTGAATATATCTCTTTTGTGAAATAGGAATAAAACATGCTTTAATTTTCTAAATAAAATTATTTTTATATTAAAAAATGCTTAACATACGATACATTATGTGTTACTTGATCTCTGTTAGATTTGTAACTCTCCTATGTTTTTTTTTAACATAGCCAAAAAAAAAAGAAAAAGAAACTCTCCTATATTTTCATTACTCCAGTTTCAACCAACAGATTCCAAAGACAAATCTTAGGGCAAAGATTGATTAGGACACCAAATTAATTAGATTACTTTTTCATACCTACCAAAAATAAATTCTTTATTTTATGGAAGTCCATTGTTTAAATTCCATACCCTAAATGCCTTTTTATTGAAAGAAGTTTTATTTTATTTTTTTAATTCCAGGCATTGTAGAGCAAATATGGGGTTTTGGCAACAATTTCTCAGTACATAAAGGGAAATAGAATGTTAATGATTTTTCACGACTTGAATATGCAATGCAATATTAATTTTATTTTATTTTTTGATTTTGGTTCAGCAGTTAAGGGTGTCCAGATCAACTTACGCGTATCTCAATTAATCCCCACCTCGATCTGGTTAAAACTCAATCATCCACGCAGGAATTAAGGTATTTATGAAAGATAAATCCTTCATGACCTGACCCCATGGAATTGTCATCTCTCAAATTCCGATTTGATTACTTGGTCTTAAAAACTTCATTTTTTTAATTAACTGCTCATAGTGTCACGCACCATCCCGGTCTCCCAAGGACGAGACGCGACTAGATTTTTGATACACACACACACACACACACACACATATATATATATATATATATATATATATATATATATATATATATATATATATATATATATATAATTTGGACTAATAAAACAGTAAATAATCTCACAAGTGCAACAACATCACCCATCATTTTACTCATTAAGTATGATGGTAAAACTTGTCTCATAACCTGTACCAATTACTTGTTTTCCAGTTTATAGACATATACAAAAATCTTACACCCACATAGCATACATCACAAGTACGCTTGTTGAGTCTGTTTACAAATATATATATTATTAACCTGCTATAATAATCTCTTACTCAATCTAATATACAATTCAACAAATAATTATACAAACACTCAACATGTATTACTCAACTTATTAAAACTAAATATATAATTAACAGACATATAACCTGAGAAATATCACATTAAACTCAATTTCACTAGACAGTACTCAACTGACTGAACAATGGATTGATCTACAATTCTCTCTATAGTACTTAAAAAAGAGAATCTATGTCACGCCCCAAATTTCATAAAAACATGATTAAAACAAATACTTTGTTATTTAAAAAAAAAAAACACATGCTATACTGTAAAAATATCTATGAAAGTATCTCTTTAGTTGAAATAAATCAAATTTTTTATTTTTGAAAATTTTGGCAGAGTTTCCTTTAAAAATTGGGCTTCCTACCAGTTAGTAAGAGCATCCCTGTGAGAGCATAATATAATTTAAACTAATTAAACACCCACAACATGCCTCCATCTAAAAATATAATCCAACTAAATTCGGCGTGGCAATTAGAGGCTCACAAAGTCCTCCCAAACCGGGATACATTCAACACCAATATATACCACAACTTAGTATCCAAAGTCATAATTTTATATTACAATACTCAAAATAATAATCCCTCTATGGGATGATTAAGTGTACACCATAAATGCCTTAAGACTACCTTTTCACATACAATGCTTGAGTGCTAACATTTCTACATAAATTTTAAAAGTAAATACAAAAAGGGCCAAATGGGATTCTTTCTAGTCCAAGCTCCCACAAGCATTTCATCACTTATGCCACAGGATGCATGTTAGTCTCTGAAAATATTAGTAAGAGATGAGCAACTACATGCTCAGTAGGATAATCCTTTTTCCAAGCTTTTACAAAGTTTTAAAAACTAACATTCCACAAATCATACGAATAAGTAATAAAAGTTTTCTATAATTAAATACAGGTACAAGATAATAAGCAAAACATTTATAAAAATCTCCCAACACCTCAACATTAGAAATATACAAGGTATAAATTAATGTCAAACCATTATAGCAAATATCATGCATGTCTCGCATACGGACAATATAATCAATCCACTGGTTCACGTATGAACCATCCCCGAGGAACCTTTTGGGTCTTGCACCTTAGGGTCTCATCGTTCTTCTTGCTTTTTAAGGGGAATGTGTAGAGTGTAGCTTATGACACCACATAGGCCATCACCGAAAATCACTACCATAATCAATCCCTCTTAGGACTAGTAGCCACCTTGACAACTCACTCTACAGGCCCAACTGTCTACTAACCCTCTACCTGTCAGTATCGAGCATACATTTTCTAATACTCATTATTTTCTATATCCATAAATCCTTTTGAAACTCCATGTCATAACCTTGACATTTTATCAAATATATAGTATACTCAAATCTCAAAATTTACATTTTCCAAGCAACACAATTAATTTCAAGAGAATAAGTCATATATATTATGTACAAAATCATAGCATACTTCAAAACTTCCAAATCATAAGTTTAATCAAATACCCATAACTAAAATCAAACTAGGGTTTCGAACCCACTACAAAATTATTTTTATTTCCAAGAGAATATGTAATATATATTATGTACAAGATCATAACATACTTCAAAACCCTCAAATCATAGATTTAATCAAAAACTCATAACTAAAATCAAACTAGGGCTTCAAACCCATAAGACTAAAATTATTTTTATGCGTGTGAGTTCACAATTCATGGCATACTCAACACTAAATCAAAGTTTATAACAAATATTTTGTCATCAAACACATAGTAAGCTTTGACTAAATAAAATACATGAGATGCACAATGTAAATGCAAGAGAGAGGAAAACCCCACATAGAAATCAAGAATTCCAAGCCAAGTTCTTAGGATTTCCAAGCTTTAGAAACCTTTTTCTTCCTCTTTCTCTTTCCGTTTGTCTTCTCGTAGGGTTCTAAGAGGTTTTGGGTGAGAGTAGAATGAAAGAATGGAATAAAAGGGGTTGAAATCTGTGTTTTAAACACAGTAGTTTTGAAATCTACTTTTCATGGGCTGAAAAATATATTTTTTATCCGAAATTACGATTTTGTCACTAAACATTCTAATTTGATCCATATGACTACCTTAAGATTTTTCAACATTTTGGATTCATTTTTAATGTTATTTTAACCTAAAAATATTTAGTTTGATGATTTATCTAAAAACTAAATTTAATTTACACCTGAAACACTAAAATTACTATTTTATCCCTCGGAACGGCTATATGAGTTAAACAGTTATTTCAAGTTTTTTGGACCTCCCAGATTCGATGGTAATATTATTTTGACCTAAACATATTAATATATTTACTTAATTAGGCTTATCAACCTTAAACACCTCCATAAATTAAATTTAACCCAAAAGTCAATACGTTCGTGCCTCAAACTTACGCGATTATTCATATAACAACGATTCAAAGTTTCTCTCATCATTTTAATCATTTTAAAAATACGAGCAAGTTAATATAATTCATATTTTATATAACACATGAAATCTCGCAACCTATAGGGGTGTGAGTTAAACCATGCGCTCAGTGAATATACATATTGTATATGAAATGAAAATGATAGTAATACACCAAAGTAGGTAGATACTACATAGATATACGTATCAAACAACAATATAAATCCAATTTCAAAGAATGCACAAGCCACATTACATTCATACTACCCTTCATCAGATAATCGATCCCACATGGATCCGTATCTCCTGAACCTCCTGGGAACACCACAGTGCTAGCACACCACTGCACGCCTAGTGATCAGGTCTCGACGTCCCTGTCTCAAATAGTGCGCCACATTCCACAATACACAGTACAAAACATCATTCAATCACATAAGCACGTGACACATAATCCTGAGAAATTGTTATTAAATTCTATCATCTTATAATAGCATTTTCAAAACATATAAAGATATATATACCTACCTTAAGACGATTAACGAGTCTTCGGACCTACTAGTGAATTCCTTCCGTGTTTCCGTATTTGTTTCAACATTAACTACCCTACCTGTTCCACCTAACATATTTGTAATTACAATATCAATATATGTTATTATATTTAATAATTAATCATGCACAAATGCATGGAAGATGATTCAACCCAAAGTGCCCCGGTAACCTCAGTTACCGCACTGTCCACTCACACATTGACACATTAGATTTAGGGGTCACATTTTCTCCCCAAATCTCCAAAATCACTCACATTATTAGGATTAAGTAGGTCAAACGCATTGACTAGGGGGCCTATTTTCACACATTTTGACCCCGAATCCTAAAAATCGCACTTTTGACATTTCATATATTTCGCACCGGATATTATATTCATTTGCATTCGAAATTTACATTATCATTTCAAGCATCAATTAAAAATGCAGTATGCAAAATTTCGGGTCAATTGGATTAAAATTCACACTTGTGATAATAATATTGATAAATTAGGGTTTCGGCATTACCGACACTCATTTTCAACCTCTATCGCACTTTTAATCAAATGCAAAATAACCTCTAATTGAACCTTTAAACCACTCATTTCACTCCCATAATTTCGGTTTCAACCTAGCTCACCAAAAGCTTCCCGAATATCTCAAATAGTCATTTTTCACACTTTTCTCATACCCAGTTGAATACCCATTTAAAACTCATTCTTAACAGCCCCTAAATTGTGTTCAATACACTTAATAGACTCACAAAAATATGTTTTGAAATTAAAATAAAACAGCCCACGCATAACACACACACATGCTTAAATTTTAATCACATATACACACGCTCTTACCTTCACATTCTTTTTGTTTTCTCTCACTTTTGGTTTGGCATGGTGGTTGTTCCTCATTTCCCTTCTTTCTTCTCCCTCTCGGTTTGGACTAAGAGCACCCACCAAGCTTATTTCTCTGTCCCTATCTTCCTCCTTATTCTCGGCTTAGAGGAAACACACATGTTTTTTTTTTCTTTATTTGTTTACTTTTCCTCACTCTCGGTTTTCAGCCAAGAAGAACACACACACACACTGATTTTATGTTTTAAACACATACACACACTTTTTTACACTTTACATTACACACACACACACACACAACATACACAACATGCATACACTTGACTTTGAGTTTAACACATGCACTTTACTAATGCCACACATGCAAGGATGACTCATCTTTTTTGGTTAATTATGCTTTCCTCCCCCCAAGTTATTAAGTGATTTCAAAATCAACCCACTACTATTTTCACACATGAAATTTTATAAATGGGTCTTACTAATACTTCACTAATGCAGTCTATATACTCGATGTATGTTCACACACATCATGACTATGGAGAGTTTGCTTCAATTAACCCTTTAATAATTTCACATAATTGTAATTTAGTCCACATAATTATGCTAATATGCATGCAATGCATAATCGGGTCTCACAGCTCTCCCCCACTAAAAAAAATTTTGTCCTCGAAATTACTTACCTGTACTAAACAAATGAGGATATTGAGCCTGCATACTCTCCTCAGTCTCCCAGATTGCTTCCTCTACTGAGTGACTACGCCAAAAAATGTTTACCAACAGTGTCGTCTTCATGTGTAATATCTTCTCCTTCTTACCCAAAATCTGAACCGGCTACTCTACATAAATCAAATCCTCAGCTAACTTCATCGGTTTTGAAGTCAACACATGTGATGGGTCAAGTAAGTATTTTCGTAGTATAGAAACATGGAATACATCATGAATCCTGGACTGCTCTACTGGTAACTTTAACCAGTATGCAATAGTTCTAATCCGCTCCACAATACTCTAAGGACCAATATACCTGGGAACCAACTTTCCTTTCCTATCAAATCGAATGACCCCTTTCCAAGGTGATACCCGTAGGAATACTCGATCACCCACCTTAAATTTCAAGTCACGACGGCGATTGTCAGCATAAGTTTTCTGTCTACTTTGTGCATTCCGTAATCTCTCCTGCATGACTTTAATCTGATTAGCAGTCATCTGCACAATCTCTGGACCCAATAACTTTCTCTCACCCACTTCACTCCAGTACACTGGGGTCCTACACTTCCTCCTATACAAAGCCTCATATGATGTCATCTCAATTGAACTCTGGTAGCTGTTATTATAAGCAAATTCAACCAAGAAAAATAATTATCCCAGTTACCTCTAAGGTCCATGACACAAGCTCTCAACATGTCCTCCAATGTCTGAATAGTATGCTCTGTTTGTCCATCTGTTTGTGGGTGGAATTCTATACTAAACTTCAAAGTAGTGCCCAACGTAGTTTGTAAACTAGGCCAAAACCTCGAAGTAAAGCGTGGATCCCTATCAGAGATAATAGATACATGTACACCATGCAATCTAACAATCTCATCAATGTACAATCTAGCTAGCCTATCAAGATAATAGGAAATCTTAATAGCTAGAAAATAAGCAGACTTCGTCAATCTATCAACTATCACCCAAATGGTCTCATGAACTCTCCGCGCATGGGTCAAACCACTCACAAAATCTATACTGATATGCTCCCATTTCCATTCTGAAATCGATAGAGGTTGTAATAATCAGGCTGGTCTCTAATGCTCAGCTTTTACCTGTTGACATACTAAACATCGAGCCACTAGTAATGCTCTCTCAGGTCATGATACAATTTTTTACTACCTAGGTGCATGGCATATGTTCAACTATGTACTTCCTTCAGAATCTCAATTTTTAACTTTGCATCATTAGGTACACATAATCAAGAACCAAATAACAAAACATCAGCACTATTAATAATAAAATCATTTTTTACCCCAGTCTTCATCTCTTTCTTCGATTTCTCAATCTGGAGATCATACTAATGTGCCTCTCTGATCCTATCCACCAGCACTGGTCTTAAAGTCAGTGTAGCAAGTAAAGTTGTAGTCTAATGGAAAAATGAAATTCAATGAGGATTTGGTTCAGCCGACAAGTACACGTCATAGACATCCAGCCTTTCTGTGTTCTATAGACTTGTATGTAACTATTGAGAGTGAAGATATTATACATAATGTAAATATTCCACCCAAAAATTTTCTATTAGTTCAAAACGATCAATATGTAGAATCAGAACAAGTGATTACTGAGATTCGCGCGGGTGGAGGCGAAAGCCCTTGTTGCTTGTTCCGTATCGTTAGGGGCCGATGTAGCTATTCCAGCTGGTTGCTAGTCGTCTCATGCTTGCTTCTTTCTTTCATCTGGATTGGCTTGTTCTCTGAAACATTTACTTTTTCAGGCTGGTAATGAATAGTGCAGTCATAATCCTTAATAAGCTCAATCCAGCACCGCTGCCTCGGGTTCAACTATTTTTGGGTAAACAAATATTTCAAACTCTAGTAATCTGTATAAATTTCACATGTAACCCCACATAGAAAATGTCTCCACAATCTCGGTGCAAATACAATAGCTGCAAGCTCCAAATCATGGGTAGGATAATTGCACTCATGTGGCTTCAGCTATCTAGAGGCAGAAGCTACCACTCTACCGTGCTACATTAACACATAATCTAAGACCTGATATGAGGCATCACTATAAACCACGAACCCATTACTACCTGACGGAATGGTCAATACTGGTGCAGTCGTCAATCTGGTCTTTAGCTCCTGAAAACTCTCTCACATCTATCAGATCATTCAAACTTCACACATTTCCGAGTCATCAGGTCAGGGGCATAGCTATAATGGAGAAATCCTGTATAAACCTCCGGTAGTAACCTGTCAATCCCAGAAAACTCTGAATTTCTGTCACTGTCCTTGGTTTCTCCTAGTTAACTATAGTATCAATCTTAGCTAGATCAACACATATATCATCACCAGAAACTACATGCCCCCCAAAACACAACCTTGTCCAACCAAAACTCACATTTACTGAATTTAGCAAATAATTGTCTATCCCTCAATATCTGCAGTACCACCCTCAAGTGCTGCATATGCTCCTCCTTACTACGGGAGTATATCAATATATCATCTATGAATACTATCAAAAATGAATCAAGATATGACTAAAATATCCAGTTCATCATATCCATAAATACAGCAGGAGCATTAGTCACACCAAATGGCATCACCAAAAACTCATAGTGTCCATACCTGGTCCGAAAAATAGTCTTTGATATATCACTATCCCTTACTTTCAACTGATGATATCCTGACCGGAGATCAATATTCGAAAACACCCGGGCACCCTGTAGCTGGTCTAGCAAATCATCGATACGCGGGAATAGATACTTGTTTCGGATAGTTACCTTATTCAGCTGTCAGCAATCAATGCATAATATCATAGTGTCATCCTTCTTTTTTACAAATAATACTTGTGCACTCTAAGGAGATACATTAGGCCGTATAAATCCCCGATTTAACAAATCCTACAACTGCACTTTAAGTTCCTTCAATTCAGCTGGAGCCATCCTATATAAAGTAATGGATATGAGACTAGTTCCTGGTACAAGCTCAATAGTAAATTCTACCTCCCGATCAATTGGTAACCCTGATTACTCTTCAGGAAACACATTAGCGAATTCATTAACCACATGAATATTCTTCAATTTAGGAGTACCTCTATGAGTATCTTTCACATAAGCCAAGTACCCATAACATCATTTCTTAAGTAATTTTCTGGCTTTAATTGCAGATATCAAATTCCTTGGCTCAGGGCATTCCTCTCTAAAGAACCGAAACAAAGGAACATGTGGGATTTTAAACACCATTTCTTTACGAAAATAGTCAATAGTGGCATGATATGTTGCCAAACAATCCATTCCCAAAATTAAATCAAAATCCTAGAATTCAAGAGGTAACAGATCTGCAGATAATTCTCTATTATCCACCTCAATTAGGCACCCCTATATACTACCCCAACCGTCACACTATCACCCATGGGAGTAGCTATAGTCAATCCATAGTCTAACATGGTAGGTGGTCTATCAACATGCATGAAAAATGGCAGTAATATAAATGAATGTATGACGCCTAAATCTATAAGTACTTGTGTCTACTGACCAAAAGTAGTTATCATCCTTGTGACCACATCTGGGGTCGCCTGAGCATCCAGCTAGGTAAGTACAAAGACATAACCTCCAGCCTCAGGTCTGCTCGGTCCATTGCCACCAGCGCCGCTAACTCCAGTGTCATCTCTAGTACTACCTCCTCGTCCTCGACCTCTGCCACTCGTTGCTCCTCGAAACACCGTAGATGCACTTCCCATCAATTAACTCTGGGTAGAAGACTGCGGACAATCCCTCTACATATGTCCCTCCTGGCCACATAAAAAGCAACATCGTGATACAGTAGGTCTTGGTCTTCCCATAGGATAGTTTTGTACAATATGTCCAATCTGTCTGCAACGGTAACAAGTAACTATACTCCCCCGAGACTGTCCTATCTCTCGACCCGGTGTAAATGAAGATGATTCACCCACTCCCTGTCCTCGACTCTGGAATGGAACTCCTGATTTCTTCTTACTTGTACCGTTCTGAAGCATTCCTCTCCAGGCTCTGCTAAAGAAACTTCCCTTGGAACCCTGTCCACTTGGCTTATATCTTTCCCTTTTTGCCTGCTCACTTGCACTTTCCATCTCTTTTAGATAAGCTTCCACAATCAGGCTTTGTTGTATAATTTTGAAAATGTTGCTAATTCCAGCATCGAAACACGGGATCTAATATTGTTATGTAGCTCCATCGGGAATCTGATGCTTCTTTCCCCCTCATCTGTTATAACAGAAAGCATAAATCTAAACAAAGTACTAAATTTGCCCTCATACTCTAGCACTGACTGATTCCCCTACCGCAGATGTAAGAATTCATTCTGTTTCTGGTACCAGTAACTCAAGGGAAAATACTTCTTGTTGAAAGCATCTGAAAACTGTCACTATATGGGAACTCTAGGAACTGAACTGGCCTCCCCCTCAATGCACGCTAGCAACAATGCTCTCTCCATGGCCTCCCACCAATATTGGGCCTCCTCTACTAGCATGAAAGTGGCCAACAACAATTTATCTTTCTCACCAACTCCCACCACCCTAAATATCTTCTTAATGCGCTGTAACCAATTTTCTGCTTCCAATGGACCTGCAGTTCCTGTATATATTGGTGGATCTAGCTTTTTAAACTGCTCGTACAATGTACCCCTGGGTTTTACTGTCTCCACTTGGGTTGTGTGTTGCTCAAAATACTTAGTTGTTGCCTCCTACAATAGTAAATAATCCCATAAGTGCAACAACACCACCTATCACCTTAGTTATTAAGCATGATGGTAAAACCTGTCTCATAACTTGTACCATATATAACACCTGTACCAATTGCTTGTTTTCTAGGTTATAGACATATACAAAAATCCCACAACCACATAGCATACATCACAAGTGTGCTTGTTAAGTCTATTTTACAAATATATATACTATTAACCTGTTATAATAATCTCTTACTCAATCTAATATACAATCCAACAAATAATTATACAGACACTCAACCTATATTACTCAACTTATTAAAACTAAATACCTAATTAACAGACATACAACCTGAGAAAATATCACATTAACTCAATTTCACTAGGCAGTACTCAACCGATTGAACAGTGGACTGGTCTGCAATTCCCTCTATAGTACTTGAAAAAGAGAACCTATAAGGGTGTGAGCTAAACCACGGACTTAGTAAGTATACATGTTGTATATGAAATGAAAATGATAGTAATACACCAAAGTAAGTAGATACTACATAGATATACGTATCAAACAACAACATCAATCCAATTTCAAAGAATTCACAAGTCACATCACATCCATACTACCCCTCATTGGGTAATCGATCCCACATGGATCCGTGTCTTTCGAACTTTCTGGGAACTTCCACAATGCTAGCACACCACTGCACGCCCAGTGATCAGGCCTCGACACCTCTGTCTCAAATAGTGCGCCACATTCCACAATACACAGTACAAAACATCATTCAATCACATAAGCACGTAGCACATAATTCTGAAAAATTGCTATTAAATTCTATCATCTCATAATAGTATTTTCAAAACATATAAAGATATATATATACCCACCTTAAGACGATTTAAGAGCCTTCGGACCTATAGGTGAATCCCTTCGATATATACCCACCTTGAGATGTACATAAACTAATTCTGACATTTCTGATCGTTGAACTTAAAAAAAGAAAATGTTCATCACGAGATTGAACTGCAAGGAGTCCTAGAGAGATGGATAGGACTAAATGTTAATATTGTCTTCTTTTAAGTTCTTAGTTATGTTATCTGGCTACTTTTCACCAATCATTCAAACTAAAAACATTTTGATTGTTTTAGCTTGTTACTCATATTGAAGTGTAAAATTGATTCATAGGAGCAAGGGATAAATTAACAAAATACTTCTAAGTGTCACTAGCCTCTTCGCCTATATGTGTTGTGAAAAAAAAACCCCCTTAACGTGGTGTCACGAAAATTATATATTCTTTAAAAAAATAATCTTATTGTTGGATTATATCTAACCATTAAAATCCAACCCATTGGATTTTTCATCATTGAAATCAAACAATTAGATCCCAATTTTATAATTTCATCGAAAAAGCCGAGGTATATACACAAATTATAATGGATGCACATTTCATGAGGTATTAGAGCAGTTAAATGAGCCCTGAAGCCCAGAAAGTCCTGATGTGAGAACCAATTGGAAGAATATTATAGTATGTCTTCATTAGAAGGCTTAATGTGGCTCACATGCCACATTATCTTTAAAGTAATATTATGCAAATATATGCTACAATTTACTTAATTTTATTTTTCTAAAAACCAGGTAATTAAAATAAGGACAACCACCCTTTTATGGCGATGGTGGTAATATGAGGGAGTTACAAAGGGAAACAATCTCTTGATGAAATAAATTGGATAGGTACAAGTAATTTTTTTTTCAACGATGAGAAATGTCTGCAATAATTTATGTGCACTTTGACTAATTCCCTCTCTATTCCAACCAAAAGCAGGGTCATCCACGCCAAAAGTAAGATATTTAAGAGGAATAAATCTTTCATGACCTAGCCCTAAGGAATTGCAAGAAAATTCAAATTCAATACATTTGAATTTACAGTTCGTCTTTATTACTATTTGAACTACAGTTAGAATTAGAGTTGGCACAAGTGACATATGGATAGGGTTTCCTAGCCAATTTAGAAATCACAGAGAAAAAGACCTCTCCATTGTATCTACACAAAATAAACTTAATGAGTATGTTCAAAAATTGTATCAGCATTCGATCAATATGAGATATTAGTTTTGCAATCTTAAAACACTCTCAGAGGTTTAAAAAAGAAGTAAACATATTTATACATTCTCTCTCCCACAGGTCCATCATTTATCCCCTTGAAAGCTTAGGCTTTGATGGGTTCCAAATTTATACAAATAAAAACACTATAATATCTTCAGTGAATGGGAGAGAATAATGATTTACCATGCCTTAGAATTTTCCTGTCCAACAACACATTTATTAGAGTGTTCACCAAAATGTACTTCCAACTCAGTCCACAATTGTCATTGCAAATAGCGTTTAGAGATTTGATTTTGCAATGTTGGTAGCATTAAGTCTATCTGGGAGTTCCATAGGAACCCATTCATCATCATCCACTTCGGTGAAAACCCGATTCACCATTTCTTCATTAACTTGATCTAGTTCTGAAGGCATCCACTGTCGATGAGGAAAAGAAAATGAGTAAGTAGGTTGCAAAGATCTCCTAGAAAGCAAGCTAACATGAATATTTTCGTTATCATCCTATAAGCAAGGTTTTGCACATTGCAAAAGAAGATAATATATGCCAAACTTAATAAGTTATCTTCAATAAAATTGCGGTGTTTATTATCCAAATGAAACAATGATAGGACCATCCATACTGCATCTTCAGAGGTGGGGAGCAAAGCGTCCACTGCCGTAAATGCGCTTCATACATGGAAGATGATTCAAATCCCCTCCAATATGTTTTTTCCTTAATATTTCTTCTTTGCAGACCATCCAGCATTAATGACTGAGGGACTCCACTTACATACAGTGTGTCCCACTTGAATTCATGGTAGCCGGCAGGTGATCCACCAAGAAGGAAAATAGAGAGAAAATAATGTAAGGTACATAGACTTTTTTTTTTCATTTAAATTTGGGGTCACCTGACACACCATCTAAAATTGTAAGGCTACAATTTATAAACAACACAAGGCCCTCAAACTTTCATGTACTTTTTGGTTGCATGACTGTTTCTCACTTTAATATGGAGTTTCAAAATGTTTGATCAATCTTTGTTCTTAAAAAGTAGAAAAAGACCTAAAGATTTTGATAAGGATTGCAACTGTTCTACATTCATTCATGAAAGCTGGTCTTCTTGTGAGTAAAAGGGGTTCAAACGCTAAATTGACAAAGTAATTATTTAATTTTGTAATTGTAATTTTTCATACCTTTGGCTTCTTGTCCTTGTCAAGCAGCATTGCTCTTGCACCCTGCACAGTTAGTTTCTTTGGTAAGACTAGAGTGACAAAACAGTGAAGGTAAAAAAACAACAGACCATTTAGAGACCTCATAGAAATCATTGTTGACGGTTCTTCGCATTATGTGACAGCTAATAATGTATTCACGAATTAGGCATTGTCTAAGATCTTGCTTTCTTCCCTCTCTAATCTGATCAACAATCAAGAAAACGTTTAGCAAGTAAAATCAGCAAGTTAACTTCTTAGATTGTTACTGAAACGAAGTTCTCTTTTTGTTTTCTCAACAAATCTCTCAATATCAAAATACGAAAAGTGTTCATAACGATTATTACAGATCGTAGAGTAATTTTAAGACTTGTTGGTGAGGCCGACTTCATGGAATTTAATGCCTTCACAATCCATATATCTGCTCCATTGGCCATTTCTTTCTCCTGAATATATGATTTATTGATTAACCAAAAGGAAAAAATAGAGGGGAAAAAAAAACAGAACCTTTTAATCTAGATATTAAATGTATAAAGGGAATGCATGCACTTGGAAGTCAGTAAACTTACAAGTGACAACAATATTTCTTCCACCGTCGTTTTAGAGAAACATTTGTTGATAAATTCCAACCTATCATCAACAAACCATAACATCGCTAAAACGAGGAGTTTCTTAGGTATGCAAATAAGTGTGTCATCAAGACATAAGAAAACACAAAGGAAGCCAATCCTTTGGTTGTATTTTGAAGAGATTCAATTAAAGAAACCATCACATGAATCAAAAGATGTATAGCTAATCACCTCTTAAAAAAGGTCTCTTGCTTCAAATGTGCTTTATGTGTGAACTTGTTGATGAGGGCAGAAATCGTTGCATTATCTGAGGAAATAACCTCACAAAGGGCATTTTCTAACAACTGAAGATCCTATAACCGGACAGATAGAAAAGGAAAATGAGGACGAATATAAACAGCTCTATTAAGTATCTAAAATCCTACGCATAAAATGTAGAAGAAAACTGTGGCTTCATAAGGTTGGAACTTTTCAAAACAGCTTAAAATAAACTTCTCCACTTTGAAATTGCTTCGTGCTCAAATAAAAATGTTAACTTTAAGATTGGAAAGTACTACTCTTGTTTTCGTCTGTCGGTCACATCCTTAATTTGTATACCTGAAAGATGCTAAAGACATTTTCATGGCATGGTAAAATGTAAATATCATGTATTTTATTTACACGTCATTTCATGAAAATACCTTGGAAAGAACAAAATGAGTTGCAAGTCCACATGTAAGCATTTCAGTTCCATCAATTCTAGCTCCAGTAAGCCCTAGATATTCTCCTGAATAAAATTTGACATATGAAAAAATTAAGACTTAATTGTGTTTTCTGAAATTTAACACGACAACATAATTTTTAAAGTGACAAGTAGGAGTTGTTGAAAATTTTCCCTATAGTTCTTGTAACAACATAAATCATCTAATTGTTGCCTATAAAAAACATGTTATCCCACAAAGGCCAATCTGACTTTTTTTCTTGTCAATAGTAGCGAGAATGGGATTGAAATCCCTGTTGTATATAAACTACATCATCAAGTTTTTTGGTTTTGGATCAATGATTACATAATAGGACACAACAGTTCTCTAGTTTATCCTTATTCATGATGTTCTTAAAACAATGAAGGAATCATATACATCCATATATTTTTTTTAATTTTGAGGGCAACATATAATGTCTACAAAGAAAAAAAGTGGGGAACATGATACCAAAATGGCCTGGCAGTCTCGAGAGGAAATAGGATGACCCAACATCTGGGAAATGGCCAATTGATGCCTCTGGCATAGCAAAAACCTATAAAGAAGAACAACTAAATCAATTACTAAGTTTCTTTAAGTACACTGGAAAAAAAAAAAAGGCAAAAGGAAAGGGTAGTTAGGAGTTCCTAAGCCAACAAATTTCATCCCTTGGAGTTATGCTTTTCAATTTAATTCAGGAGAACAACACGATGTATCTCAGAAAAGGGAACTGCATACATAAACATTAATGAAATCATGCCTTCAGCATATGTATTGTCAAAACTTCAAAAGTTGATTATTATTTGATATACTACATGCCCACAAGTTAGGGGAAGCAAGTGACTAGAAGATTCTTCATTGTGATGAACAAATATAAGTTTCAAATATATGTTCACAAAATGAAATCAAAATATGTATTTTAAACTAAGCAAAAAGATGGTTTTTTTATTTGCAAGCGCGTATCATTATTATATAGTTATTACCTAAGAAACATGGATACAAACACGTGCAGGTGGACGCAACATTTCTCAAACAAACAAGGACTCGGGGGTCGCTTTACAAATAATCATGTTTTATATAAAAAAACTGTGTAGTTTATTACTAATATAGATATAATGATAGTACTATTCATAAGAAATTCAATATTTTATTAAATCTTATCTCTAGGCTAGCATAAAATTTTAGACTAAAAGGATCATAATAGTCAACATAGAGCAAAACATATATACACAAAATGATTGCTCTCATCTTCTCTTTTTTTTTTGGGTCAGATCTCGTCTTTTCTCTATTTCTCTATTTTAGCACAGATTTTAAGTATCTTTTGCTTTTGTTATATACAACTTTGACATGAGTAATATAACAACATATTCTTTAATAGTATAATCAAGAAAATAAAATTTGTTTTGAAATGATCAAAACATCTTAAACGTTTTCATTTTCATAGAAACTCAAATGAACCAGTGATTGAATAATGAAATTCTTATGTCTCAGTATGTTTCAATGAGTATTAGTATGTTTCGATTAACGTTTTAGAATGTTTTGAAAATAAATTTTTATTTCTATTTTATGTTCCCATCCTTTTTCAAAATGTTTCCCCAATATTATCGAATATTTTTGTTTACAAGCTGATTCAAACTATCCACTGAAAAAAAAAATTGATCCTTGAGTATAAGATAGTCATATATTAAATTTTTAAACTTTGTTAATTACATGTCTTTATTACTAGATTGTAGACACAACTACAGAAGTATCAGACACATCTCCAAAAGTAAAAATTTTATATTCTAATTATGGGTATAGATAAAAGAGTATCGAACAATGTTCGAGAGTGTCTAAAGAGTGTCGGGGTCGGACAAGTGTCTAACAAGGATACGTCACCTTCTTAAGAGTGTCCATTCTTCTTAGATTATTACAGCAAAATCCAAATGAACCACTTTACAATGAAATCTAACCAAACCACTATAATAATGAGGTAGAAAAAGACCAGCAATAAGTGCATAACAGTGTCCGAAAAAGAAATGCATGAAAAATCAATCATTACTGTTAACCCAGTGACCAACTAAGCTAGACCCAATTGGTTGATACGATTATGTTTTAAGAAGAATTATATTAAAGGCACTGCTGGGGAGACACTTCAAAAACTTCTAAATAGTCAATTGCAAACTTTCAAACCACAATAAGCAGACTCTAGGCATATGCTTGTCAAATATTGCACCCTATTTGTTGGTTAATATGGATTGTCAATGAAACAAAATTATTTTTAATGCACATTTTTTGCATGAATTCCAAAAAGTACTCAGTCATTTGGGATCTATTTTTTGCATTACTCTCTTCCAAAATATATCATACGACAAAATAAAGAAATGCTTGTGTTCCTACACTTTGCCCAGTTAACTTAAAGAAGCATCTCTAACGCTCACAAATGAAAATTTTGACAAATTCTAGGGATCCCAAATGACTCTGGACTCTTGGATCAGTGGGTCCTATGAATGTTTTTCAACATTGCCCACTCATCCAAGTGTCTATACTCATTTAGGATTCATTTGGGATGCATTGTATTTTCCAGCACATTTTCTCATGAAGCGCCACGAAATGCATTTAAGATGAAGGACACATACACCTCCACGTTATAATCATGCTTGTAGTAACTCTTAGGTTTTGTTTTCACTTTTCATTTCCCCTTACTACACATAGACACTATAACTTTGTAATGAGAAGTCATATTGTTTGGGATGATAGACAGAATAATAGATGGTATATATATAAGAGTTGTAAAGAGAGCTTGTATCACACATCGAATAATTTGGGTCACCCAAAGTTGGTTTATATACTTGAGCGCCTATTTCACTTATTGCCAATTGTTTTTGGGTTGAATGTTCTAATATGGCATCAGAGTTGGGCTCTAACCCATTTGAGTTTCTCGGAATACAGGTTGTTTGTTAGCTCCACAGGTGAGCCCAAGTACGACATGAGGAAGGGTATAAAGAGAGTTTGTATCCCAAACGCTAGCTACATAGCAAGTTGCAATCCATACTTTTAACACTCCATGTCAATAGTGGCATTTTAAATAGAGGGTGTTCATTCGTAGTTTGTACTTAGTTACAGCCATTTTTAACCTCCCATGTGTCATTCCCACAATCACCTAATCTATATATCATGCTCTACATTACTATTTGCATAATTTTTCAATTTTCTGGGTGCATTACAAGTGCATAGGCAGTATGTAATTTAAGAAAATGTTGAAACAAACAATCTCATCCTTTCCTAACTCCAATATACTTGGAAATTCGTGCACCAACTTTATTAATTACAAGCTAAGAAGTGTAATAGCAAACTTGATTTACAATATCCTATGTTATGTCTCACCCTTAGATGCCTCTTGATAATTATTGTATAAAGCATAATAAAAAAGGCGTAACAATATAAGGTTGAGATTGACTATAAAATTTTGATTGTGGACCTTGTGGTGATATGATCGTTGTCACAGTCATACAGACTGTATTGGTAGTGGTAGTAGCAATGGCAGGGCAATCCAGGGCCTCACTGAGAGTATCTCCTCACAAGGTTCAACATAAGGCTAAGGATTAATTGAAGTGGAACAGGGTGCGAAAAAACAGAGAGAAGAGCAATTCGAAAGAAGCAAAATTGTATTTCAGATGATATCAATGTTTTAGCTAAGCTAAACTAAGTGACAAACTAATGGATGGGTTTCCCTCAACAATAAACAGAATAGTTGCTGAAGTTGCTAATGCGTCAAGAGAAAATTGGTTAAAGAAACCTACTACTTGTCATTGGTGCGCACACATGGTGACCCCTTAACGTTTTAGAAATGATCTTAATGAAATAAACATTTTGGCATTATTTCAAAGCATTGAAACATTAAAATGTCTCTGAAATAGGGGCAAATAAGAGATTCAAAACTTAATTATTATCAAATTTAGCTTGAAACCAAGCCTCTATTACAAATCAACAAACTGACAGGTTTCTAATCATTTCATAAATGTGAGGGATGTTCATGCAATTTTTAAAAATCAAGATTTGACAATATAACTTAACATTTGTTAGACCATTCAAATAAAACACGAGGACAATAATCCAACTGCCAAGTCTGAAGTCTTATAAGAAAAATAATCAAGCTACCAAGAAATTGTAAGAGTCCTTTTGTTTGTAAGGTGCCAAAAAGGTTACCTGTCGAAAAATTATGTGAAAGCATTTTGGATTTTAAAACCAATCTAAGACAAAAATGTTCATCCTTCATAAGTCAATGTACTCAATAATTACATGATAGATGATAACCACTCTGTCAAAACACTGTCGTGCAAGTTTTTGCTCATTTTCATTAGTCAAGACACAAGATTAATTAATACTATATTGTGTAGCTCAATATTGTTATTCCTGATATTTCTAGGATCAAGAGTTCTATTCCTTTTCACCTTCCAAACTTCAACCAAGACTCCTTTTGCAAATTATGTATGGGACTAAAAACTTCAATATAAATATATATATATATATATATATATCTTTGTTAATCAGCAAATATATCTAAAGGAGTATAACAATCATGATAATTCAGCATAATTTATCATTCTTTTATTCAAAAATATTTCATTGCTTTATTTTTCTCTTGAAGATTTCACAATTTCACCACTAGTTGAAGATTTACAGGTCGGGCTATTTTAACCCCACAAACAGCCATTCCCACCATTAAACTCCCTAATATTAATATACTAAGTTCACCTCATCTATACCCACCCCATTGGTATACGTGTCTCATTAGTAACTAAGTTCCTCCCATTTTACAGTCACACTATCAATGCCTAAACCCACTCCATTAACATGCTAAATATATTAAGCTTCACCTTTCTATACATGCTAATCATAAGTTATTGTCATTCCTTACCTTATCTCACACATCAAACAGTTCTCACCCACAATGAACCCAATTCAAGTTTTTAATTTGACTACATCAAGTTTGTGATTTTCAACATGAATAGTAAAATAAGAAACCAAATTGTTGCAAAACAAAGCCAAAAAAGGTCGAAGCACATGAGACACTGATGCAACACATAGTCACTTGACTCAGCCAACGTGAAAGTGCTTATTCTTTCATCAGCAAACAATGCAATAATTGAACCAAGCTTTACCCCACCTCAAAACTATTTATTGAGGAGCATAAAGAACAAATATTTAAGCACAACATTTGCACCTTTTTCCAGCAATGCAAAAGTATGGCAACTTAACTAATGGAGGTGAGGTGAAGATCATCAACTTGATATCATTTCCTATTAAACCATGATTTCTTGAGTTTCTGTTACAGTCTTTTTCAACCGAATGAGTTCCTGCATTAGCACAAGACTCAATCCGAACATCAGCAGACAAACCTCCATTTGAATTATAATTAGTCATTAATGAAGTAAATTTAAAATGGTGTGTGGTTACCAATGGAGTGGATATAGAATGGGATGGGCTTAATAGTTTTACATAAAGAGTTTAATGAGGTGGGGATGGATATTTGTGGGGGTAGGAATAGCCCCACCCAATTTATTTGACCATTTATATTATGCATGAAAGGCAAACCAATTGTTCAACTTAACAACCAATAATAAGTAGAATACTAGAACTATGTTTTCTATAGCACCTCTAATTGTAACTAACAGTATTGGCCTAATATAACAGCCGGCAATGCTTTTTTAAGTAACTTTTTAAAGCAAGAAAAAAACATTTTTGCCAAAAAAATCAAATATTGTTTCATTCAATTTTTGCATAAGTGATATAAATGAATTTTAGTACATAGGTGAAACATTTATATACAACCATACATATACTACTATGCACACAATTAAGCTTGAAAGAAGGTGCCAATCTTGGAGAACAACAAAAAAAAAATCAAAACCAAAAAAAATAAATAAATTAATAAATAAACAAAACAAAAACTACTAGAAAAAAATTCTTAAGCACAAAAAATACCTAAGAAGAAATTATTAAACGGTACTTGAAAGTATGTAAACAAATAAATGCATTCAAACAATAGTATCACTTTAAGAGAATTATTCATACTGTATTCTCGGTCACAACTCGAAACCTTCCATGCATGCATAATCCAGCTCCCCCGCCCATTACAATTCCATTGACAAGAGAAACCTTCGATCAGAATTACTTGGTTAGAAGAAGTATTGTAGAGCAAATGGAGAGACATGGAAACCAATAGAAAATCTTAAACAATTTATTCATAAGAACATATACAATATACTAAAATATCTCACCAGGGGTTTCCTATATGTAGCAAGTAGATAGTCCAAAGTCAGTTGTTTCTTGTAAAGACTTCCACCAAAAGTCCAATGACCTAATAAGTTTAAAAGTAAGATAAACAACAAGCATCTTTTGGTGCTATTTTAATTTAAAAAAAAAACTCAAGTCAAATATTTCCACATGCTGATCACAAACGTCGCAAAACCTACTCTGAAAACTCAATACTCTATTGGGAGAAGCTTTAATAACCTGCTGTCATAAAGTTAATGTATCTAACAACATCTCCACCGGCACAAAATGCTTTTCCACTTCCCTGTAATAAAACAAATTACGAAAACTTTTAGAATTCAGATGCTAGTATTGACATTTTATATATGATATCCAACATTTTGTAAACGTTTATTTTAAGTTGTTGTAATCGTCCCGTCATACCACAATATGATCACATATCCTACAATCCTAAAATTGAATCAATCCCTAGTCATTGTTAGTAGATATATGTAAGGTTGACTTATTTTATATTCAAGTAAAGGTTGACACCATATGGTATTCTGATTATGTTGAATGATATGGGGAGACTTTTTAGAAGACTAGAGGAACCCGTCTGATGCTTGTAAGAAAACTGATGTCACTCTACAAGGTAATAAGGATCTCACACAAAGCAAGGACGAGCATTCACCCCTAGAACTGACTATTATGAGAACTGCAAAAAAACACGCTACCAGATCCTCTATTTAAAGGGGTAAAGTTCCTAACATAGCTTATATATCTTGTTATAGCCTCGGTAATAACACATTATTCTCAAGCATTAGAGGGATCCTCTCGGCTAAGGCCGATGAGTCCTTAATCTATTTTTTTGTCTTACAAACCATGGATAGGTGGAAGCCATATTTTATTGGCAAGCGAGTTTATTGCATCAACAGTTGACATCATCCAAGGGAAGATTGAGTAGTGTTAATCAAGCCAAACCTGGTGAACTTTGGCACAGGCTCAACCAGAGATTGAAGTCCTGTTCAATCTCAATTTGGTTTTTAGATCCTCTACTTAGGTTTGTAATGACTCATTTTTATATTACAAGCTTGAATTTGAGCTCAAGCTTGAGTAAATCTCAAAAATCATAGTCTCAATGAGACTTGAATTCACAATCTCTTTATTAAATATTAGATTTCTTATCCATAAATCTAGGGTGCTAACTTTTCATTTTTTCCCCTTGGAAAAATATTCATATATTATATTAGGGCAAATTTCATATTTCCCATATACAACTTCACCGTCTATGGTTGAAAAATAATCAATTAATCCCATGTGACTAAAATAAGCAACTAATATGTTATTGGCGATAGTAAAAAAAAACTTAATGCCCTCACTATCCTCTTAACTGACCTATTCTTATCTTACTATCTACTTTGTTTTTCTTACTTCAACCACTAATTTACCCATACCATCTGCTTGTTACTCCATCAAAGTCTTTGGAAAATAAGTTGACTGTTGAAGCATATAGCCACAATTATTCTATATTGCACAATGGAAAGAATAGAACATATATACACATTAAAGTTGTCTACTTGGTAATTGTGTCCACATGCTTCAACAACCATAACCTCTATTCCGAAGACTTTGATGGACTAAAACATCCCTGCAAGATCATGGATCGTGAACAAACCATCAACTTGGACTGGAACAAAAGAAAACACGATTTGGATAACCCTTGCTAATGGGTTTCATCAAATGGAAGGTCTTGATTATTCAAAAACTTTCAGTCCAGACTCCAGTTGACAAACACACTATTATTCGTGTTGTCCTTGCTTTTGTTGTTCACCATAAGTGGCCCATTAGGCAACTTAATGTGCAAAATGTCTTCCTTCACGACAATCTCTGCGAAGAGGTCTACATGCGACAACCTCATGGTTTAGAGGATCATATGCTTCCACATCACTTGTGTCGATTACATTACTTTATAAATGGTTTAAAATAGGCTGCTTGAGCTCAATTTTAATGTTTTTCTAACTATCTCAAAGATATAGGATTTTGTGAATCTCGGGCTGATTATTGTCTCTTAATCTGTGCGGATGACATTCTTCTCACACACAATAGTGGGGCCAACTCTCATGTCTTATTTCAGATTTAAATGCTCATTTCTCAATGAAAAATTTGGTCGGTTTTTTGGAAGCAATCTCAACCCGACAGGGTTTGTCTTTAACACAATCCAAATATGCTTTGGATCTTATTAACCACACAAACAAGACCTCTTCCAAACTATTTTTTATCTCCAGTGGCCAGTGGCAAGAAGATGACATCATATGAGAGGACTCTCCTCTTCTTGACCCCACTGAATTTCGGAGTTTAGTGGGTGATTTATCATGTCCTTCCTTGACTCGTTTTGATATTTCCTATGCTATCAACCAAGGTTGCAAATACATGCATTCTCCTACTACTACCCGCTGGACTGCTAGGCACATCCTGTGCTATCTCAATGACACTTATGATGATGGTCTTATCTGCCAACTAGGCTCCCTCAATCTTGAGGCACATTTTAATGCTGATAATGTTGGTAGTCCTAACGATAGGCATTCCACTGGAGGCTATTGTATTTATGTTGGTTATAATCCCATCTCTTGGAGTGGCAAGCAGCAGTCAGTCGCCTCTTGCTCTAGTACCGAAGCGGAAAATTGTCAATCGGCTTATATGGTTGCTGAAATTTCATGGTTGTTCTCACTTTTTTGCAATCTCCATATTTTTTGTCTACACCAATCATTTGGCGGGATAATATTAGCTCTATCTCGTTTTTCTTCAATCCTATTTTCCATGCACAAACGAATTGGACGCCTGATAGTTATGCACATAAGATCAAGTTGACATTTTTACCAAAGGGTTATCCATAGCACATTTTCTTTTTCTAGTCCAAGCTGTAGATTCGTCCATGACCTATCATCTTGGAGGAGTGTATTAATCCATCAAAGTCTTTGGAAAAGAAATTGTGACTGTTGAAGTGTGTGGACACGACGACTATGAAGACAACTTTAACTACTGCATGATTATCTCATGGTATAGTCGTCTAATTCTTACGAGAAAAAACGTGGCTTCGAATGGCACACTTTTGTATGGTGCACGATAGTCAACACCATACACATTGTGCAGATTTGTATAGATTTGTAAGGTAGCAGCTCCTTAATTGTTGTAGAATTCTAACAGTCAAATATCAATGCCAATAACATGTATATATGTTATACTCTTTCCATTGTGCAATGTAGAGTGAAATATATAGAATTTGAGCCTCACATTGGATCCTCCTTATAGAAATTTCACAACTCATTTATGAACAAGGCATACAAGTTCATAAAATAAGAAGACAACTTCAACTATTGCATGATACCATAAGCTAGTGCTCATGCTTCATCCACATTGTCATGTGAAAAACCAATTGAGACACCGTTCCGGAACCATCTCTCTTAATCGACCCATTTCCCTAGCCCATTTGCCCTTCACTTTCCGATTCTCCGCCTATCATGCCTGGTACATCTCCACCTCCAACCTCATCCTCTCATATCATGACAACTAGAAAAATTGGTATCTGAGTACCCAATCGTAAGTATGCACTAATGGTGTCTGTTAGAGTTGAACTGGTTGAATCGACTTGTTTTACTCAAGCAATGAAACAAGCAGCTGCTCAACAAATATATGGGACTTCTAGTCTTTAGTCAAATATATTCTGACCATGAATGTCCTTTCCAACAAAGGGCTGTACAAGATTAAATGAAAAGCGGATGGGTCTATTAAGCATTACAAATCCTATTTAGTTGCTAATGGTTTTAATCAAATGAAAGGTCTTCATTATGCGGAAACTTTCAATCCAGTAGTCAAATGCATTACTACTCATGTTGCCCCTGCTTTTGTTTTTCACCACAAGTGGCCATTTGGCAACTTGATGCACAAAATGTCTTTCTTCACGACAATCTCAGTTAAGAGGTCTTCATGCACCAACCTCATGGTTTAGAGGATCCTATATTTCCAGATCATGTATATCGATTGCATCGTTCTTTATAGGGTTTGAAGCAAGCTCTTTGAGCTTCGTTTCAAAGTTTTTCTAACTACCTTAAAATATAGAATTTGTGGATCTCGGGCTGTATATTCTCTCTTTACCTATCACTACAAAGGAATTATCAGTTTTCTCTTAATCTATGTGGATGACATTCTTCTCACTTGCAATAGTGAGGTGCAACTTTTACGTCTTATTTCAGTTTTGAAAACTTATTTCTCTATGTAGGATCTTGGTTGTTTTCACTATTTTTTGGGTCTTAAAGCAATCTTCATCCAACAGGTTTTGTCATTAACTTAGTCCAAATATGCTTTAGATCTCATTAGACGCACAAACATGACCTCTGCCAAACCATGATTATCTCCGGTGGCGGTGGCAAGAAGATGGCTTCATAGAAGGGACTTATCTTCTTCACCCTATTGAATTTCAGCATAGTATGAGTGCTTTACAATATCTTACCTTAAATCATCCCAATATTTCTTATACTATCAACAAAGTTTGCCAATACATACATTCTCCTATTACTACCCATTCGATTGTTGTCAAGGGCATCGTGCACTATCTAAAGGGCACTTCTAATCATGGTATTATATTCCAACCTCGCTCTCTTAATCGTGAGGCATATTGTGATGTTGACTATGTTTGTAGTCCTGAAGATAGGCATTCCACTTGAGGTTATTGTATTTATGTTGGTTTTATCCTTGTCTCTTGGAATGCCAAAAAGCAACCAATCTCTCTCTGTAGTATTGAAGCGGAATATCGTCAAATATCATCAATTGACTTACACGACTGTTGAAATTCCATGATTGCACTCACTTTTGCGTGATCTCCGTATTTTTTGTCTCCACAAGTTGTTTGGTGTGATAATATTAGCTCTATCTCTATTGCTCCCGATCTTAACTTCTGCACTCGAATAAAACATCTTGAGATTGATTCCAAAACAAATGTTCTGCAAAGAATTGGACGTTCCATATTTATACACGAAAGATCTAGTTGTTGACATTTTTACCAAAGGGTTATCCACATAGCATTTCTTTTGCAATGTGAAAGATAGGCAACACAACGTGGGCTTGAGCTGCACACTTCTGCATTGTTCAAGATAACCAACACCATATTCGAGGTGAAGATTTGTATAGATTTGAAAAGTAGCAAGATAGAGTGAAATACATAGAGTTTGAACCTCTACTTTTATCCTCTTCATAGAAATATCACAATTAGTTTACCATCATCCCCACAATCACCACCTAGTGATAGTGTGATACTACAGGACCACCACCACGCCGTGAACCCCCACCACAATTCCATTTCAAACCCAATTCATCAAAATCAAACCAACTCATTACCTACAAATGAATATCAAAATCAAAATTGATTTCGAATTTGGGAGGGAGAGAGAGAGAGAGAGAGACGAACCAGAACACTGGCGCCAAACATCAAGAATGTCCATTGACAATTCCTAAGCAAAAACTCCCAGTATTTAACTCAATCCAATTCCTCTAAGCACACACCATTTCGTTCCACCCACGCTTCATCAAATTGTAATCTCTGTACCGCCGACATCTCTATACATCGATGTCCATTCAACACAAGAATTCCAGCTTCGAATTTGACAACACAAGCTCAGCCAAAGAGCTTTCACATAGTTTTTCCATTGGCTTATTGGGTCCAATAGATTCGGCAAAGTCAGAGTTTTCCTGCAGCCAATTCACCGCCCTCTGTTCATACCAAGAAGAAATCCTTAGATCGAGACGTAGAGCCCTTTGGGCCGAGCTTTTCGTCATGCGATGGCTGCTCTCCGAATGTGTGAGAGAGAAAGTGAAAAACTGAGAGGCGAAAGAGAAGGCAAGACAGGTTCGGCTGTGAGAGAGAGAGAGAGAGAGAGAGAGAGAGGGATAGCTGTGAGGGGTTTTCGGGAGAGAGGGGGAGCTAGGAGTGGGAGACGGTGGTGTATAGGAAGAGACGGTGAGGTATTTTTGTAATTTCTTAATCTTATCAGACTTATTGTAGAGGCTAATACGGTTTCTCATGCAAAATAATTAAAATTTTATTTATAAGTTACAAAAAAAAAAAATTGGGATAATTGCATCGTAAGTCCCTAAAATATGAGATTTATCTCATTTTATTCTTCATATTTCAATTACATCATTTTGGTCTCTCAAGTATTAAATATGTTTTTATATAGTCTTTCAAGTAGACAACATCTAAATTACTAACGGATTTTGATCATAAACTTGTCATGTAATATTTAAATATAGACAATAAACAATTTGGGTAACTCTTGACCAAAATTTAGGTCGTTGTTGACCAAAATGTGTAATATGAGTAACTTTTAACCAAAGTTTGGATATCTCATGATCAAAATTATATAATTTGGGTAGCTGTTTGAGCAAAATTTGAGTAAGAATTTGGTTAAGAGCAGCTCATTTATTTTTTTACTCATATTTAGGTATCACATGACAAGTTTATAATAAAAAACATTTAAGAATTTAAAAATTGTTTGTTTGAAAGATTACATAAAAACATATTCAATATTTTAGAAACCAAAATAATACAATTGAAATATTATAAACCAAAATGAGACAAATCTTACACTTTGAAGACTTCCAGTACAATTAATCCAAAATATTTACAACTCATACCTTTTAAATATACGGATCTCAAGAGAGCAATGGAGCAATGGAGAAAAGACATTAAATTAATTATGGTTTGGAATGAACATAACAAAGGTATAGAAATTTTTGTCGGTAAGTTTTGAGTTGTTTCTAGTGATGATTAACGTATAGAAGGAGAATAAAAATTTTATTTTAAAATCTAAAAATTTAATCTAATTTATTAACATAATAATATGACAACTAATATAGTCCAATAGTATAATTATAATTGAAACTCTTAAACTTAATTGAAACTATATCACTCGATATATCATTAAGTAAACAAATTGGTCAACTTTTTAATTCCCAATCACATTACTCATTGCTTAATAGTGTAACATAGATCAGTATGCAAATAGTTACATTCTATATTTATATGTTGAGAATACGAGATTTCATCGAAGTCTAAGATAAAAAAAAATGTGGTCCCCTTTAAAACATTTCAAAAATATTTCAAAACATTGAAATTTCAATTCAATCACTGATTATTTCAATTTCATTAAAAACATAAATGTTTTGATCATTCTAAATGAAATTTTGATTATTTTACTACCTGAATTCGAGCCTATTGAGACTAGTGCCAGCCCTAGGCATAGGCAACTAAGGTGCTTGCCTAGGGCCCCAAATTTTAGAGGGCTTCTGAAATTTTTTTAGTATAATACGCCTATTTTTTTTTCTTTTTTGTATTTTAGATATGATCTAAATTTTTATAGCCCAAATTTTAAGAATTCAAGTCAATATTTAATTTTGTCAGGTCCAAATTTATGGTTAAGTCCAGATATATATATATATATTGTATTTTAAATATGATCCAAATTTTAAGAATTCAAATTAATATTGAATTTTGTTATATCCAAAATTAAATTCTATTTGGTTAAACCTAACTTTTAGAGGGCCACAAAAATTTACCCTTTAGTATAGTAGGCTTAATTTTTGTTTTGTATTTTAGATATTATCTAATTTTTTAGGATCCAAATTTTAAGAATTCAAATCAATATCTAATTTTGTTGGTTTAGTCCAAATAGAGGCTTCATTCAATTGCTTATTCAAAACTTAATTGATAATATCGTATTTACGATTAATTAAGATTGAATGAATTAATTATATTATCTATTGAGAAAAATTTATCGTCAAAACTTAAATATAAGAACTTGATTGATATTTTGCATTTAAAAAAAAAAAAATTCGCGTAGGCCCCAGTTTACCTTGGTTGTCCCTAATTTTAGATTGGGGCACATGCCCAGCCTCAAAGTCTAAAATCAAACTAAGTTCGAGTTACTTAATTTGTTTAATGTTCTATCAAAATCCATGGCAAAAACCGATAGGCCAATACAGTTGGGACTTTAGGCCCCACTTTAAGGAAGACCTAATAATTTTTAGGCGTATAGTAATAGTCCAAACAAAAAAAATATAAATCTATAAGAAATAGACTTCACAAAAACTTATATTTAAATCCAAATAAAATATTTCAGCTTGAATGAATTGAACCTATTAATTCAATCTATGAAATTAAAAGCCCTAAAATTCAATTTTTTGAAAAAAAAGTAAAAGAAAAAAAGTTTATAGTAAAACTAAATCTACTAAAAATCAAGTCTTAACTCCCCAAAAAAATCAAATTCAAATTTATCATCATAAATTTTCAATCATTCTCTCTCTCTCTCTCACACTATCAAGCTCAACTATGATAACAAAAGTTTGAATATAAAAATTGAATTAATATTTTTGTATTTTAAAAAATAAAAAATAAATTTTAAATAAATTTATCATTAATATTAAAAAAACCTCACTTATTATTTTACTTTAAACTCCAAAATATCAGGGGCCACCCCTGTCAAAACTGCTCTCACTCATCTATATTATCTATAATTTGTAGAACTCTAGAGATAGAGCACAACTTTGAAAGAAAAACTCTAACGAAAGTTCTCTAGTGGGAGAGCTCATGGGTGGAGCCACCATTGGACTATCGGGCTGATGCTCACTCTTAATTTTTTTTTTTACTTGACATTAGGTATGCATTTTTTATATGTTAAAACTTTTATGATTAATATATATTCTTTTCGTGTGGATGACTCGTGTTAATAACATGGGATCATGTTGATGAATAGATGTAGACTTTACCCGTACAAATTATTTTCTCATGTTGATGTAACTTTGATTGAATTATTATAATTTGTAGGGGGTGGTTGTACATTTTAATTTTAGTCCCTTGTGATTTATACAATGAAATCTTTTTTTTTTATGATATATATTTTTTATTAAATATTGTTAGATTTGAATTTAAATTACTTAATTTTACTCGTAAAAATAGAATTGATACCTGAATGCAACGATTGATGACAGATGATCTAAAAAGATACATATTGATTAGTACCTCATATCGATTGATCACATGATATTAAATTATGGATAATTTATTATAATATTTCGGTTTGAAAAATTCTATGAGTTAACACGAATGGTTTCCACTAAAGTGATCCATTCATTGAAATTTGTAAATTTTTCTCATACGTTGTTACGGGATGATCTCTAAATTATAATATACAATTATCTGCTCAAAGAGAGTTTTTGTGTATTGTAATTTGGATATGTCATAAAACATTGTGGTAAATGTGCAATAGTGTAGAAGGTTTATCTGCTCAAAGGGGATAAATTTTTTGAAACTTGAGCATTCTCATTAGTTAGTTTCATAAAATAGAGGACCTATAACATATTGCATTCTTTATCTAAAGGGGATTTTGTAGTGATGTATTTGGACTCTCTTAATAAAATATACTTATTATATTCAAAGCATATTTTATTTATTTATTGCTCAATTTTGCTAACTGTTTATATTCTCGTTGCCTTAAACAGTCTCTTTTTGTTGTGAATAGTAATAATGCCAACATTGAAGTCTTGATTGGTTCTAATTATAAGAGATGGAACAAGATATTGAGTTTGCCCTGGAAATTGTTGATATAGACTTTGCCTTAAAATAGAATGAACCTGCTAAACCTACTAGTGAGAGTTACCCTGAAGAAAAAGAACTTTATGCAAAATGAAAGAAATCTAATAGGCTGAGTATGATTGTCATGAAAAGATCTATCTCTGAACATCTTATGAGTGACTTGTCTAAAACCAAGAATGCCAAGGAGTTTTTTACCGTTGTAAGAGAGAGATACACCGTATCCAATAAGACTGAAGTTGGGAGCCTAATGAATGCATTGACGAGTATGAAATATGACAATGTAGGTGGTGTTAAAAAATATATCCTTAGAATGGTTCATGTTCAAACCAAACTCAAAGCTTTCAAAATTGTTATTCCTGATAATTTCATTGTTCATTAAACTCTTAACTTTTTGCCTTCTGAGTTTTGTCAATTCAAAACTGCCTACAATATGCAAAATGAGTCTTAGACAATTAATGATCTTATCTCTAAGTGTGATTCTGAGGAAGAGAAACTTAGAAAAGAAAAGAGTTTTTAGAATATGGGAGGTCCTAAGACTGTCATTTGAAAAGATGTCAAGTGTTACTTTTGTAGGAAATGAGGTCATAAGAAAAGTGAGTGCACTCGATTCAAGTCTTGTTTAGAAAAAAAAAGAATAAAGGAGAAGGTAATTCACTAGTTTTTGTTTGCTTTGAATCCAATTTAGTTAATGTCCTATTAAATTCTTGGTCAATTGATAGTGGAATTTCTGTTCATATTTCCATGACTTTGTAGGGATTCACAAGCAGACGGAGACCAAGTGAAGGGGAAACCAAACTTAAAGTAGGAAATACTAATGAAGTCCATGTTGAGTTCATAGAAACTGTTAAATTGAATTTAGACACTAGTTTTCAACTTGTTTTAGAAAACACTTTTTATGTACCGTCATTTAGGTAGAATTTGATTTTAGTTTTCTTACTTGATAAAAATTGGATATTATTTTAGTTTTAGTAATGGTAAACTCAATTGTCTTTAAATTCTAAAATTATTGGTAATTGTGTTTTATCATATGGTCTGTATAGTATATGCTTGACTGTCAATAATGAATATGGTCTTTCAAATATTGTGAATGTTGTATCTAAGAGACCTCTTATTAAAGAAAAATCTTCACAACTGTGATATAAATGTTTGGGTCACATTTCTAGAGAAAGAGTGAAAAGATTAATAAAGAATGATATTCTTCCTCCCCTTGATTTTGGAGACCTTAAAACTTGTGTTGACTGCATTAGGGGTAAATTGATCAAAACTAAGAAGAAAAGTGCAACTCGCAATCTAAATTTTTTAGAAATCATTCACACCGACATCAGTGGACCTTAATCACGTACCTTGTGTGGTAATAAATATTTTATTACATTTATTGATGATTTCTCTCATTATAGATATATTTGTTTAATTAATGAAAAATCTGATGCTCTTGAAAAGTTTAAAATTTTCAAGACTAAGGAAGAGAAACAATTAGGAAAAGTCATCAAAATTGTTAGATCTGACTATGGTAGTGAGTATTATAGCAAACATGACATATCTGGACAGTATTTGAGACCGTTTGTCAAGTACTTGTAAGATTATGGGATTGTTGTCCAATATACCATGCCTGATAGTCCCGAGCAGAATGGTGTGGCTAAAAGGCATAATCGCACCCTTAAAGACATGATGAGGAGGTGTAACTTACCTGATTATCTTTGGAAAGAAGCTATTAAAACGACTTTATACATTCTTAATAGAGTTCCTAGCAAATCTGTTCCAAAAATACCTTTTGAATTATGGACCAATAGGAAACCAAGTCTCAACCATTTCCGGGTCTGGAGTTGTCTTACTGAGGTCAAAATCTATGACCCTTTTGAGAAAAAAACTGATCCTAGAAGTATTCGTTACTTCTTCATAAGTTACCCAGAACATTCAAAAGGATATCGGTTCAATTGTCCTACACGTGGTACTAAAATTGTTGAGTCCTTAACAACAAAATTTCTGAAGCTTGATGTTGGTTGCTCACAGTCTATTAGTGAGCATGAGCAAGATAAATTTATTTTTATTCCTTTACCTATTGTGCAAGAGAATATTTTACCTGCTCCTATTGTTAATTTTCTTGTTCCAGTTATTGATCCTTCTATTCTTGCAATTGATCCTTCTTTTCCTGTTGAGGCTCCTCAGCCTTTAGAGCCTATTACTGAAATTTTCTTAAGAAGGTCTACAACACAAAGAAGACCTGTTATTTTTTATGAATATTATGTATACCTTAGAGAAAGTGATTATGATATTAGTGATATTCTTGATCCTGTAATATACCATGATGTTGTTACTTGTTTTTAGTCTGATATGTGGGTAGATACCATGGAAGAGGAGATGCATTTTATGGCATATAATGAAGTATGGGAGCTTATAGAACTTCTTGAGGGATGTAATCCTATTGGCTGCAAATGAGTGTTTAAAACTAAGATGGACTCCATAGGTAAAATTGAAATATTTAAGGCTAAATTGGAAGCAAAAGGGTATAGCCAGAGGGAAGGTATAGATTTGAATGAAACTTTCTCACCTGTCTCTATTAAAGATTCTTTTAGGATCATTATGACATTAGTGGCTCATTTTAATCTAGAACTTCACTAGATGAATGTGAAGACAACTTTCCTAAATAGTGAGCTTAGTAAAGAAGTTTATATGATGCAGTCATAGGGTTTTAAGGAGAATGGGAAAGAACAATTAGTTTGCAAGTTGAAGAAGTCTATCTATGGTCTCAAACAGGCTTCTCATTAGTGGGACTTGAAATTTAATGAGATAGTAAGTTCTCTTTATTTTGTTGAGAACAAGATGGATCAATGCATATATCTTAAGGTCAATGGGAGCAAATTTATTTTTTTATTCTTTATGTTGATGATATTTTACTTGCAAATAATGATTTGAGCTTACTTCATGAGATTAAACAATTGTTGTGCAAAACGTTTTGACATGAAAGATCTTGGGGAAACATCTTTTGTGTTACATTCAGATTTATCGGGATAAGAGTCGTGGGTTGTTGGGACTTTCTCAAAAGGCATATATAGACGGTGTGCTTGAAATATTTAATATGCATAATTATAAGTTTGGAGATATACTTGTTGTGAAAAGTGATAAATTTAGTCTAAGTCAATGCCCCAAGAATGATCTTGAGGAGGAGTCTATGAAGAATATACTTTATGCAAGTGTTGTTGGTAGTTTAATGTATGCACTGGTTTATACCAGGCCTGACATTACTTTTTCAATTATTGTTCTTGGCAGATATCTTTCCAAACTGGGATTAGATCATTGGGTGGTAGCTAAGAAAGCTATGAGATACTTGCAAAGAACAAAAAATTATGTGCATGCTTATAGGAGAGTTGATAGTTTTAAAGTGATTGATTACTCAAATTCAAATTTGTTAGGTGTCAGGATGATTTAAAATTCATGTCAATATATATTTTCATGTTAGTTGGAGGAGCAATAGCATGGAAGAGTGTTAAACAAACTCTCAACTTTTTCCACTATGCAAGCTGAATTTGTAGCTTATTATGGAGCTGCAACACAAACTATATGACTAAGAAATTTTATTTCAGAACTTATGATTGTTGTTTCTATCTTTAGACCACTAACAATTTATTATGATAATAGTGTAGTTGTGTTTTTCTCAAAGAACAACACACATTCTAGTGGGTCTAAACATATGAAATTAAATATCTTTCTGTTAGGGATCTTGTGAAAAAAGGTGACATTGTGATTGAACATATTGATACAGAATCAATGTTTACTGATCTTTTAACCAAGGGACTGAGACCTGTAACTTTTAAGAAACATGTTGACAATATGGATATTTTGAGGTCTTTTGATGTACTTGGTTAGTGGAAGTTTATTTATATGTTAAGAACTTTAATATTGATTTAATTTCATATGTGATATTTGATACTCATTATAGTTAAAATATATCTATTTGATGAATAATAAATATTTGGATGATTATCCTTATTATTAGTATGATGTTCTTGCTATGTTATATGTGTGCACATTTATGACATGTCATTTTATGCAAAATCTTAAGGCTTGATGTATGTCTTAAGTATGATTGTTTTATAAATGAAATATGTCTCTAATTACACCATTTGAGAAAATCTTGAGATTTTAAGTTTGGAGACATACTAGCTTATTGTTAAAGCTAATGAATTTCTCTAACTTATTGTTGAAACATATTGTTAAAAAGATATCATTTGGAGGACTGACAATGAAATTAACATATTTATCAGATCACATATTGAGATGCTATTTTATTGTTATACTATTATATCTTAATCCATGTCAATAGAATTATTATTTTTTGTAATAATGAATTGATCCTATATCAATAAGGGATGTAAAGGTCGCCATGGTTCGAAAATAGTAGTTTTATTTGATTGGTTTGAGTTTGAGATATTGTCTCAGGACCATATTATTTTTTATTGTGGCCATATTGAGTTTTGTTTGATTAGCCTGAGATTCATTTTTCAAAAATATATATAATTTTATTTTATTTTTTAAATGACTACAATTAATGTTGTTCAAGTGGGAGAATGTTGAAATTTTTTTTATATTGGACTTCCATAAATTGATAGTTAATTTTTTAGTTTGTGAAAAACGGGCTGAATTTATGGTTCAATGATATGAGCCTAGTATTATTAAGTGATCTATTTTGATGGACTTATTTACATCTTTTTAATTGATGTGGTTGAGGCGGTTAAGTGTAGGTCTTAATCTAATTATGACCTGTAATGAGAGAGCACATTAGATTTCATTATAAATAACAGGCTAGGTCCCCTCTCCACTTCATAACACTAATTTGACTTGTCCTATTGAGAGCCGTATATTGCTTTGAAGAAGGAGAGGAAGATCTTTCCCTTTCACAAAAGAAATCCAGAGATCGAGTATTATGGTTCATACAAGTATGTTTTAAACCTATATGATTTAATTCTTATAATTTAGGTGTTTCAAATTTCATATACGAATCATTAAAATTTCTTAAACTTTTAACCAATTTTATTGGAACCTAATTTCAATACCTAATATATTGTGACATTTATATAATAGTGAGTCTTAATGTTTAACAAAGCTACTATCTAGACAATGACTAGAAGTCATTGGGTCATTACCAATTAAATTCCAAATTAGATGAAAGTAACATTATTCTTAACTTTTAGATATGTTTCAAACATGTTCGAACGAAATTTGGACATATTATGATTATTTTGCAAATTTTTTAAATTATAGGATTATTTTACTGTTATATATAAACGAGTGACATTATGTAAGAACTTGCAGAGTCATAAATGAAAAGATTGTTACTTGATTTAACATATAAAAAAAAAATATTTGTTGATGCGGTTGATTTGTAACGCTTTCAAAAGATAAAAAATTATCGAACAAATTGTAAATGATAATAATTAATCTCATTCTTGTTACCAAATTATAATAATTATTTTTTTTATTTTTTTTGTACGCTCTGTAGTTCAATTTTAAATTTTTGTGTTTAATAAATTTTTAAATATTAAATATGATTTCAACAAATATAAATTTATTAACTTCTAGGGTAAATTAAAAAAAAAACACTAGAACTCAGAGTAATGACATTAGGGAAAAACTTAGAAGAACCTCAATAGGTATTGTTCAAAGAATTAGCTTTAATAACTGAGATAGTATTAGATGTGGATTTTTCTTTTTTGTTTTGATCTACAACATTCAATTTACTAACAATAACGCAATTATCATCTACTAATTATTTACTTTGACAACTTATTTGAGTGTTGTAATTTATCCAATTTTAGAAACAATCCTCAACAGAGAAGTTAGACATATCAGAAAAGTCGATCGAAAAATCCTTGCATAAGAATATTTTCAATAAATTTTCTATTCTGAATCAATCATTTATTTTAGATAGTTCTCAAATCGACCAAGAGTTCATCAATGTTTATTTGTTAATATAGCATGACTACTTCTTATCAATGGTCTATAGACATAGGAACATATTAGGGGATGCATCAATAGTGAGCTACTATGACCCTCCACTGTTTAAGTTAGTAATGGATTACGAGAAAGAAGTCTCTAAGAACTAAGAAGGTATATTGATAATGATGAGATTTTAGGTATGGGTCGACCTAATCAAAAGCCCAATAGGTCCAGAAGGTCTCTACTTGCAACTTGGCCCAAACCACTCACCCACAGCTTGTCCACTCCAAGATTAGAATAGATCGCGCCCAAAGGAGGAAGCCCGATTGTACCTAAAAGCTTGAAGTCCAACCTAACTCCAATTCAGCCCAACAAGAGGTTAGCTCGGGATCAAGGAGCGTAGCCCCCTTGTCGACCCTGAACCACTTCCGTCGCCCCACGTGTCTAGAGGGCAAATGGACCACTTCTGACATCTATAACGAACATGCACTCTCTGCCACAGGGAATATTGGTGCGCATAACCGCTCAAGGGCCGTGGATGCAGTGGCGTCATATGGCAGAGGTCACTACATGACAAAAGTATAAGGGCCCACAGAATCAGCAAAAAGGGGGATGAAGCCACAAGAAAACCTAGAAAGATTACCTGTATAAATATGACACTATTATCCTGTGGAACAGACACGATCATCATCTTCCTCATTGTCAACTTAGTTAACTTCATAGATAAACTTGTACTCTCTAAGCATTTTCTTGCAAAAGGCTCTAAGCCAAACAACTGTTGTAACCGTTTTCTTCAAGCAATATACAGACCCCCAAGGAGCGAGAGACTCCATTACAGTGGACGTAGCATTGGTCTTTCAACTAAGGTGAACCATTTACATAGTGTCTTGGCTTTTCTCTCACAGCTTTGTCCATTTTCAACCCATACACTTGCTCTATCCCTTCTCTGGGCCATCTGATTGTGGTTCTGGACTTGGGCTAGCATTTTCGAGCACCGTTAGTTTGGCGTTGTCTGTGGAAAACAGATTTCATCGTTTCTTTTGAGTTTTCTTCATAGATCTTTGTTAGTTTGATGGTCTCAACTCGGAACATGAGTAAATCTCACACTAACCCCCAAGTTTATTAGAACCTACCAGAGAACTTCTCTGCCCTCTTAGCAGACGTCAAAAATCTCCCTTCGACGGTAGATCCTCCTCCTCTCAATGAGATGGAGACATATCGCCGGATCACTCTGTAACTGATGAAGTAAAATCAAGATTTGATCACATGGATACAAACTCACTACCTCCCACATATTCCATATATCCCACAAACTCACTACCTCCTCCTCCACCAGCACAACATGATATCCCTCACCTAGATTGTTAGATACCACCCAATGGAGTCATAAACCTCCATGAACATAACCATTCCAGAGAAAATCATCGGAGGAGACAACTAGATGGACATGAAGAGGACGAAGCCCACAGCTGGGCCAGAGCCGTTCATTGAGAAGACCAACCCCTTCCTCCACCGGATGTCATGGATCATTTTTGGGAATAAAAACTTCACAAAATCCAACAAGAACTGGGGAACATGAAGGAAGTGGTTAAAGGGAAAGCCCCGACACCATGGACGCCTTAGTTTAACGAACTGAGTCCCCTTTCACCCTTGAGATCCTCTATTTTTCCCACCCACATAATTTTTGGATGTCGTTGATAGAAGCGTTTGATGGAACCAAGGATCCTATGGACAACTTGAACTGGTACAAAAACCAAATGGAGCTACATGGGTATCCAGACCCTATCCGTTGTCGAGCTTTTACCATAATCCTCAAAGGGGAGGTGATAGCTTGGTTTAACAGGTTGCATTCAGCATCGATCCCCTCCTCTAAGGAACTGTCCATATAGTTTGTGTCGCACTTCATAGGAGCCAGAACTTACAAGAAGCCATTCTATCATCTCTTGAGGGTTAAGTAGGGACCCAACAAGTACCTTCTGAACTACGTACAACATTTCAATTAGGAGTGCTTGAAAGTAGAAAGTATAGATGAAAAGTTCACACTTACTACATTCATGTCCGGTCTCGGCATCCAATTGAAGGACCTTCTCTTTTCAATCGCCAAGAATCCTTAAGCCACTATGGCTGAGGTACTAGTAAAGGGCGAAAAGTACATCAATGGGGAGGAGGCCCTTCATCTAAAATGAGGGTCGACATCTATAGAAAGAGAAAAGAAGAAGAGGGAGCGTAGTCCTAGAAAAGAGAGAAAATGTGATTAGTTCTCGAGGAGGGATCGTTCTTCAAAAAGAAAGAGAGCTTTCTCCAAAAAGAAAAGGCAATGTTAGAGACCTCCTGGGACCCCGTCTGAAGAGTTACAACCCCGATATGCTCCAGCACGCCTTATACCCCTGATCACCTCCATTGCACAGGTCTTCCATGAGGTCTAGATTGAAAGATTCATCTGATGGCCACCTCCGATGAAGTTTGATCTTAGGAGACGAGACCCCTCAAAATATTGCGAGTTCCATAAAGACACTGATCATGAGATGAATGATTACATCCAACTCAAGAAAGAGATTGAAATACATGACCCATAAGGGATACTTGTGCCACTATGTGGCAGGAGAAGAGAGGGAGTAAAACAACTAGGGGCGAGATGCCCTAGTAGTCACTCCACCCCCATAACAACATCAGTAGGCCTTTGGAGAAATCTGGGTTGTCTCAGGTGGTTTCGTAGGAAGGGGTGAATCCAGCTCGGTGCAGAAGGCGTACGCCATGAGGGAAGATCATATGATTTTGTCAAAGTTCAGGCTGTCTGAAAAATGCCACATTGAGACCTAGAAATTACTTTCTCTGATGCTGACCTTGACAGATGCCAGCACCCTCACGATGATCCCCTGGTCATAAAGGCTATCATCGCAAATAAGACTGTACATGAGTGCACATCGACAATGGCAGTTCAGCCGAACTTATTTTTTTATTAGCTCAGCATAGACAGGTCGAGGTTTGAATCCATAAGAACCCACCTTCTAGGGTTCTCTTGTGAGAGAGTCTTGCCCATCGGATCTATCTAGCTCATTCTCACCATGGGAGATCACCCCTGCTAGGTTACTACCACTGTCCGTTGCTTAGTGGTGGATGCCCCCTTAGCTTACAAGTTCCTTCTGGGGAGACCTTCCCTCAATTCTATCAGAGCAATACCCTTGGTGTACCACCTAGTGATGAAGTTCCCCATCGAGAACGGTGTTGACATGATTAGGGGGATCAACACCTTGCAAGGAAATGTTATATAGCGTCGCTGAGATAGAAAGAGGTGGAATCTGTCCAACAGGAGGACCTGGAAATGCGGGATGAGGTGGAGACGCGACCTACCCCCACGGAGAAACTAGAGCCTGTGCAGGTTGACAAAGATCGGGGGCATGTGGTCTTCGTAGGCTCTATGTTACTCTAGGACATCAAAGAAAATCTTGTTTTGTTCCTAAGAGAGAACGCTTATGTGTTTGCCAGGAAGCAAGAGGACATGGAATGAATTAATCTGACAGTGATAGTACATCGGCTCAATGTCGATCCAAATTGTGAACTAGTTAGGCAAAAGAGGAGAAGCTTTGCACCAGTGAGACAGAAAGTAATCAACAAGGAAGTGGCCAAGCTGCTGAGCACAAAGGCCATCAAGGAGGTCGACTATCCGACCTAGTTAACTAATGTTGTACTCGTTAAGAAAGTAAATGAGAAATGACATTTGTTCATCGATTTTAACTACTAATGCCCCAAAGACAGCTTCCCTTTACCTCGAATTGACCTGATAGTCGATGCCACAGTGGGCCATGAACTCCTCAGCTTTATGGATGCCTTTTCAGGCTACAACTAGATCAGAATAGATCCAAATGACCAAGAAAAAACTCTATTCATCACCGAACAAGGAATCTTCTGCAACCATGTCATGCCTTTCAGGTTGAAGAATGTCGGGGCCACCTTTCAGAGATTAGTCAACAGGATGTTTCGCTAGAAGCTGGGCTCAACGATAGTAGTGTACATCGATGACATGCTCATAAAGTCTCTCAAATCCAAACTCCATATTCAGCACCTCAATGAGGCATTCAAGATTATGCGACAATATAGGATGAAGTTAAACCCAGCCAAGTGTGCTTTTGGGGTCTCAGCAGGGAAGTTTCTGGACTTCATAGTCAATAACAGGAGTATTGAGACAAACCCTGAAAAGGTGAAATTCATTTTGGAAATGAAGTTTTTCACCAACACTCGAGAGGTACAACGCTTAACCGGGAGGATAACGGCACTCAATCAATTTGTTTCGCGCTCTAGTGATAAGTGTCAACCATTCTTTAAGGTTTTAAATTACATTTTTCGGTGGGATGAGAAGTGTGAAGAGGCTTTCAAGGCCCTCAAGTCCTATCTGTCCTCACCACTAATGTTAGTGAACCCCCAGGAAGGAGAAGTTTTAACCTTTTACCTTGTCGTGTCTGACTTTTCAGTCTGCGCCGCCTTGGTGAAAAGACAAAGAGAGAGTTCAACAGGCAGTTTATTTTTGCAGTAAGGCTTTTAAGGGGGGCGATGAGCGATATTCGAAGATGGAGAAACTCGTCCTAGCCCTCATCGTGGCAGCCCAGAGATTGAGGCTATACTTCCAGGCACATACCATTAAGATTCCTACAGATTAGCCGATGAGGCAGATCCTACACAAGCCGAAGGCCTTTGGAAGACTAGTGACGTGGGCAATGGAACTCAGTGAATTCGACATTAGATTCAAGCCAACAACGACATTCAAGGGACAAGTCTTAGCCGATTTCCTTGTCGAATTCACCTCGCCGCCATAAAAGAATATAGAGAACCTAGACTGCATCTTTGATATTCTGATGTAGAAGCTGTACGTAGATGATGCCTCAAATGCCCAGGAAAACGGGGCTGGCATGATCCTGACCTCGCCTAAGGGGTACAATCTGGAATATGCTTTGAGGCTCAATTTTCTAGCATCCAATAATGAGACAGAGTACGAGGCCCTCATAGCGGACTTAAACATAGCCTTGTCAATGGATGCACAACAGATCGTGATCCACGACGACTCCAAGTTAGTGGTCATACAGGTTAAGGAGGAGTACGCTGCTAAAGATGACAAAATGGTCCTTTACATGATAAAGGTAAGCATCCTGCTTAGAAAGTTTGCCGTGGCTGAGCTAATCCAAGTGCCACGAGAGGCTAACGCCCGAGATGATGCACTGGCTAAGCTAGCCACTACCGCCCACCAGGACTTACTAGGGAGGGTTTTCGTCGAAGTCTTATTCGAGACTAGCGTCCAGTCCGATATGGATCAAGCTATGACAGTCCAAGAGACTACCTTGTGGATGGATCCTACCATATCCTTCTTACAGGATGGAGTCCTCCCAAATGACCCGAAGGAAGCGTCGAAGCTGAAAATAAAAGCAGCAAGGTTCACAGTCATTTAAGGTAAGTTATACAAAAGGGATTTTCATTTCCACTAATGAAGTGTGTGTCTAAGATGAAAACAGATTACATTTTGAGAGAAATTCACGAGGACATATACGAAAACCACATCGGTGCGAGAACCCTAGCAAGCATGGCACTACAACAAGGATACTTTTGGCCCACTATGACTAAATATGCAAAGGAGATGGTGAAGAGGTGCCAAGCCTGCCAGATTCATGGCAATCTATCACACTGCTTGCCAGAGCAGCTCACGCCCGTCGTCAGTCCCTAGCCTTTTCAACAATGGGAATTAGACATTTTGGGGCCCCTGTCAATTGGTGTCGAGTAATGTAAATTCGTCATAACTATAGTAGATTACTTCACCAAGTAGGCAAAAACAAATCCCTTGGCTAAGATCACCACGTAGAAGGTCAGGAACTTCGTTTGAAAGTTGATAGTTTGTCGCATCGACATCCCAGGGCACTAGTCTCGGACAATGGAAAACAGTTCAACAATCTAACATTCACAGGCTTTTGCACAGAATTGGGAATCAAAAACTATTTCTCAGCACCCGCACACCTATAATCCAATAAACAAGTTGAAGTTACAATTAGAACAATCAAGCTAACGCAAAAGACAAGGCTGGAGGTGTCCAAGTCACAATGGATGGATCATCCACCTACGGTACTATGGGCTTATTGAACGATCATACAGACTTGCCCTAACTCTCATATAAAGAGTTTCCCCAACTCTCATATTATGATCTATTGTGCATCCATTGACAAGGCTAAGTTTAAGCCCGCTATGAGGGTCTCGTACTCTTATTGGATGCTTAAAATTGAGCCGCAAAAGCATATTCTAGATTGTACCCCTCAAGCGAGGTTAGGATTAGGTCAGTCCCATTTTCCTGAGCATTTGAGGCTCCATCTACGTATAGCTTCCAGGTTGAAACATCAAAGATGAAGTCTAGGTTCTCTATATTCTCTTCTGGTGGCAAGGTGAATTTGACGAGGAAATCAACTAAGATTTGTCCCTTGATTGCCATTCTTGGCTTGAATCTGATGCCGAATTCACTGAATTTCACTGCCCATTTCACTAATCTTCTAGAGGCCTCCAGCTTGTGTAGGACCTGCCTCATCAACTGATTCGCAAGAATCTCAATGGTATGTGCTGGAAGTATGGCTTCAATCTCTGGACTGCCACAAGGAGGGCTAGGACGAACTTCTCCACCTTCGAATATCACTCATCAGCCCCCCAAAGAGCCTTACTGCAAAAATAAAATGGCTATTGAACTCTCTCTTTGTCTTTCACCAAGGTGGTGCTGACTGAAAAATCAGACACGATAAGGTAAAAGGTTAAAACTTCTCCTTCCTAGGGGCTCACTAACACTGGTGGTGAGGCCAGATAAGACTTGAGGGCCTGGAAAACCTCTTCACACTTCTCATCCTACCGAAAAGTGGCCTTCAAAACCTTGAAGAACGACTGACACTTGTCACTAGAGCGCGAAACAAACCGATTAAGTATCGCTATCCTCCCGATTAGGCATTGTACCTCTCGAGTGTTGGTGGCAGACTTTATTTCTAGAACGGCTTTCACCTTTTCGGGGTTTGCCTCAATACCCTTGTTATTGACTATGAAGCCTAGAAACTTTTCTACTGAGACCCCAAAAGCATACTTGGCTGAGTTTAACTTCATCCTGTATTGTTGCATAATCTCGAATGCCTCATTGAGGTGCTGAATATGAAGTTTGGATTTGAGAGACTTTACAAGCATGTCATCAATGTACACCTCCATTGTTGAGCCCAGCTTCTTGCGAAACATCCTGTTGACCAGCCTTTGATAAGTGGCCCCAACATTCTTCAACCCGAAATGCATGACCTAGTAGCAAAAGATTCCTTGTTCGGTGATGAATAAAGTTTTTTCTTGGTCATTTGGATCCATTCTAATATGGTTGTAGCCTGGAAAGACATCCATAAAGCTGAGGAGTTTATGGCTCGTTGTGTCATCGACTATCAGGTCAATTCAGGGCAAAGAGAAACTGTCTTTGGGGCATTAGCTGTTCAGATCAATAAAATCAATGCACAAGCGTCATTTCTTATTTACTTTCTTGACAAGCACGACATTAGCCAACCAGGTCTGATAGTCGACCTCCTTGATGGCTTTTGCGCGTAGTAGCTTGGCCACCTCATCGTCGATTACTTTCTATCTCTCTAGGGCAAAGCTTCTCCTCTTTTGCCTAACTGGTTCACAGTTCAGATCGACACTGAGCCGATGTATTATCACTGTCAGACCAATTCCTTCCATGTCCTCTTGCTTCTTGGCAAACACATAAGCATTCTCTCTTAGGAACAAAACAAGCTTTTCTTTGATGTCCTAGAGCAACATAGAGCCTACAAAGACCACATGCCCCGGGTCTTCGTCAACCTGCAGAGGCTCTAGTTGCTCTGTGGGGGTAGGTTGCGTCTCTAGCTCATCCCGTATGTCCAGGTCCTCCTGTGAACATATTCCACCTTTTTCTATCTCATTGACGTCATATAATATTCCCTTGCAAGGTGCTGATCCCCCCTGATCATGCCAACACAGTTCTTAGTGGGGAACTTCATCACCAGATGGTACGCCGAGGGTACTGCTCTGGTAGAATTAAGGGATGGTCTTCGTAGAAGGATATTATAGACGGAGGAGGAGTCCACCACTAAGAAACGGACAGTGGTGGTAACCTAGCATGGATGATCTCCCATGGTGAGGATGAGCTGGATAGATCCGATAGGCAAGACTCTCTCACCAGAAATGCCCAGAAGGTGGGTTCTTACAGGTTCAAGTCTCAACCTGTCTATGCCGAGCTGATTGAAAGCTAATATAAAAATAATTTTGGCTGAACTGCCATTGTCAATGAGCACCCAATGTACAGTCTTAATTGTGATGATAGCCTTTATGACCAGGGGATCGTTGTGAGGGTGCTAACATTCTTCAAGGTTAGCATCGGAGAAAGTAATTTCTAGGTCTTAGCATGGCACTTTCTAGATAGCCTGAACTTCGACAAAATCATTTGATCTTGCCCTCCTAGCGTACGCCTTCTGCGCCAAGCTGGATTTGTCCCTTCTACGAAACCACCCGAGATGACCTTGATTTCTCCAAGGGCCTACTGATGTTGTTATGGGGGTGGAGCGACAGCTCAAGCATCTCACCCCTGGTCATTTTGCTCCTTCCCTTCTCCTACCACATAGTGGTGCAAGTATCCCATATGGATCAAGTATTCAATCTCTTTCTTGAGTTGGATGCAGTCATTCGTCTCATGAGTGGTGTCTTTGTGGAACTCGCAATATTTTGAGGGGTCCTGTCTCTTAGGATCAGACTTTATCTGAGGTGACCATCGGATGAATCTTTTATTCTGGCCCTTATGGAGGATCTGTGCAATGGAGATGATCAAGGGCGGGAGGTGTGCTAGAGCATATCGAGGTTGTAACTCCTGGGGCGGGGGTCCCAAACAGTCTCTGACATTGCCTCTTCTTTTTGGAGAAGACTCTCTTTTTTCTCGGGGAATGATCCCTTCTCGAGGACAGGTCACAATTTCTCTATTTTCTGGGACTATGCTCCCTCATTTTCCATTTCTCTTTCTACAGATGTCGACCCTCCTTTTAGGCGAAGGGCCTCCTCGCTATTGATGTACTTCTCAGCCTTTGCAAGGACCTTAGCCATAGTGGCTTGAGGGTTCTTGGCAACTGAAAAGAGAAGGTCATTCAACTGGATGCTAAGACCGGACATGAATATAGTGAGTGTGAACTTGTTGTCTACACTTTCTTCTTTCAAGCACTCCTGATTGAAACGATGTACGTAGCTCTGGTGGGACTCATTGGGTCCCTGTTTAACACTCAAGAGATGATAGGATGATTTCCTGTAAGTTTTAGCTCCTATGAAGTGTGACACCAACTGTATAGACAATTCCTTGAAGGAAAAGATCGATGCCAACTACACCCTATTAAACTAAGATATCGTCGACCGTTTGAGGGTTTTGGCAAAAGCTCGGCAACGGATAGGGTCCGGATACCCATGTAGCTCCATTTGGTTTTTGTACGAGTTCAAATGATCCATAGTATCTTTGGTTCCATCAAACGCTTCTATCAACAGTATCCAAAACTTCTGAGGGAGGGGAAAATGGAGGATCTCAAGGGTGAAAAAGAACTTGGTTTGTTGAACTAAGGCGCCCATGGTGTCAGGGGATTCCCTTTAAGCACTTCCTTCACATTTCATAGCTCTTGTTGGATTTCACGAAGTTTCTATACCCAAAAATTGATCCATGATGTCCAGTGGAGGAAGGGGTCGGTCTTCTAGATGAACGGCTCTGGCCCGGCTGTGGGCTTCGTCCTCTACATGTCCATATGGCTGTCTCCTTTGATGATTTTCTCCAAAATGGTTATGTTCGTGGAGGTCTGTGACTCCGTTGGGCAGTATCTGACGATCCAGGTGAGGGACATCATGTTGTGCTGATGGAGGTGGCTCACGATGCACTGGTGGAATCTGTGGGAGGTGGTGAGTTTATATCAATGTGATCAAATCTTGATTCTGCTTCATGAGTTGTAGAGTGGTCTGATAATATGTCTCCATCTCATTGAGAGGAGGAGGATCTACCGTCGGAGGGAGATTTTTGACGTCCGCTATGGGAGTGGGGAAGTTCTCTAGTAGGTTCTGGTAAATCTAGGGGTTAGCGTGAGATTTACTCATGTTCTGAGTTGAGACCATCAAACTAACAGAGATGTATGATGAAAATCATTTCCCATAGACGATGCTAAACTGATGGTGCTCGGGAAATGCTAACCCAAGTCCATAACCAAAATTAGATGGCCTAGAGAGGGGATAGAGAAAGTGCATGGGTTGGAAATGGATAAATCTGCGAGAGAAAAGCCAATACACTATATAAGTAGTTCACCTTAGTTGAAAGACCAATGCTTCGTCCACTGTAATGGAGTCTCTCGCCACTTGGGGGTGTGTATATTGCTTGAAAAAGACGATTATAACACTTTGTTTGGCTTAGAGCCTTTTGCAATTAAATGCTTAGAGAGTACAAGTTTTATCTATGAAGTTAACTATGTTGACAGTGAGGAAGATGATGATCGTGTTTGTTTCGCAAGGTAATAGTGTTCTATTTATACAGGTAATCCTTCTAGGGATTCTTGTGGCTCTGTCCTCCTATTTGTTAATTCCATGGCCCTTTCTACTTTTGTCCTGTAATGACCTCTACCATATGATGCCATTACATCCACGGCCCTTGCGTGGTTATGCGCACCAATATTCCCTGTGTCAGAGAGTGCGTGTTTGTTATGAATGTCTGAAGTGGTCCCTCTGCCCTCTGGACATGAGGCGCAACGGGAGTGATTCAGGATCGACAAGGGAGCCAGGCTCCTTGATCCCGAGCTGACCTCCTGCTGGGCTGGATTGGGGCTAGGTTGGACTTCAAGCCTTCAGGTACTATCAGACTTTATCCTTTGGGCGTGATCCATTCTAATCTTGAGTGGATAGGATGCGGGTGAGCGGTTTGAGCCACTCTGCAAGTAGAGGCCTTCTATACCTGTTGAGCTCTTGATTAGGGCGACGCATACTTAAAATCCCATCATTATCAAATACAAACCTGACACAAGACCACTCGACTGCTACCCCTAATCAACATGCATGTGTTACTTTGTCTGCTATGCCTAAATATAAAGATCGTAACTGCAAAAGTGAAGGACCACCGATGTACAAAAAATTTAAGTTGTTAGAGAAAGCGAGTTTAAGCTCACCAACATTCAAATTAAATGGGAACACGACTAGGTTGTCAATCAAGAAGACAAACTATCGTTAACAATGGCAATTTTTTTTTTTTCTGGGTCAAGTGTTGTTCTAGGGAGGAGAATGATGAGGTTCGAACCCGCGATCTTAATGTCTAACAACTTAGGCAGGGGTGGGGGCTGGGACGGGAGCGGAGGTCATTAAACCAACTGTTAACCTCAATAATGACATCTTTCAATTTACTAATTTTCGTCTATATTTGTTATAATTTGTCTCAAGTCTTAAGCTTTTTGCCGTATTTGGGATTTTATCATCCAATTTTGGCAGGATTTTAGGAAACCAAATTCTAATACAACAGAGGCAAAGGTCTTAAACAAACAAAACATCGTACTTAAAAAAACCACCCTTAGTTTGCTGAAAATAACTAGTAGAAGTCATCGAATGTAAATAGTAGCAGGGTTGAGCTTGTAATGAATTGTGAACTCGAAGAGATTTCATTAACTATTTTCTTACCTTTACAACTACGATTTTGACTTCCAAGTCCTTCTCATACATATTGAAAGCCTGTTCCATTTGGGAAACCTGCACGTAAATTTCAAAGGTTACACACGCAAATCATCAATTACAATTAGTTAATCTATTGCAAAAAAAAAAGTTATACCTCAAATTGGACATTATTTTGTGGTTTCCAACAAAAGTGCAAGCTAATAATTTAGTATAAAAAGACAATAATACGCTTTATTTTCTTAAATTTTTCAACACTTTTCTTTTTATAAATTTTGTGGGAATTATATCTACTACTTAATTCATATAACGGAGTAGTTTGAAAGAGATTGATATATTTTAGGGTGAGTAAAATAAAAATATGTTATGTATAAGGGTATAGAGGTAATTTTAGTTTGTTGTTTCATTAAACATATTGAATTTTGATGTTTGTCTACATGAAAAAAAAATTGTAGTTAATTATGTCAAGTTACAACTTTTAAGGTTTGAATTACAATTTTTTTAGGTAAATTATAACTTTTTGTAATTACTTGTGATCGATCCTAATATTTTTAGAATCTATCGCGAGTTATCACAAATATTGTTAAATGATCCTAAAAATTGTAAAAAAACGCTCAAAAAATTTGTAATGATAGTAAGGTGATTTTGGTACCGTAAACTTCTCCAAATATTACCTTGATTACTTTTTTTTTCTTTTCACAATGTTTGCTCAACTGTGATTATTGATTTCATGTGTTACCGCAAATGTCTGTTATATTTTTGACGAAAAATTCTATGTATCAGAATAAAGTAAAACAAAATCATATAACAAAGGTGCCTCAGCTATAGTTATTAATTTTATATTATTTTTGTTATCATTTTAATTAAAAATATTCACATATCGAGACAAGGTAAAACAAATTTGCATTATTCGGGGGCAAAATTAAACAATTTTCTGTTGAATTTATAATTGAAGTTATTCGCTAAAGGACAACGGGGCGTTTGTAATCATATAAGCAATTTGATAATCGAGAGTAGGGTTGATAATCGAGTTAAGTTTTGTGAGTTCGAGTCAAGTCTGTTGAACTCATTTTTCTTAACGAGTTTAAAAAATTGTTTAAATTCAGTTCGAGCAAAACCCAAAACAAGTCGAGCCCGATTAGTTCAACTATTTTACATTTAAACGAGCGGGGCCTTTTATGTTTGTTTTTCTATACAAGTCTAAAAAATTATTCAACCTTGATTTATTTAGAACACGAGTCGAGTTCGAGTCGAATCTTATTCGAGTCAAGTCTGAATAGCTCGGCTCGATTATCAATCCTAATTGAGAGTGCAATATTAGACGGAGACTATAATTAAGGGTGTCAAAGGAAAATTTTTCTTACATAGTTAATTATGTGTGCATGGATTAACACGTTCAACTTACCATTTCGTAGGTGAGGCAATTCAGTTGGCGTGGTCTGTTCAGAATCACCGTCCGCATACATGAATTTGCTTCAAAGAGTACCTGATTATGCTCAATACGTAGAAAAAAAATCAGGTCCTTCATCCTGGATTAATATCATTTGGTTGCATGAAAAGGTGGTTCTTTTTCCCTGCCTGTGGCGGCAATGTTTATCCTCAAAAAAAAAAAAATGTATTTTGGAGGAAAAAAGTTTTTTGCGGTGATCCTTATGTCGTAACAGACTTATTTTCTGTTATAAATATTATTTGAGGAGGATTGTTGCTGTCACAATTTTTTTTTAAAACTCTACTTATTACGGAAAAGTATTGTGACGGCATGTCCCAAAACGTTTTTGTGGTGGCAACGACTCTCACAAATATTATTTGCGGCAACAAATAAATTTTTTATAACAACATTTCTGTTACAAATATTTTTTTTTTCTCTAAAACACATTTTTTTTTGGTTTGGTCATGGTAGTAGATACTATCGTCACAAAAAACTTGTCTCAATGTCTCAAAAGACCCTAATTCTTGCAATGTGTTCTTTTAAAATTTGAGTAGATTCAGATTTGCAGTCTTATCTCTCCATGAAAAGAGACTGTCTGCTTACCTCCGACTTTTCTCAGTTCCCATAACCCACAATAACCAAAAGCCTTGTCCACTCGGAGAGAGAGAGAGAAAAGTAAACTACTCCCATATAGAAAAGAGTAGTCAGTATATATATACTAGAAGGAAACTACCTGGTTGTTTTCTCTGTCAAAAGAGAAGTGGGAAGCCATGACAATAACTTGTTTCCAAAGCTGAAATCCTCCAAAATCTAAAAGCAAGAAAGTGGAAAATATATAGTTACGTTGTAAAAACATGAAGTTTCTGTCGTTGTAGGCAGGGTGGGTTCCTTCAACAAAATGTGAATAAGCTGACCTACAAGGCTGATGCAGAGCAGCAGATGAAATGTATCAAACTCTCTTAGATCTTAATATAGTAGCTATTGGCGACCCATTTACTTAGTAAATTTAAAGAACATTACACTTTGAACCCCTTGACTGTGGCCCGATCTTACTTTCTTAAACTATTGACACTACAAATATTAAGGTATTTTGGGACAAATTTTTCGTGACAACAGCGTTCATTGTCACAAAAAAGTGTTTTTTGGAAGAGAATTTTTTTTTTTTTGTGATGGTAATACTATTATAAAAAGTTTGTTTGCTGTAGTAAATAGTATTTGAGACGAAATGTTGACATCACAAAAATACTTTTTGAAATTCCACTTATTATGACAAGTTGTTGAGACGACATACTTTGCCATAATAAGTGTAATCTTAAAAAAATTTGGGGTGGCAATTGCCATTTCAAATAATATTTGCTGCCACAAATAAGCCTTTTATAACCACATTACCATCATAAAAAAAATTCTCCAAAACATGTTTTTTTGTGTCTATAAACACCGTCATCGCAAGAACTGTTTCAAAAAATCCTAATTTTTTTACTGTGAGTTTCTCATATTGTCCCTAAGCTAGTTTCACATTACCAAAAAACCAAACATTCGACATGTTTTTGGATGGAAAATATCCAAATGCACCGTAAACTATATGTCTTTAATATCCACAATGTGAATTTAATAACCACAATTAAAATTATTGTGCTAAAAACGTAATAATTGAGAGGGCAATGTGAAACATAAAAACAGTTAAAAATGCAATGTGAAGAACATGATAATAGAGGGAACAATGTGAGATAGAAGACATAATTAAGAGGGTCAAAGTGCAATTTGTCCGTAAATTTAATTTCCATCAACTACACACCACGTTCAAGTATCAATAAATAAGAAGTGAGAGACAGCCACATAGTTATGGTGGTTTCCCAAATTGGCACTTCCTGTTGTCAAAAGAAGAGCTTGGCAGTGTGTAACATTGTTTGTGAAAGTTGATATACGTCTTAATCTACATAACTCAGATTGCAGAAAAGAATGCTCAAAATTGAATTTACAGCTGGTACAAGAAGTGAAAGGAGATATCAAAGTGGCATGTTTGCAACCTGTTACATTTACTTCCTATGGTTTTATTTGGGTGGAGGCATGGGTGAGATTGGACTAAATTACTTCTGTGATTACTTAATATGAATAGCGCGATCATGAAAACTCTGTACCATAGTCTCTAGTAGATACTTTTTAAGTAGACCGTTGGATCACAATCTAATGACTACCAAATAAAGATGCTCAAAATTTATTGTCAAAACCTACCTAATTTTTTTCTTAACTAATTAGGAAATATCTATGACTTATTAGTTGTGATCTAGTCTTATAAGGAAAGTTTTAAAGGTTAATAAATAAAAAAATTATTGATTCCTCTTAAATATTAACGGATCGACCCAATAACCGAATGATTTTTATCTTTACCCATCTATTAAAAAACCCAATGACCGAATGGTTTCCCAAGCTTCATGTGAAAGAATTACTGCTAGTTTGAACCCCTGTTGCACTGCTACGATGGTTTTTCCCATCTAATTTAGTATACCTTTTTGGGTTAAAAATAAATATAATGGGTTATAGGTATTTTCAATTCTTTGGTCAAATTATCAATTATTCCTCTTTTTTTTTTTGGGTCATTATATAAACACTACTTTGTCCTCTTAATACCAAAATTTTACAATTATTAATACTTATTAAGTTCAAAATTAGTATTGCATATCAAAAATCTTCGCATAGGCATTGTTAAAAATAAATGTTTCATCAATAGAATTGAATTCTTTCATAAAAAATTGTTTTACATCTGTATGCACAAAAGGTATGATTTCAATCCCTTCTATATATGTCGCTATGCCAATTTTTTACACTTGCATAAAAAACCTATTGAATTGATACAATATAATTAAACATCAAATTACCTTCAGAAAAAAAAAATCTACAATTGATTACCACCTTTGAAAAGACATTGACAAATAATATCTATACAGTGGAATTTGATGAACATATTGCACTTTTGTCTCCAATGAAAAAAAGGCTTAAGCATTAAATTGAAATTCAAAAAATGACACTAGCTTAATAAATCAATTTGTCGAACATAACTCATCAATACCACCACTTTTAGACTTATAACCTTGAAGCTACATCACCAAAGCCTTTAACAACCCTTTATTTAACCAACTAAACAATTACGTGACCAATTGATTAAACTATTCCAATAGCTTAAGTGCAGAAAAGGGCCTGAATCATAACGAAATTACCTGATTCAATGAATATACGACAAGAATAGTCGTCAGGAGGGTTTGAGTATAAGAGTTGTAGTAGGTAGGAGATTGACGTGAGAGGAGATGAGTTTGAAGAGGTAATTTTAGTTTTTTTTTAATCCATACAGGTATAATAAATTAGGTGGGTGATATAGATATAAGATAAAAATCGTCTGGCTCATTACGTTCGATCTGTTCAATACTAATTAATAAATTTTTTTTTTACTAACCTTAAAAGCTTTCTTTATAGGACTAGATTACAATTAATAAGTTATAAATATTTCCTATTTAGTTAAGAATTAAATTAGGTAGGTTTTGACAATAAATTTTGAGCATCTTTGTTTGGTAGCCATTAGATCGTAATTCAACGGTCTATGTAAAAAGTACCCACTAAAGACTACGGTGTAGAATTTTTATGATCGCGCTACTCTACTTAATATTATATCATGGATAACTCGTGCTTGAAGACATAGTGCAACATAAACCAACCAGTTAATTTGAAAAAAAAAATACTTTAATTTGCTTTAATTAAAGATTCTTGAGAGGATGTTAGTGGTCATTACATGAATCTATTTGAAATCGTCGGACGAACTTATTGAATCATGCCCTGTTTTTTATTATAGATATAGATTTGAATTATTTCATATAATTCGCTCTTAGTAATTTTTTTAGTATTGGCTTGATACTACATTGTGCAATAAGAGCATCTCCAACCCTTACCCTTTTTTCAGACTCAAATTTAAATTTAAATAAAATACTCTTAAAAACTTTCTCCAATCTTATACTCAAACTCATATCAAATCAAGAGAGACTTATTTTTTTACTTAAATGAAGAGATATTAAATTATTATCCAAATCTTTAATTGTGAACTTGCTCTCGTTTAAATTTGAGTTTCTCGTTTTGAAATTTGAGTTTACTCATTGAAACCCTTTATATCAAATCAAGTTTTTCGCTCAAATATTAATTCAAATTTTAGCCATGGTCGAAGATGCTCTAACACCGCATATATCAGACAAATCAACTCCGTGTGATGGGTGGTGGGTGGAATGTTCTCATCCAATTCTAAAATAATTGGTGGATTCTTCAATCATTTTTTAAAAGGTGAGGATTCCTCCACGTCAATATATTTAATTCATTTTAAATTTTAAAATTTTAAGTGTTTTGTGAATAAGATAAAATTTGATGATGTGAGGAGATCCTCACCCTTAAAAAAAGATTGGATGATCCTTCAATTATTTCAAAATTGGAGGGGAGCCAACCCCACCCCGTGATAGGTGGTGAAAATAGAACGCCCATTAAATTATCAAAAAGAAAAAAAAATCATACTTGATTTTGAGGAGAGAGTGGATGCAATGATATTTTCATCTTTTTAATTTAATCTCACACATTAATATGTCAATCCAACATGAGCATGAATACCCACACCTTAACCCCACATTAATCCAAACATGTTATGGATAAGATATAAATGGTACACTGCTTATTACCGTTGGTATGAATTAAATTAGAATTAAATCTCCAAACACATTTTTGTATCATACTTGAACCAGACAACCGTAAGAGTATGCAAACCCCAGAGACCTAACATCGTATTAGCAATGTGGAAAGGTTTTTTTCTTTTGGGTACCATGAAATGTAGTGATTGTTGGAAAATGAGTTACATGTATTGGGCTCTTCTTTTCATTTTTTTTTTTTTATAGGGTGTTCAGACTTGCACTGACTTCTGTTTCAAGCTACTATCTTCCTTTAAAATTTTCCAACAGATTCAAAATTTTTGCCAGTTCAAAACTTTGGGCGACTTTAATTGGGATTAACTTCTTTTTATTTAAAAAGTAACAGGAAGAGAATTAAGCACCGAAACAACAAGGCAACATTACAATCAATCTACAAGATGAATAGAGGAAGAGAAGAATGGAGCTAGAATTTTCTCTCGAGGGGAGTCAAATAGTAGCATAACACAATATTTCCATTCAATGTGAGACATTTAATAAGATCGTTAACGTCAAAATTGTACATAACATAATATATAAGAATTAATCTCACGCGGTAGCATAAACATATGTGGGAGTCATGAACTAATCACAATTATCATGTAATTGACTAAATTATTATATAATTAGATAGATTAGGGATAGAAAATTCTTTTTACCATTGTGTTTCGAGTTGGCTTATTTTAGAGTGAGAGTCCAAATTCAAGATTCCAAAAGTCAAGCAATCCACGCTTCCATCTCAATGGTCGATTTCGCAAAATAATGGATCTTCTCCGCCGTCTATGGCAGTCCCATTCCAGTCAATTGGGAAGCTCTATGGGCTAATCTAAGTGACATGGCTGGTAAATCAAATCAGTCATGGCTGGTTATAGGAGATCTTAACGACTACGCATGCCAAGAGGAAAGAATGAGTAACATTTCTGACAATAGTAGTAAAAGCAGAAGATTCCAAGCTTGAATTAATAGCTGTAATCTTATGGATCTGGGATGCAGTGGTCCTAAATTAATATGGACTAACAAACGTAAGGGTCTTGCAAAAACCCTACTCAAACTGGACAGAGAACTTGACAATACAGAATGGATCACGCAATTATCAGAAGGTAAAGTCCGAACCTCCCTTGAGCAAGCTCCGACCACTGGCCACTCCTTATTCATATAACATGCATTTCTCGTCACCCCCTATACATAAACCTTTCCGCTTTGAAGCTATGTGGACCACACATGAAGATTTCAAGGAAATTTTTAATCAGGAATGGATAAAAGCAAATAACTCCCTATTTGTTGCAACTAAAACTATTTGTAGCAAGTGATTCAATTGATTGGAATATTAATGTTTTTAGAATACCACACAACTTTAGAACAAGAAGAAATTATTGGGCGCCAAAAATCGAAGGCCAACTGGATTACACTGGGAGAAAGAAACACTAGACTCTTCCATGTATTCACACTGGCAACAAGGAAGAAGAACACACTAAATACACTTAAATATCAAGAAGGGAATTGGACCTCTATCAAGAAGAAATCAAAAAGGTAGTACATGTAACGACGAGTCCGTTCGGTTACAAAGAAAAAGATGATAAAAAGTGAAAGTGAAGTGAAAAAAAATCTATTTTCTTGTATGTGTTTGATTAGGATGGAAATTTTGTAAGAAAGTTTTAAGAAAATTTCATTTTGTAGTTTGGAAAGCAAAAAAGTTACAAAATTTTTTATTTAATTATCTGAATTACCCTTATGTATAATTATTCAAAAGTGGCTCTACCCATATGACTACAGAACATGAAATTGACAATAAATTTTCTCTCTATTAGTTTAACATAAATTATTTTGCATTGCAAATTAATTTATGATCAATTATTTTTTTTCAAGTTAAGATTTAGCTCACCAAGCTTATAACACTGCATTGATTAAAAAAAAAAAGATTTATATCACCCTAAAAAAAAAAAAGATACGAGTTCGTTGAATTAGTCTATTTTTTAATTGACATTGCAAGACACAATTTGAGTTGCCCATAAAACCCAACGCCAATTATTAGGTCCACAAATTAATAGAATGTAACATTCACGCTATATACTCTGGATAGTTTGCGAAGATATTTGTTTATTCTAATGAATAAGAGAAGGAGCACACGCCTTAGAACCATAGAACCAAATTATTAAACAAAAAATGGAAAAACAATAGGAGTTCTGGCATGCTAAAATAGGGGCAGATTGGTAAACAGTAAAACAGAAAACCAAGTTTCAAGGGAAAAAAAAATTTCCATGCAAATTTTGTGGAAAATCAAAAACCATCAAATACGGGAAAATAGGGTAGAGAATGGACTGTGAGGTGGAAGGAAGCCAGAATGCGGATCCGAAAGGTAGGTCTAACGCGAAGAGTTAAGGGTACAGGTGTAGGATTTGCAGATGAAATTAAATGCTTACTTTAATTTTAAAAATTAAGTGGATATTTTTCTAGGGCATGTTTTAATATGTATGTAATTATAAAAAAATAAAAAGTATATATTAAAATTTAATTTTTGAATTTATACTATTCACAAAAATGTCATTGAAGACCTATGTTGAAGATTTTGGATGAGGCAGAACTGATAGGAAGAGAGAGAAAGAGAAGAGAAAAGATAGAGAGAGAAACTTTGAGCTTCAAGAACAAAATTTTTATAAATTTGAATTCGAGCAACAAGGGGTAAGCTTCTAGCCTAATTAGGGTCCTAGGATTCTGTTTTTGATACTTAGAACTTGTTCTGCTTACAGTTTGAGCATGAATTTCTATTTTGAAATTTTTGGGTTTTAATGGGTATTGAAATGGGTTTGAGTTTTGAGTTGATTTTGGGTTTTGAAATGGTTACTGAGAGTCTTGTATGAAGTTTGGTGGTGGTTTTGTGTGTTGTCGTGGTCGGTGGTGGAGGTTTGAGGAATGTTAAGTTTGAAAGTTAGGGTTTGTGTTCTTGAGAATTTAAACTTTGTTAATCTTGTGTTTTTAAAGTGTAAATGGTATTGTTCTAGACTAAAAAGGACCTAAGAAATCCATTTTAACCATTTAAAATGTTTTTGGTTGATATTTGGGGGGTTGAAAGACCATTTGCAGGCCTGGCCATGGTTGGAAAGTCCATATTTTTCACCAACTTTTAGTGAAATTTTGGTTGGGTTTGGGTTAGATTTGAAGTGTCTCACCTATGGGGATTTACAGAGGGCTATGAGGAGAGTAAATAGGCTTTGAAAAGAGGTCTAAAGATGTCTTGAATATTGAGAAAAAGAAGAGAGAAGTAAGGTACTTGGAAGTGAAGAAGGGAGACTAGGGATTGAAAGCAAAGGCTCAAGGTTGAGATGAAGTGAGGGGAGGACCGCTGTCCATCCCAACAGCAAGTGAGGATGTGTCTAAGGTCCAAATGACTTCTGGTAGGTGCCAAAAGTTCTGTAACATCTGTGCGGAGGTCCCGATAAAATTTGATGTCAATCTGATACGCGCAATATGTGGTGTAAAATATCTATTTTGTCCTCCAAGGTCAATTCGACCAAGTTTTTGGGTGCTTTTCACCAAATAAATTTTGTATTCCATCTTAGGTAGGGTCAATTGAGTATGTGTATAAAATTTCATCTAAAAATAACATTGGTTCATGTTAAGCTATTTCATATCAAAATATCGAGACTAGTAAGATTTCTCAATTCAGAACATGTGATGTTTTTTAAAATTGTTTCTAAATTATTTTATATGTTATTTATCATGTTTTTAAATATACGATTGAGTGTTTCAAATATTGATTTGGATACGGACTCGGATTAGGGTTTTTAAGTGCAATTCGCACTAATGTTTGAAATGAACTTATTGATTGTATTACTTACACTAATTTGAACTCCGGGATCCTTTTGAATGAAACAGTCGAGTGGCAGAGAATCTACTTTCCAAGTTAAGGCCATAGAGGATTTTTCATTGAGTTCTTAAATGCCTGGGTGGCCCAGTTGGTCTTCAGACTTGGGTACCGAATTGTTACTAGAGAACGTATCTTCCTCGAGGTGAAAGTACCCTAAAAGGTTAAATTGTATGCTCATATGGAATTTGAATGGTCTATTAGGATAATCGTCCACTAGTGCAACATTGTATTGATGATATGATAATGTATTACTATTTTCAACTTAAATATTTTTGTTCAATATTTTCTGCTCTATTACTTATATATGAAATGAATTGTTTTGATATTGCCCAATTATATCAAATTAAATTATTTTCAAACTCATTTGTTTGAAAATTAAGTTATTCTACTGAGTTGTTGATGCTCCCCTATTTCAGATTAGTAGGTGACAGAGAAGTTCGCAATTGTTCGAAGGACCGACTTTTCCTTGGTTATTATTGAAGAGTTGAATATATGTTTACGTTATAAACATCGAGTTGTGTAATTATTTGTGATGGGTTAAGCCCAAATAGTCCAATTTATGTGTTAAAGTCCAACCCTAGTTGGGGAGCCCAACCTCATTTTGATTCCACCAAGCCCAAGACAGTCCAAGACCGGTTAGACTTCTTGCTTAGCACGTCATCAAGAGGAGAGCACGGGAAGCTTATCTGCACCACCAAAGGAAACGGTCCAATCTTTGACCACGTTTTGTGAAGAGCTCCCCAACCTCCCCCTTCCGTTGAGGATAAGTCGTGATCTCCACCAAAAATAATCTCTTAGCTGCGATAAAGAAGCCTTGAGGATATGTCATGATCTCCACAAGAATGATCTCTTAGCTGCTATAAAATAGCTCCAATCTGGTAGAAAAGAAAGAGAAAGATCACGCTCCACCAGAGACTTACAGAGGACGAACCGACTACCGGAGATTACTATTTTCTTTGATTCTCCATTCTTTTTCTCAAAGCTTGTATCTCCATTCTCCATACCTTTGAATCAATAAAATACCCGGCAACTGAAGTCATTGAAGAGTGGACGTAGGTCAAATTGACCGAACCACTATAGATTGTGTCTTCTTAATTTTTTCATTGATTTCATTGCATTTATTATCTACACTTGACAGGTGGTGTGCAAAACCATTTTTGTGCATCATCAGTTTGGCGCCGTCTGTGGGAATCGACAAAATTCTCACTCATGAACATTACATCCATTAACTAATGGCGATCACTACTCAATTCATGAACCAACACGAAGACAATCCTCCACGAGAGGAGGAGGTTGCTCCCCCACCTATCAACCCTGTTCCGGATACTCTAGCCCCAAATCCCCAACAAATATTGGAGACCATGCAGCAACTGGTTGCTCAAAACCAACAGTTACTGCAACTCATACTTGCTGGACAAGGAGGAGCACCACACGGAGGTGCACAACATGGAGGACCCCAAGGTGGAGCACCACACGGAGGTGCACAATATGGAGGACCCCAAGGTGGAGCACCACACGGAGGTGCACAACGTGGAGCACCACACGGAGGTGCACAACATAGAGCACCCCAAGGAGCTCCACATCCTGGACATCAAGAAGCACCACGCCCTGTTGCTCCACGCCCGGGTGCCCCATTGGGCACCCCACTTCGGAAAGCCCAACATGAGGGAGCTGCACCTCCCCCTCCCCTTGCTTTCCAGGGAGAGGACTCTTATCTCCAGGAGGATGAGGGTGAAAACCAAAGCATGGGGCATGGAAGCCACTTCCATGATCATTCCAGAAGAGCCCCCAATCATTGGGACGAGAAGATAAAAGAGGTACAGAATCAACTCGGTGATGTCTTCAACGCCATGAAGGCACAAGGATCTGAGACTGTTGACCACCTGGTAAGGCGTACTGATACCCCTTTCAAACCTGATGTAGCAAACTACCCCCTCCCTCAGAAGTTCAAAATGCCATCTGTGGAGACCTTTGATGGAACAAAGGATCCACTGGACCACCTCGACACTTACAAGACCTTGATGCAATTACACAACGTACCAGATGAAATCATGTGCAGGGCATTCCCAACCACATTAAAGGGGTATGCCCGACAGTGGTTTGCTAAGCTCTCCCCCGCCTCTATTACCTCTTTTGCCGAGCTTAGCAGATCATTCGTCTCACACTTTATAGGAGGGCGTCGCCACCAGAAGCCAGTTACGCACCTGCTTAGTATAAAGCAGGACCGCGAGAAAAGCCTGAGGAGTTATCTCACTCGTTTTAACGAGGAGGTACTCCAAGTTGATGAACCCGACGACAAGGTGACGATGACCGCCTTCTTGGGTGGCCTCCGTTCATCAAGTTTCCTGTTCTCAGTTCTGAAGCGCCCACCGAAGAGCATGCCAGAACTATTCACAAAAGCTCAAAGATAAATGAATGCTGAGGAAATCAACAAGTTTAGGCAAGGTGAATCATCTCACAGATCACCAGAAACTTGACCTGCCTCTGCACTGTTCTCAAACAGGCAGCCTATCTCCAACTTAGCGGCTCTCTCACGGGTCGCCAAAAAAACTTAACCTCTGTATTGTTCTCAAACAGGCAGCCTATCTCCAGTTTAGCGGCTCTCTCACGGGTCGCCAAAAAACTTGGCCTCTGCACTGTTCTCAAACAGGCAGCCTATCTCCAGTTTAGCGGTTCTCTCACGGATCGCCAAAAAACTTGGCCTCTGCACTGTTCTCAAACAGGCAGTCTATCTCCAGTTTAGCGGTTCTCTCACGGATCGCCAAAAAAAAAAAAAAAAACTTAGCCTCTGCACTGTTCTCAAACAGACAGTCTATCTCCAGTTTAGTGGCTCTCTCACGGATCGCCAAAAAAAAAAAAAAAAACTTGGCCTCTGCACTATTCTCAAACAGGCAGCCTATCTCCAGCTTAGCGGCTCTCTCACGGGTCGCCAAAAAAGCTTGGCCTCTGCACTGTTCTCAAACAGGAAGCTTATACCTCAAGCTTAAAGACTCCCTCATGGGTCGCCAAAAGTGAGGTCTCAAAAAGTGTAGCTCTCTCACGAGCAGTTCTCCAACTCTGTCTTTGCTCTCGCGCAAGCAGTCTACTTCTCTCTCTCTCCAGGTAATTATGTGAGATATTTTAATGTTTGAAATAACATTATTTTTGTCATCATAAGTAGGTTCTCCCGAGGCAGCCCCAGGCTCACCCAAGGCGCCCAGCACCTGGAGAAGGGCTTGATCATCAAGAGCAGCACCCAAAGGTTCCTTACTACTTGCAATGTCTAGCCCAATGCCTAGAAGTGTGCCTGAATGCTGTTGCTCGTCAAAACAAAGTTGCCCAGTAGCTTGAAGGGTATCTGGCCCTTCAAAATTGCGCAAAGCAGAATTTTTGGCGTAAAAATCAGCACCTAAGACGCCCAAATCAGCACCTCGAGTGGGAATCGGATTAGCCCGTGCTCCCAGGCCACTGCCTAGCTCTCCCTGACGAACCTTGGACTGATTTTCAGCGCCCCTTGATGGAAAAATGCTGCTGCCCAGCGTTCCAAAGCCGCCCAGCGCAGCAGATCTGAAGCTGTCCGGGACAGCAGAAGTAGCAGCTAGGTTGCTGCCCAGCGCACCTGGGCTGTCCAGGACAGCAAGGCCAGCGCCCAGGCAATTGCCCAGCGCGCCTGGGCTGTCCAGGATGTGAGGAGCAGAGCCTAGGCAGCCGCCCAGGCCCCCAGCGCCTAAGCCCCTAGCGCGCGCGCGTGCGCTGCCCAGCCGTCTCCTTTCGCTGCCCAAGCCACTCCTCGTGCTGCCCATCTCCCCTTCGCTGTCCAGCCCTTTATTTTCAGCCCCAAAGTTGTCCAAGACAGCATTTGAATGCTCAAAACTAGCTTCCAAGTTCTCCAAAATGGTGTCTACTTCCTCCCTTTCTTCAACCTCCACCACTGCCTCTTCAAAATAAAATGGGAAAGATTTGAAGTTTAAAAAAAAAAAAATGTAATCAATGCCTCCTTCTCCAAGTCTCCTTGGACATGGGGCATTGGGGGGCAAATGATGGGTTAAGCCCAAATAGTCCAGTTTATGTGTTAAAGTCCAACCCCAGTTGGGGAGCCCAACCTCATTTTGATTCCACCAAGCCCAAGACAGTCCAAGACCGGTTAGACTTCTTGCTTAACACGTCATTAAGAGGAGAGCACGGGAAGCTTATCTGCACCACCAAAGGAAACGGTCCAATCTTTGACCACGTTTCGTGAAGAGCTCCCCAACCTCCCCCTTCCGTTGAGGATAAGTCGTGATCTCCACCAAAAATAATCTCTTAGCTGCGATAAAGAAGCCTTGAGGATATGTCATGATCTCCACAAGAATGATCTCTTAGCTGCTATAAAATAGCTCCAATTTGGTAGAAAAGAAAGAGAAAGATCACGCTCCACCAGAGACTTACAGAGGACGAACCGACTACCGGAGATTACTATTTTCTTTGATTCTCCATTCTTTTTCTCAAAGCTTGTATCTCCATTCTCCATACCTTTGAATCAATAAAATACCCGGCAACTGAAGCCATTGAAGAGTGGACGTAGGTCGAATTGACCGAACCACTATAGATTGTGTCTTCTTAATTTTTTCATTGATTTCATTGCATTTATTATCTACACTTGACAGGTGGTGTGCAAAACCATTTTTGTGCATCATCAATTTGTAGTAAGGGGTTATAACTAAATAGTATATTACAACTTAGATGTGTAAATTATAATAGGCTGGATGTCAACATTTAAAATGTATATGACATTGGTATTAGAGTTTATTTATTATTTGGAGACTGCATTATTTAATAATTATGGAGGCTATTAGCGCTCAGAAGATTATTATGAAAATGGTTTGGGGGTTCTACAGTACAAGACTATTTTACTAATCTTTAAGCAGAGGAAAATATCCCCTCAAATTTCTCTCCATCTGAGAACTTCCTACCTAGAATTTCAGAGGAAGATAAACATCTTATCTCATCCTCTTTAACATATCAGGAAATTAAGAGTGCAACATTTAGTATTAAATCTTCTAAGGCACCAAGACCAGATGGCCTCCAAGCCCTTTATTATCACAAATACTGGGATATCATGGAAGAATTTGTCTGCACTACTATCAAAAAGGCTTTCATTGACAGGCACTGGCCGTATCAAGCTAATAAAAATTGGGTCACTCTGTTCCCTAAAGTTGATAATCCCACACATATTACTCAATTTAGACTTATTAGCCTTTGCAATGTCAGTTATAAAATTCTTTCTAAACTTCTTGTCGCTTGAATAGACCCAAATTAGAAGAACTGGTAGGACCTAACCAAAGCAGTTTTGTCTCAGGAAGACCTACTACAGATAATATCATTATAACACAGCAGATTGTACATTCTCTAAGAAGGAAGAAAGGCAAAACTAGGGGAATGGTCCTTAAAATTGACCTTGAAAAGGCTTATGATAGACTTAACTAGTCCTTTCTCAGACAAACCCTTTCCTATTTCAACTTTGTTGAATCCTAGATTGAACTAATTATGAGTTGCGTTTCTGAGAATGACCTCTCAATCCTGTGGAATGGCACCCTTTTGAGCCCCATTAAGCCAAAAAGAGGATTCAAGCAAGAAGATCCATTATCCCCATACCTTTTTGTCCCCTATATGGAAAAACTAAGTCATATATTAAAGAGAAAAGCCAACAGAAAAAATGGAAAGGTCTAAAAGCCTCAAGAAATGGCCCCGAGATAACCCATCTCCCTCTTTGCTGACGACATTATCCTGTTCTCTAGATCTATGAACAGTGATTGTGAAATGATTAAAGATGTTCTAGAGGTGTTTTGCCACCAATCTAGTCTTAAAATTAGTCCCACTAAGTCAAAAACCTTCATCTCCCCAAATGTCAAAAAGAATGAGACAAGACAGGTGAGTAGCAGAATGGGAATGTCTTTAACAAATGACCTCGGTAAATACTTGGGCATCCCTCTACTACATAAGAGAAAGTCCAAAGAACACTTCAAAGGAATTATAGAGAATGGAAGGAAAACTCTTGGGCTGGAAGGCTAAAAACCTTTCCATGACAGGAAGAACCACCCTAATTCAAGCTATCACATCCACCATTCCCAATTACACCATGTTAACCCAATGGCTTCCATAACACATGTGACCAGATTGATAGGATGAACATGAATTTTTTGTAGGGGGAATCTGAGGGAAAGAAGAAAATCCACCTCCTTAATTGGGATACAATCTGTTCCCCCCCCCCCCCCCCCCCACCAAAAAAAAAAGAGGGTGGCCTTGGACTTAGGAAAAGCAGGGACAATAACATAACACTACTAGGAAAACTTGCCTGGGACCTAATTTCTAATAAGAAGTCTCTTTGGACAGAGGTCATTAAAAGCAAATACTCTCCAATTGAAGGAGTTACCTAGAAAAAGAAAAGTAATGCCTCCCCTACTTGGAATGTCATTCTTAAGATTCAGGACTAGTTAAAATTAGGCACCAAATGGACTGTTGGAACAAGACAAAAAATCAACTTTTGGAATAACTGGTGGGTTGGAGACAAAACCCTTATAGAGCCTTGCCCTAACTCTCAAAATATTTGATACTAATGTCAAAATTGGTGAGTTCATTAATGTAGATGGAGAATGGAATTGCTAGGTCACATGTAATGTCCCAACCTGAGGTACAATATCTGTCACAAACGATAAAAAAAAACTCAACATCAATCACATATTTCTGTCACGTTTCTACATACCTTACTATACATAAATACAAGTATGCAAATAAAAATTCACCCAAACTGCTCAAATAAAATCAGCAGTGGACTCTTCGCTTCCTTGTAGTTTCCCTGAAAAGGTATTAAGACTAATAGTGAGAGCAAGGATGCGATTAATAAGTATGAGCACAACAAAAGATAAAGAAAAACTTTACTTATTTAAGAACAACCGTAACAATGCAACAATTACCAAAATTCAAACCACACTTCACCACGTAGACGTTGTTCGTATACCTCATATAGACATAAATTATATATACTACATAGACAAAATATATTGCACAAATAATTACTTTCACGTAATTAAATTATACCACATAACGATTAGCCCTCACGCACACACCCCTGGCCACACAAAGAATTCAAGCTACACTAATATTTCTTGTCACTTAGACAACTTAAGCCCCATAAATAATTCTCGTCACTTAGACGGCTTAACTACATAACCAAATCCCATCACTTAGACGCCCGTCATTTAGATGATTCAACCACATAGCTAATTCTTGTCACATAAATGACTCGTATCAAACCATTAATTCTCATCATTTAGACAATTTACAATCATTTAATATATTCGGTCACATAGACACATCAAATCACATAATTATTTTCTCTCTTGTCATATAGACTGATCACTCTCACAAGTAAATTCCCTGCACACACAATCAACTCGACTTGCATGCATATGTTTCATCATGCGATTAACCCAAGCCAAGAAGGCTTACCTTGTCACTTAGACAATTTCCCATCACACAATAATATCTTACCTCTCAGTTGTTAAATCTCAACAAAAATCACAACATAAACATATTAACGAACTTAAATATTTATCAATAAAAATGGAGCTGAGATTCTACCTTTTAGATGATCCCTCCGGTAGAACTTTGAAAGTGGCGTTCGCCTTCAGATCTGGCATACCCAATATTTACAAATTGACTCAGGTGTTAACACGTAATTTTTTAAGTCTAAATTGGTTTACTCAAACCGAGTTTAATAATTAATTCAATTCGAATTAAATAACTTATTTGCATCGAATAAAATAATCTACTCGAGCCAAAAATAATAGTCTACTCGAATCGAATCACATAATCTATTTGAATCGAGTAATATAATCTACTCGAATTGATTAAAATAACCTACTTGAACCCATTAAAATAATATACTCGAACCGATCAAAATAATATAGTCGAACCCATTAAAATAATATACTTGTCCGGTCAAAATAATCCATTCCAACTCATTAACATATTCTACTCATACCAGAGAGAATAGTCTACTCAAATCGGGTAAATCAATCCATTTGAATCAAATAAATTTGTCTAGTTGAACCGAATAAAATAGTTTATTTGACCTGAATTATTTCCTACAACATAAAATTCACTAATTTAAAAATTACCCACCAATATTTCTTTTTACTGGAATTCCATCGGAAATCATCGAGTACATATCTAACATTTCAATACTTTATTAAATTAAAATCATTCATACAATATTCTAGTTTAAGCTTATGGTATTAATGGAAACCAAAGTGTTATTGCATTTAATTTATGTTAGACCAAAAGCAGTTTTTTAGTGTAAAAAAACAGAATTTTTGGTCAACTTTGAACCTAAATTAAAGTGAGACCCATTAGTTATTTCAAATAAATTTTTGTGGGTTCATATTCTACTCCGTGGGGAGTATAACGTGGAATATTCACTTGCTCAAATCGAGTAAGAAATGAATGAGAAAATAGGCTCTAAAGTGACCCTTTTGAAGAGTGAAAATAGAAGTTGTGCAATGTGGGGTTTGACACCAATCCCACATTGGTTGAGTAAGAAATTCAACATGGACATATATAGCTCAAGTTTGCTCTATGGGTTGAGCTCCTAGGGATACCACAATTTTATAAACGGAGCGAGCACCTACATGCCGTTAAGTCTACCACGCGCGCGTTGCCCACCCACCTTGCCACAACCCAGCTGGGTGCGGGTGTGCTTTAGACCAAACCTTATCTTTTTGGATAAAATTAATTAATTTGGCATGAATTTCATAACCCGAAATTAATTTTGGTATTTGCTCCAGTCCGAAATTTTCAAGATGTGACTGTTCATGAAGAACAATTATTCAAGGTTTCTACTGGCTGGGTCGGTTTTGGTTTATGGGTTGTGTCCTTTAGTAAGGTGACTGTCCAAAAAATCAACAATGCATCTATAAATACCCAAATCATGCATTCGTTTTATTCATTCAGATAACCAGACTATTTTTGGCATTAAGTGTATTATATTTCGGCATTTTAAGGCAGTACATTTGGAGAGTACGCGACACAAGTTTTGGTTCGCTGTACGAACAAATTGAAGTGCTACTTCTGTTCGTTGAAGATCATTGTATCCTGGGAGGTAGACGCTCGGATTCCATAAGCACCGTGTGTGGGGGCGAAATCTGTCTTAAAGACATAGTGTCAAACACTAGTCTTGATCTACTACGAGTTCAATAACAGTTCCTGTTCTGCAATCGGGTTAGTTTTTACATTAATTTGACATAGAGTTACGTGTATCTATTTGTTGTAACTCTTTCGTGTTTACTGTAACTGTTTTGATTTGTGTTACGGTTTTACAGTTCACATTTACTGTTTGTTTTATTTTAAGTTACATGATATCAGAAATATCAATAAGGGATTTTACAATTTTTGGAACACCTCAAACAACAATTTATTTTCCGTAGAATTATGAAGATGTAACAAAAGACATATTATTTCTTACCTTAAATGGGGATGAATATCAAAACCCACAATTTTTCTCACCTTGAATTCGTCCTAACTCTTTCTTTTTCTTCTTATTTTTCCCTTCCTTCTTCTCCTAGCCGAAACCTTGTCTTCATTTCCTCCAAATTTCTCTAAGTGATGGTGTATATATATATACACACACACACATAAGCTTCAAGTAGAGAATTCACTTGCACTCCCTCCTCCTATCCTAGCTGCCCCTTACTTCCCCCCACCAAATCTAGGCCATCTTTTACAAGTTAGTGGGGAGCCCACTAACTTGTATGTATATAGCATATAAGGTACATATATAGTTAGCCACTTTAATTGCCATATATATATACTAGCAATGCAATACGTTTGTTGCACATGGAAGTTTTCGTTAAAATATTTGATAAAATACATAAAAATTTAATTATATAGTTGAATTAGAGTTCTCTCATATTTATCATACTTAAATTATTTATATTGTAGATGAAGAGAAAAAGATACATATATCGATTTTTTTTGGCATCGAACATAATATTTGTAACAATGAAGTTGTCGATGTGTATTAATATTGGGGTTTTGAAAAAAAAAGAATAATTTTTTTATATATCTGGTTAAGAGTAACATGATCATCTAAGAGTTTTGCAAAGATAAAGATTTACATGAAACATTAGAGGTTAGTTTGTTATTTAAATATAGAGGAATATAATGGTAATCTGTATATTTAAATATAAAAGGACATGTTTGTCTTTATAATTTTTAATAAGGACAAAATAGTAAATTAAAAAAAAATTCATGTGAATTAAAAAAATTTCATATATATTCTTTATTTTTATGTTTTAATACACCACTTACCTTTAATTTCTCAAATTAAATCTAAATTTTTTTATCGAGATCTTTACATTATCCCCAGTAGTATACTTTTTAATTACTGAACTAAAATTAACATTCACTTAAAGTTAACATACACTTTCCTATTTGTTTCCAAGTTCTTAATCGCCCGCGATTAAAGTTTATCATTGGAACCTATGAAAGAGGGACACTCTTGAGAATGTGACGTATCCGTATCCGACATGTGTTAGATATCGACACTCTTTGGGTACTCTCGGACACTTGTCCGATACTCTGTTATCCGTGTCCATAATTAAGTGATAAATTTTTAATTTCGGATACTTTTTGATGACGTGTCCGACATTTCTTTAGAACATGTTTACTACTAAACAATAGACATTTGTTGAAATGTGATTAACAAAATTTTAAAATTTGAGAACATAAAATTACTAATAGTAAACATATTAAAGTTGTACTCCAAATATAATAATAAAAACAAAATATGCATAAAAGTTTTAAAAAAAGAGGAATTGAGAAAATGAGAGCAATTATTTAAATTATATATTGTGTAAGCATAGTCTACAAAAAAAATTTATGATTATTGACTATAATGAAGATATTTTAGTCTAAAAATTTACACAGATGACTAGACATTAGATTTTCTTATCATAAAATACTAATTTTTTTATGAATTGTATATCATTATCACTATATTTGCAATAAATTATATAATGTTATATAAAACATATAATTTTTTGTAACGTGTCCTCAACGTTTCCGTATCCTACTTTTTTGAAAAATGTCGTGTCGGTGTGTCCGTGTCCATACTTCTTAGACTGTAACTCATACTTTATTTCCTTGTATTTCCAACTACTTAATTTAAATCACATGATTAAAATAAATATTCGCATTTAAACCATCGACACAAAATAAAATGCCTAATGAGCTTGTTGGGGTCTCACATTACAGGTATGCATCTCCCCACTAACCTTATTCATGATATTTTGTTTACCCCCTACCCCATTTCACTCAGCAAGAAGACACCCCAACCTAGGGTCCGGCTGCGAATGGTAAATTCTCTTCCAAAGTCTTTTATTAGCACATTACTAGAGAACAACTAGTTCGACCCCATGTAGGTGACTGGGATTGGGGTATGGAAAGCTGAAAGTCCACAAAAACTCAAGTTTTTCTTGTGGATTGTTTGGCATGATAGACTCTTATCTAATAAGAGATTCCAAAGAAATATGATTGCTGACCCTTTATTTGAAAGATGTGGAGCCCATCTGGAAACAACCATTGACATTTTGAGAGATTGTACTAAAGCACGGGAAGTTTGGAAAAAATTTCTAAACCCTTGAGTTAGAGACAGAGACAAAGCCATTGGCCTTCTAGAATGGTGCAAAAAGAATTGTTGCACAAGAGCTAAGACCTTTTGGTATGGAGTAGTTTGGCCTCAACTGTTCATGTCTATCCTATGGGGCATTTAGAAAGACAGGAACAATAAGGGCATAGATAAGATAAAAACTGAAGCATTTATTATTGCAAAAAAAGCTAGATCGTTTGCCCAAGAAACGGTTGATGTTTTTAAGATTACAAACTCCCAAGTCTCATCTTCTCCATCTAAACTTATTAGTTGAATTTTCTCTGTTGCAGGCTCGTTCAGGATCAAGACCGATGGCTGCTTGAAAGGGAATTCGGGAAATGCTAGCATTGGAGGGATTCTAAAAGATGATAGAGGATACTGGAAGGAAGGCTTCGTTAGGAGAGAATCAACCAGACTACAGCCTCAAAGCTGAACTATGAGCAGCCTTTAAAGGCCTTCAGATGGTCCATAACAGAGGAATCAACTGTATCCTTGAAACTGATTCAATGGATACCTTCAACCCTTTTACTAGGAGCAAGATAGACTACCAACCTTCCAAAACCCTCATCGAGGAATGTAGATACATCATCAATGCGAATAACATCATCCCAAGGCACAAGTCGAGGGAGGGTAACCAATGCGCTGACTACCTTGCCAAGCTAGGATCTGAACATTTGGCTGATTACATCTTCTTTGAGCAGCATGTGACGCCCCAAAATCTAGGGGTCCGTTGATTACCCATCAACCCATAGAATACCCGTGGATATTGAGTAACTCGATATCACCCCGTTATGCCTCATTTACCGAGATCCTTAATTAACAAAATTTCGACAGAATCTCCTTTGTACGAGAAGCTCTACCCAAAACACAACATGTGCAATATACATTAACATGACCCGTCCGAGGCTCCATATAACACAATGACCACACATGGTCCATTTATAAGTAAAACTTGGTCACACCGGATTCAATTATAATTAAATATTGGCCACACTAGGTCCAATCATCCATATTTATATCAAAACATGCAAGGTTAGTTTAACAATAGTCCATATAAATTCTATTACAATTTAAAAGATTACATGCTTAAAACATTCTTTCCACAAATATTTTACATCAACATAAAATAAAGCCACATTCGGCTTTCTTCAAACATGAGGGTCCAAATTGGAGCCATCCACTGGTGTACCTCTCCCACCTGAAATATTTTTCATATAGGGTGAGTCAACGCTCAATAGAAAAACTTCTACAAAGGCTACTCCCCACCTAAAAATGCATATGTAATGCGCACATGCCACAAACAACTTCTTCCAAATAAGAATGTGTTCTTCAAGATAGAATCTCATGATTTCATGCCAAGTAATGAGATGAAACTCACTCATGCATGTTATCCCGAGCCCACATCGACTCTCACAACACAATACGACTCATATGTGTAAAATAAACGTCTTTGATGAAATACGTCCAAAGATCATTTTGAAATCAACTATATGTCATAAAACCAATTCATTCTTGGATATTTTCCATCAAATGAATAATTTATATATCAAAATCATGTGCCTTTATGGGGTATCGGATTCAAGAATCGCACCTCCGGCTCCGTACGCCGTTACACTTTTCTGGAATTTCACCGCAGGGGAGTGTATAACCAAGTCGCCGGGTCTTGCATCCGAGAGGGAATCTACCCCTTCTTGTTATACCCGACACAAGTTTTTCTCACGTGCAACCCCTTCTTGCTATACCCGACACAAGTTTTTCTTTCATGCAACCATATGACTCATTCGGATTTTCAACCCAACTTTCCCGAGTCCACCCATTAATCACCAAGAATGGTGTTTGATTAATCATTCATACACCCACCCACACTCATGACTTATGCCCATGAATGTGATGTCATATTTCCGTGCATATGCAATGTGATGCACCATTGCACAACAACATAATGTTCAATATGCTATGAATAACATATAAACAATTTCAACATATCCATGGTAAGTTATGTTCTAAACATATAGATACCAAATTTATCACAATGTCAATATAACACACGCATGCATATGCATTGACACTTTTTTATAAAATAATTCCAAACATGTTATCACTATCTTTATGTCAATAATATACTTAATTACAAAGGCAAATTATAACACAAAACAGCCCATGTACTAGCCCGCATAACAACCCACAAAAAATCAGCCCAAACAATCCGTAAAGTGGCATAAAAATAGTCCTTAAAGTGACCTAAAAATAGCCCACAAAGTGGCCTAAAAATAGTCCGCATTAGGGTCCAAAAACAGTCCACATTTGGGCACAAAATCAGTCCACCTTTGGGCACCAAAAATAGTCCACTTTTTCATCCAAAAACAGTCCATTTTTCCATCCAACAATAGACACAATTTCAGCCCAAAAATAGGCCTAAAACAGCCCCTTAAACAAGTATAAAACAACTCTATGATTTCAACCCAAAAAAGGTCATATAACAGTCCCTAAAACAGTCTATAAACAGTCATATGTCAGTCCAAAATACAGTCATGTTTCAGTCAACAAAACAACCACTTAAGGTAGGAGTAAAACCCAAGTAGGAAGAACCCTACCTCTTGAAACGTAAAGAATTCATAGGAAGGCTCAAGAACAAGATTCAAGCCCAAAGCTTAGATTTCTCCAAAATCCTCCATTTGGATCTTCGGTGAAAATCTTTGTTTTTGGTACCTACGCATAGATCGACTTTAATTCTTGGCCCGACGAATTCCGACCGATGAAACTTCGAGAATCAGCGGAAGAAAGCTTAAAAAACATATTTTCTCTCTTTCTCTCTTCTCACGCCTGAACCAGCCGGCCTCTTGGGGAAGAAAATCTGATTTTTTTCAGATATTATGCCCTTTTTATACTTTTAAAGACTTGACCCTCGTCGCGCCAACTGTCTTTGTTTGTTCGGGTCCGTTTTTCACTCCGAAATGATTAAATTTCTTACCGGTTTAATCTCAAAATATTTTATATGAACTTTATTTAAAATATTTTTTAAATTTCAAAATTTTTTATAAAAATTCGTTTTTGGGAGTCACCGGACACCCGTCACCTCGAAAAACGTAAAAATTCAATTATCTCGAAATTCGACGAAATTTGTCTGGATAACTAGATTTTGCGAGACGAATTCAACGGTAAGGTCCGTTTCATCATCTGAGGTCTAAAAAAATATCATTTTTCAACCCGCACTATAATGACAAATTACCATTTTACCCCCCCCCCCCCCCCCTTTTTTTTTATAATAAAAAGTTCAAAATTTTCTCATGTTTCACACAGCCTGTGTCTTTTATTTTTCCTTTTCTCACAGTAGATATTACTACTGTTTATTTTAAGAAATATTATTTGAACCTAAAAATTTGATCTAATTTGTTGGCATAATGATGCGGCTTCAGCACAACCATTAGATCAACACTAAGTTCTAATGTTTGATGACCCCCACAGTCAATCCAAAGATTATAGTAAATTAGGTCAATAAATTAGGTCCTAATAGCATTGCTCTTTATTTAATAAGTGAACCCAGGTAACTGAGTTTCCCACCAAAGCACCAAAAAAAAAAAAAACCTCCTCCAACAGGTTTGTTGAAATCCACTTTCATGGATTTAATCTTCCAGGTTGGTTAAAGGCCGAGATCTTAATATTAGGTTTAAGAGTTTTAATTAAATATAAGATTAAGGGTGTATTTGTTAACCTAAATTCAACATTTAAAATAAATATATTCGATACTTATTAATTAAGTCCATTTGATAATTATAATTTAAACTTTTCTAATATGTTAAGTGTTCTTTAAAAATAGACTACAATATTAAATAGAAAATTCCTTACTTAATTTTGAAAGTTGAAAACACTCCGCAAAACCTCTTTAATAATATTTAAAATATGACAATTATGGTCTAAAATATTTTACAATCCTATTAAAATTTTAATTATTTTTTTTCCAAAACCTGTATCCTATCTATTCTCCTAACTGATCGTCTTCTTCAACGAATAATAGGTAAATTTTTTCGTTGCCTTCTACTTTTTTTTTTCTCCTTGTCTTGTCCAACAAAAAAAATATATATAATTACATATATACACAATTTCACACACATTCGCATGCACGCACTAACTACACACACATGTTTTTTATTAGAAAAAATTATATTTTATAAATATTTTCAAATTGAATAATAAAAATTAATTATTTTCAGATATCAACTTTGTATAGTTATCAAACAGTTTGTTCAATTCAGTATTTAAATTTTAATGGGTACCAAACGGTCCACAAATTTAGACTACAACTTTCAACTTTTAAACTTTAATTTTTAATTTTATTAAACACCACCTAAATGATTCATTGATATCGATTTTTTAAACATTTAAATTTTATATTGCTACATCCTGGCTTAAAACACCATGACTACAAATTTTTTCGCAGTTCGACAGAGTAGGAATGCACTTTGGACGGGCTAATCCGATTTCAACCCGAGCCCAACTTGAAAAAATTAGGGCTTGAGTTTGAATTTTTAATACTTGAGTTGAAAAAACTCCAACCCAAATTCAATTTAGGCGGGTCTCGGATTGAAGCATCGGGTTCAACCTGAATTAATACTATATAAAGACAATTTTATCCTAGGATTACTATCTAGTCTGCGCCTCCCTTCCTCAAGACCTTCACTCACTCTCACTCTCACTCTCACTCTAAGATTTGTCTCAACGCTCAGCCCTTTCTCAGCCTCCTTCTGAAGGAGTCCTTCGTCTTCGTCAAAGTCTCAGCCCTCTTTGCTTCCGCTGTATGATTGTGGTTGTTTTATCTTAAACATTGAGTTCCTAATATTATGGTTTTTATATTAAAAACTTGATTGAAATTGTTGATTAGTAATTTAGATGAATATTATGTAATATATATATATCAAGTTTAGTCTAAACCGCTTAAAATAACAAATTTATTTTGGGCTCAACCCGAACTCAACTCGTAAAGTAACTCAAAATTAGTTATAAATCATTAACCCGAATTCAACTCGAACCCACCCAAATTAAATTCGAACATTGTTCGAGTTAAGTCCCTCAACCCAAAGTAAGATTAGGGTTAAAGTTAAAATTAAAATTAAAGACTATACATATAAGATTGAACTGGAGTTAACTATCCAACTCAACCCAACCCACCCGCACCCTGCGGCAAAGCGGCCTCCGCGTAATATATCCCAAAAGTATCACGGTTCTTCTAAAACCCTATTCTTAACGTTTTCTTTTTCTGTCTAAAACCCTAAAACCCCTTTTTGAATTTGTTTTGACAGCAGCTTGTTACTTCGCACTGCAACTCTCAATTTCATAAGTTATGCTTCCGCTCTTCAATCCCAACCAAAGTCAAACTAATGGAGCCATTACTTCAGCTCCCCAACGGGTGCTCTCTCTCTCTCTCTCTACACACTCACTCATGTATATATTCATAATGTTTTGGTTGTTCTCTTTGTATTAACTTCATGATTTTGATTAGTTAATTTGATGTTTTAAATCAACAGGTTATGCAATCTAGCAATTTTCATGGTAACCCAAGTAATTTATTGCCAAACTCTGCCCAAATTCAGCCTCAAATGGGCATGATCAATTCTCAAGTTGCAATTCCTTTCAATAGTTCAAATACCCATTTGAGCAATGGGAACTTAGCAATGCCCAATTGGCCAGTTCAAATACCTGCGCCTTGTTTCATGAATGCACCTAACCAGATTTTCCCCTTGCAAAATGGTATGCATCTTTTGGCTCCACAGAGTTTGAGTACGGTCGGCTTGAATTCTTCTCAATTACCTGGTCAGTTATTTGCACAGAATTCTGGGAACCCACCTCAATTCTTCAACCAGAATGTCAGTTTGCCAAATGGGCAGTTCTTTTTGCAGAGTCCCATGCAAAATATGAAGCAATTTGCTCAAATGCCAATGCCAAATCATTCTCAAGTTGTTTCTGGCACTCACCCTCTGTGCCTGAATAATCGAGGTTTTCAGGGTATTGGCCCTCAAAATTCCATCTTCGTTGCTAACCCACAATTCGGCCTGGTTCATTCTAATGGAATTGTGCAACCCAATTTTCAAGATCACCATAGTTCAATGTCACCAACAGTGAATGCGAATGCACCAAACCAGTTGCATAATAGTACTCCTCAACTGCAAGGGAGCTCACCTTCACAGCTTGCTTCTGGTTCTCTTCAAGGACAACAAGACCAGAACAACTTTCGTCCTGTTTCATCACAGTCACAGGTAGCTTTTATTTGGTTTATTCATATTATTGTCTGATCAGTGTATCCATGAAGTTTGATCAAAACTTGATGTATTTGACAAGGAATTGTTGTTTATTCTCTTGCTAAACACAGTTAAACTACTACATTCGAGACTCAACAGTACACAGTATTTGAATCACTTTTGCCCATATTAAACTACAATAATTGAAGCTAAAAATACATGATATCAAATCATTTGGGAATGCAGTACAAGTGAACTGTAGGAATTATAATTGGTAGAAGTAGTTTCCTTATGTAGTGAACGAAGCAAGGAGACAGAATGTTGGGCAATCTGTTGTCATGCTGAGACAATCTGTGATTCGAAACCAGCAGAGCTCAAATTGAGTTGCAATGCAAAATAGTGAAGAGGATGAGAAAAGAGTAAGGCAAGAAGGAAGAGAAAAGTATTGTAGAATCTTAGTATCTTACCATGGACTGTGTCAAAAGAGGGATATAATTATCAGCTGCAAAGATGAATGCTCAGGTGCAATGTGGAGAATATTTCTCTTCAGGGGGACTTCTGTTTTGCTTTTTCCTCCTTTGAAATGAAAGAGATGAAAAAATAAAATTCCTAATTTCCAACACAAGAAAACTCAAACTCATCTGGCAATAATCATGACCCATTATTTTGCTAAACCCACTCTGTGAGAGAATTGATTTTGAGAAATACTTGGGTTCCAAGTATGAGAGCATTTATTCATGTTTTTTCTGTGTGCGTATACGTATATTCTATTTGCAGTTATTGCTTATAAAGTTCATTGTCTAGCTTGCAGGAAATTCATTTCTTGTTCCTCATTGAGGAGGGCACCAGATCATTCCAGCTTTGGTAGTCTATGTGAAAAATTTCTTTTCATGTGTTTGACCTAAGGGTCTAACAGTCGATTGCTTCCATTCTCAGCAGAACCATGATTTCCAATCGAATAAAGTGCTAGATAATCCCATTAAGTCAATTATGTGAACTTTGACACACCAATCTGTGGATTAACCAACCCAATGATGCCAAATTGTGGACTAAAAGCAAATTTGCCACCTTGGTTTGGTGGCTACCTGGCTAATCCGTATTAACTCATGATCTATATTTTAAATCTATGAGGAAATCTGTCAGTATTTTTGTCTATGTGCAAGTGTGCACGTACTGTACACATGTTTCTTTCTATGTACTTGTCGCAAACGCTTTCTTTAATATGTTTAATAATACATTGTATACTATTTAGTCGGTGAGCTATGTTGATTGTGGGTAATTGAAGTTTTGTTAACTGTTGCAGGGGAATCCCAGAAAAGATATTGGGTTGAACAAATTCAGTAGTAACTGGAAAAATTCTCAGAAGAGAAACTTTACAAGGAATCCAAAAGGCAATGCATCGCATAGTGGGTGTGTTGTTAAGCATAATTTTATTATTCCATATGCCTTGGAGAAAAGGTTGGATGGATTGACTTTTTTTTTGCACTGATTTCACTTGCTACAGATATATGAAGTCCCATTTTGGTTCTAAGCAAGACGCAAAAGGAAAGTTCAATCATAATGGACATGGGGTAAAAGGTCGGGTGTTTGGTACTTAGATACTGTTTTGAAAGTTTCTGAACTTTTCTGTTTGGGTCATTTGTAACAAGGTGTTTTTATTATTCGCCCTTATGAAAGTTCAGGTCTCATAAGGGACATGGTATTTGGTAGTTAGACACTGTTTTGAAAGTTTTCTGAACATTTCTGTGTGATTCATTTGTAAGAAGTTTTTTTATTATTTGCCCATTGCTCGTGTATTCTCTGCTTGTATATGGCTGGAACTAAACATGATATTAGGGAGGTTACTGACATGCTATTTCCACTGTTGTACAGTCTATTGTTCATGCTGCTCTAACAGTGGATAATGTGGTAGCGATTAATTATTCACACTCATGTTATAATGAACAGACTTTTTCGGTCTTTCTTCTTTCTATGTAGCTTTTTATTAGAGATTGAGGCCAGTTGATCTTAAGGTTAGGATTTATTGTGCTCAAGGTGGAAGTCCATAAATGGGGTTTTAGTAATTTTTTTGGAGTAAATGACCATTTGAATATATTGATTTGTGGAATTGTGATTGCCTTCTTTCTCTTTATCTCTCTCTCTTTTAGTTACTCTTATATCATATTAAGGGTTGCTCACATGTGGGTTTACCAGTTGACTACTGTTATATACTTGCAAATTAGGAAAATCCCAAAACTTGGAGAAAGTATCTAACGTGCTTGTTTTTTCCACTTTCCTGTTTCTTTTTCATTCATTCATAGTTTGTTACTTTTGGAACTCTTGTCTTGCAATATCTTTGACACAATTTTTATGGATGAACCACCTATATCTTGCATACTATGAAGTACGGATATAGGTACGATACGATATGAATATGACTATATGATAAAATCTAAAAAAGTAGGGTACGAATACAACTAAAATATGTCTATAATAAAATATATTTCATATTTTCACTATTATCTACCGACTTAATAATTATATGTTTTGGTGATTCTTTAACATAATAAACAAAATTATTAATTTTTATAGTTTCAAAAAAGTATAAATTGTATCATTATGGTATATTCACAAAGTAAAGTGACTAATTAAAAGAATCAAAATTAATATTTACTTAATTAGTTTGTTAAGAAGTATTTGTTACTAAGATTATAATGTACTAGATTCATTTTATGTTCTTTTGATATGTAATAATAGATAATACTTAAAAATGACTTCTGTGTTTTCAAATTCGTATGAATTTTATTTATGTATTTTATGGTATGTGAATTCGAATTGAAATGTTAAAGTTTAAATAAAAAGTTATACATATTGCTCCAATACAAAAGTATCCGCAAAATTTTCAAATATTTATTATTATCCCATATGTAGGAGGGGTATCTGATATGTATCATCTAGTATCCGACGAGTATCGTATCCGATATGGATATACCAATCTCAACGAAATATCCGTATTTCATAGCTTGCATGTATAGTTAAGTTAGCCATTATTTAATTCTTGGCCCATATATTGCTCAGGGTGCTTTAATATGTCCTTATCTTTTTTCCTGCCTCTCTTTCTCCAACAATAGGTGATAGCCATGATGGAGCTAGAAATTCTGGTCTGACTAACTCTACCAACCAAACTCAAGTGGAAAAGAAAAGGTAATTCATGGCTCATTTGGTGCTGTGTTTTTTTTTTTTTCTTTCTTCACCTGAATGTATGTAGATAACTCTAGTTGAGTTTATCGTTGTATGCAACAGCAATTGTCCTGGGAAATCAAATTAACATAGCTGAGGAAGTTTTAATATTCTTCTTTGGGTCGTTTTAGCATTTCTTTTGTTATTCTTGTTCAAATGTGGCCATTTTATAATCTTGACTTCAGTTCATATGAGGGATTTCTTCGTGCTGAAAAATCTTTTCAAAAAAGCGGGAGCTAGCAGGCCTGAGATTTTGAGAAAGGTAACATATGATATAATGCCATTGCTTGACGACCATCCTCTTCCACTTCGTATGTCCAAGTTTCCCCCTGCACTGCACGATTTGGACCACTGCCTCCAGGCAAAAGGAAAGTTAAAGATGATTCTGTTCTACATCACATGTTAAGCTGCTATTGATTGCGGTTATATGTTTGATTCCATTGTGGTTATTAGACCATTGGAAACATTGTCAAAGTCTTAATTGGCTAGGTTAAGGTATCAAATAATGGTATCCATGCCATTAGGACACTAATTTCCAGTTCATTGTAGTGATACTTTATATTCACAACCAACTTTTTTTTTGTGACAACAATTGAAGACTCACTGATACACTCAAATAAACTTGTGACTTCCAAAACTCAATGTTTCATAATTTATGGAATTATTGTCATCATGATATACTAATATGGCTCGATAGCACTCCTCAACTCCCAATCTCTTAACAAGTCCCCCTGCTGTACAACGTTGACAGTGATGGTTCATTATTAGTGACAACAACGGCCTCCAGCTGCAAACCACTAATTGGGTGCACTGTAGGTTCCATTCTTATCTTCTTTTCCTATTTCAAAATTTAAAGATTTGAAACATTCATCAGAAGTTTAGGATGTGTCATTGTGTTTCATTTTTTTAAAGGGCTTATTGAGGAGTTGAAGTCTTAAGTTGGTGTTGCTATCATTGAAGAATCTAGATGGGGGCATAGGGGTCATGGGCTTCCAAAGTTTTAGGAAGCCTCTCTTAGTTAAAACCTTAAAATTACAATAATATTGTTCTAGAATTCCTGATACCGCCCTCCCTCTCAAAAAAAAAAAAGAAGTAATCCAATATTTTAAGATGTGCACAAAAAATGCTTACTTTGAAACCTCCCCCAATCCCCCCCCCCCCCCCCCTCTCTCTTCAATGAATATTTTGGCTTTGCACCTGCTCCCTGTTACACCCTTTTCTTGATACTTTAAACCTATAAATAATTAAATAGTTGATTTGGGTTGTTTTAGCCCAGGATTGTTGAACCTCATATATAAATGACTACCTTTCTGGCATTCATGAATGGAAATTCATTGGGAAATAATTCAGATCTCCTGATGGTGACTTATTTTTCCCTAGATTCTATTGCTAACATGATTTGTAGTTGACAACTACAAAAGGATTGCAAGAACCTAACATTAGGATTGAATGCCAACATCATGTTCAGCATTGGCCACCACCTTGTTTTCCTTCTTATCCTTTTCTATGGGTGTATATCAAATCAGAGCCCCTTTATTGTGTGGTACTTCCTTTATTTGTTTCTCCTAATATTTCCCTTTTTTCCAATACTATATTCTTTCTATTGTGTCTCCATGTCATTTTTAAATTTTGTTTACTTCTCCTTCAAATAAAGATCTCTATCTTTGAACTACACGGAACAAGAAATCCAACAGTGGCGCAAAGAACGCAGGAAGAATTATCCATCAAAAGCCAACATGGAGAAGGTTTGTTATCGGCAACTTACGTATCATTAATTTTTACCTGAACTTGGCATCCATGTAACCATAAAATTTCACTCCCTGCAGAAGCTGACAAAGCCCGAGTTCACCGACAAAGATACCACGTTATGGCGTCAGGTACAATGATTTACTATTACATTATAGAAAGGAACTGAATACTTGGGGATGGAAACAACTGGGGGATGTGTTAATTTTAGTTGGATTTAGTTCAATGAATCATAAAGCAGTCCATATTTTACCATTGTTTGACTATTGAAGTTGCATTAGATTCTACATAACATGTATCTAGTGATACAAACTGCAGAGACAATTTTGTAGCTTGGATTTATCTGCTGTATGATAAAATGTTACATGAATCTGATTTTTTGAAATCTCTAGCTGGTGTTCAGATCCTGAAATTGAAGTGTATGAGACGGAAAGGGATTTTTTAAAATACTTGAGTTTGCCTTCAGTCTTTCAATCCCTTTTCCCCTTCCCCATGGAGGCAGAATGTTAGGAGTTGTCTTGAGATGACTCCTAAACTTTCTCGTGAATTCATGCTGTTAAACTTTTAGTAACAGTCTTGAATTTCTATAATATCCCTCATTATTTTTGGAAAATAATCATCATACCCCCATTAGACAAGTAATTTACAAACCCTGACCTTTATATTACTGGGGAAACAATAATGATTGTGCAAAAGAGCAGCGTAGAAATTCAAAATCCAATATTTTTTTGATTGGAGCTTGAGTCATTGTTGTCAGCATTTGTGAGAGCTGGGTGGGTGCAAGTTAGGGTTTCTTCAGCGTTTCGATGACGGAGAAAATTGAAATTCTGGAATCTTTGGTTTGAGATATGGCTGCTTTGAAGATTCTTTGTGTCAGTTGAATCTTAGTTGAGAATCTTCATGGCAGTTGAATCAATTGAAATTTGAAACTATATGAGTATTGAGATTGATCATCTCTATGTGTGTATTGTTTGCAGTTCTGCATAGCATTGAAGCTTTGATTCGATGAAACTTAGATAATCGAACTATGAAGATGCTTATTGAAAGAGTTTTAAAAAAGTGGGAAGAGAGAGAGAGAGAGAGAGAGGGGATCAGAGAATTTGATTTCATTCAACACAAATAGAGGGCCATTGTGATGATGGGGAATCTGATTGAAGGATCAATGCAGGGCAATAGGGGGAGAGGGGAAGAGAGGTGGAAGCATTGGACCTTCAAATGTGGTTAAAACAGGCTAGTTGAGAAACTCAACATAAATTTACACAGAATATGGATCTTTTAGTGTAGTAAGAAATAAAAGCTGCATCTTAGGCTACAATGGTTCATAGCTTGACGCTTAAAGTAAGCATGCTAGTCCTGCTGTGGGACTCTAAAAGTTCCTTGCTTCTGCTACATCCCAGCCCCATCACAAGTTCATTTTTGTTTGGTTGTTCTCTATTATGTTAGTGAAGTATTTATTTTGCAACAATTAAATAGGTGTATGAAAAGAATGAATTAGTAATGTTAAATGAGCGTTCTTTTACACTTAGAGATGTTACCAACAAACATACTCTTATCTAAATAGATGCATTGCTTTTTCAGACACACTTCCAATATAAGCATACACTAAGTATCCAGTATACCGATCGTAATCACTAAAGGCCGCTGGAAGATGGCAGAGGCTGTCGTCATGGCCTTAGGATAGCATTTCTACTGCTCTTTTGCTGTTTTCATCTTCCTCTTCTTTTTTTTTTTTTTTAATAAAAAAGATCAAACATGTCCAGAATTCAGAATAAATCATTGTGACAGTTTGATGTGTCTGCCACGTCTCCCGAGCGTATCAATGTCCCAAACATGTCTGACACCCTGATATAGATGTCTATGTTTCCTTGGTGTCAGCACCAATGAAATTTAACGATTACATTCAAAGATAAGATAGTGAACTATCAATTACGTGCTGGATACGCTTACTGCTGATTTTTTTTTGGTGGGGGGGGGGGGGAGGGGGAGGTGAGGAGAAAAACTATAAAACACATTCGTAGCCAGTATTCTTTTTCCACAGCTAACCACATTCAGAGGGGAAAATGTTGTTAGTAGATTTTATTTTTTTACAAGGTTATACTAATTACTAAGCAGAGTTCACTTTAGTGGAGTCCTTTGGTTCTGAAACAGATCAGTGAGGCATCTTTTTGTCCTTGTTATCATATATCACGCAGCAGTTATTTTTCATCTTTCTGTGCTAGATGGAACACCACATCATTTCATAGAATGCCTTCATAGATTTGAAAAAAGAATCTCCCGAGGTACATTGGCTGGTAGGGCTTCAATCATTGATTTCTCAAGCTCCCAATTTTCTATCTAGCAAGAGATGCGCCGATTGATCTGATGCACCTCATTTATTTTCCAGTATCTATGCTGATTTTTCCTTCTTAAGATTTTTTTTTTCAAAGTCCACATTGTGGTAGTAAATTTGTCATTTTGTTTGCAGCAACTCAAAGAAGTTTTAGCAAAGCAGGCTGAGCTAGGTTTTGAAGTTGCAGAAATACCATCATGCTATCTATCAGACTCGGAGCAACAAGTGCATGGAAGGGTACGGAATGAAGGTGCTTTGGGGAAGAAGGGAAGATTCAAAAATAAGTTCAATAAAAGAGGAAGATTCCATCAGAATGAACGTTACACCCAAAAGCAAAGGTCAGGAGACCATGATTCATCTAAAAAGCACGATCAAAACAATCAGTTAACCAAGAAGCAAAGGTTGGAAAACAATTATTCATCTGCCACACCTATAGTGAAGACAAGAGAGCCAACGCTTTTGCAGAGGCTCCTGAGTTCAGATATCAGGAGAGATAAGAGCCACATGTTGCAGGTTTTTAGGTTCATGGTGACGAATTCTTTCTTCAAAGAGTGGCCTGACAAGCCCCTGAGATTTCCTTTGGTAGTCGTTAAAGACATGGAGGCTGAAAGTGAGTTGGTTGAAGAGAAATCTAAGCAGGTTGAGAAAGTTGATTTTGAAGGCATTGACAGGACAGCAACTATCAAAGAATCCTATGATAGGGACGATGACAGCAGCAACAATGGCAATGGAAAAATCAATGCGCAAGTCCCAAGAGCAGCTAATTACATTAGGGGAACTGGTACTATTGAAGAGGAACCCGAGGGACCTGAAGAAGAAGAGGGAGAAATCACCGACTAGTCTGTGTGTGTGTGTGTTTGTATAAGAATATTCTTGAATGATGTTATAGTATATGCTTTTATGTTTGGAAATTTGAGGGAGGCGGGAATTAGATCATCATCAATTTAGGTATAAATAGAATGTCTGGCTTGATGCAGGACAAGCATCCCCAACCAAGTGAAACTAAGGATCCGAAAGAGTTTATGATTTGATTTATGTGGTTGTGACACCTCCGTGTATGAAATACCACAGAAGATGCAAGTCACTGGACATGAATGACTTCATAAGCATATCATTTGGTCAGTGGTAAATTAATTATGTATTTCGATTGTATTTGGAGGAGCTACCTCTGTTTGATGAATTTCAGCAGTTCAGAAGACTGTGGTGCACAGTTTGCAGCAGAACGATCAAGAAGTCGAAGGATCATTGATTGTGATTGGAACACAGACAGTTACATGTCACAAACACGTCGGCATAATCATTAAGTGAGAGAACGGACTTGGAGAGCATGTCGGAGACAACACCAGGATCATAAGCTATCACTTAAAACTTCGTAGAATTCTAATTATGGAGGACTAAACTTGAATTCTTCTATTGATGGTTTTAAGGTACAAAGAGTTTACAAATATATAGAGTTTTTGTGTAACTAATCTACCACATTTTATGTTATCTTGTTACAGAGAAATTAGAATTGAACTTTAACGAAACGACTATTTCTGTTAGCCAGCTTAGCAGTCCCTAGGATCAGGCTTCTCCCCTTTGTGCGCATCTGGCTCGGTTTCATTGAAAACGTTTGTTTCAACACGACCCCGCAATCGAATGGGAAGATCATGGACATGAAGATTGTGTTGGATGTAATCCAAACTTGGTTAAATTTTCACGTATTTTTGGTTGGACTTTGTTAATTTAAGTTCTTGTTGAACAAATCATATGCTGACTATTAGTGTGCAAATTGTTATCTATAAATCAGCAAGTTACTATTTTGTAGGATATAGTTGGAGTAAAAGTAGGAAAAATTGTTTACAAATTGGTCTATTTAAGAGTCATGTAATCTGCAAGTTGTATGTAACTCAGAATTTTTCCAACAGCAAATAAAGTTATATTTTCTCCTCTGTTTTTAGTCTATCATTTCCTTTTCTCTGTTTCTTGTGTTTCCTACAGATTGGTATCAGAGTAGGTTAAGAGCTAGAAGTGAGCAGCAGAGTTCCAACGTAGCAGTGATTGCAAAGTGTTTGTGGAAAAGTTTAAGTGAATATTGTGTCATGGCAGGTAACATGAATAACAATTCTTTGCAATACTTTCCTATATTTAATGGTAACAAGTATCAATTCTGGGCTGTGAAGATGAATACTCTATTTACATCTCATGATTTGTGGGACTTGGTAGAGAATGGGTATGAAGATTTTGCTGAACAGGAAAGATTAACAGTTGCTCAGAGGAACGAATTGAAAGAGAAATAGAAGAATGATGCAAAAGCCTTGTTCATGATCCAACAAGGCTTGGATGACACCATATTTCCAAAAATCATGGCTGCCACTACATCAAATGAACCATGAGATTTGCTTCAAGAGGAATATCAAGGTACGTTGAAGGTAATTACAGTTAAACCTCCAAAACTCTTCGCCGTGAATTTGAGAATTTGTCTATGAAAAATTCTAAAACTATTTAGGATTTTTTCTCAAGAGTTACTTCAATTGTTAATCAAACTAGATCCTATGAAAAGTTGTTGAAAAGGTATTACGGAGTCTTACTTCAAAATATGATCATAGTAGCAACTATAGAGGAATCTAAGGACCTAACCACTTATTCTTTGAATGAATTAATGGGTTCTCTTCAAGCACATGAACAAAGGTTACAGAGGATTGCAGAAAACACGACGGATCAGATGTTTCAGTCTACAATAGACAACAAAGAAGGTTCAAAAGTTTTTGGAAGAGGATATGGTGGAAGGGGCTATGGTTGTGGAAGTTCATCAAGAGGAAGAGGAAGAAGTCAAGGTAATCAGAGAAAATCTGATGGAGGTAACAATCAGTTTCCTTCTTTTTCATGTTCAATTTGTAAGGAAACCAACCATGTTGATAGGAATTGTTGGTATAAGGATAGAGATAAGGAACTCCCACAATGTTTTCATTGCAAAAAATATGGCCACAATGAAAAATATTGTCACCAAAAGGCTAAGGAGCAAGCAAATTTTCATGAAGAAGAACAAGAAACTGAAGATAAGTTGTTTCTTGCATGTCTTGCTGAAATGAATGATGAAACTAGATATTTAGAGAGTGGTTGTAGCAATCACATGACTGGGAATAAAAAATACTTTGTAGATCTTGATGAATCTGTCAACCCATAAGTAAGAATGGGTGATAACAACCAAGTCAAGGTGCATGGACTTGGTACTATTGCTGTTGATACAAAGAAAGGAAGAAAGCCCATTTATGATGTTATGTATGCTCCTAGGTTGGCTCAAAATTTGCTAAGATTGGGTCAATTGATGAGAATGGGCTATTATGCTATATTTGATAGTGATAAGTGTATGGTTTATGAGAAGAAAAGCATGAAGTTGATATTCTCTGTTCAAATGACAGAAAATAAAATGTTTCCTCTTTCATTTTTAAAGCTTCCATTTAATGCATTTAGTGCATGTGGTGAAGAATTTGTGTTGTGGCATAGGTGATATGGTCATTTGAATTTTGGTGGCTTACATCTATTGCATAAGATGAACATGACAGTTGGTTTTGTAGTTGTGAAATTTGATGGAAAAATTTGTGAAGCTTGTGTTTTTGGGAAACATCACGGTGAACAATTTATGGTTGGTAAAGCTTAGAGGGCGAATAGATCATTAATGCTTGTGCATGCTGATCTTTGTGGTCCAATGGAAACACTATCCTTGAATGGGAACAAGTATTTTATCATATTTGTTGATGATTAAAGTAGAATGACATGGGTTTATTTCTTGAAAGAAAAATCTAAATCTTTCTCTACATTCAAGAAGTTTAAGTCTCTAGTCAAAAAACAAAGTGCTCATTCTATTATTACATTGCGTACTAATTGTGGAGGTGAGTTTACTTCTCTAGAATTAAGTAGTTTTTGCAGTGATATGGGTATCCAAAGACAGTTGACAACAAGTTACACTCCACAACAAAATGGAGTGGCCGAGCGCAAAAACAAAACCATAGTTGAAGTGGCAAGAAGTATGCTAAAAGACAAGGATCTTTCAAATAGCTATTGGGTTGAAGTAGTGTCAACAGTAGTTTATTTGATCAATCGGTTTCCTACAAGGGTGGTATAAGGGCGGTGCAAGAGAGAACCCCATATGAAGCTTGGAGAGGAAAGAAACCCAGTGTAAGTCATTTAAGGATTTTTGATTCTATAGCTTTTGCTTTTGTGCCATCAGAGAAAAGACATAAGCTAGATCACAACAGTACAAAAGTGTATTTTCATAGGCTATAGTGAGGAGACTAAAGGATACCGGCTTTATGATCCTATTTTTGAAAAATTGATTATAAGCCGAGATGTTATATTTAATGAGAATGAAGCTTGGAATTGGAAACATGAAGAAAGAGTTTCTCTTGAACTAGTTGCTCCTATGATTCCTCCACCAAATTTGAGTGAGTCATCAAACTCATCTTGTGATTCAACCCCTCGAAAGGTAAGAATTCTTGCTAATATCTATGATTCATGTGAGTTTTCTTGTTTTGCTATGGAACCAACTTGTTTTGAAAAAGTAGTGACAATGAATGATGAGATTGAAGCAATTGAGAAGAATAACACTTGGAACTTGGTGGATCTACCTGCTAGGAAGGAAGCTATTTGACTCAAATGGATCTACAAGTCAAAGTTTAATTCTGATAGATCTTTACAAAGGTACAAAGCACAACTGGTTGCTAGGGGATTTGCACAACAACTAGGTATTTATTTCTTTGAAACTTTTGCACCGATTTCTAAGATTGATACTATTAGGACTGTTTTGGCTATAGCGGTTCAAAGGAATTGACAAGTTTTCCAATTGGATATTAAATCTACTTTCCTTAATGGAGAACTTGAGGAGGAGGTGTATATGATGCAACCCCAAGGTTATGAAATTGAGGGAAAAGAGCACAAGGTGTACAAGTTAAAGAAGACACTCTGTGGGCTCAAACAAGCACCAAGGGCATGGTATAACAAAATTGACAAGTATTTTTTGGACAATGGTTTGTGTAAAAGTGCAAGTGAACCTACTCTTTATGTGAAAACTCATGCCAATGATGACTTGTTAATTGTGTGCTTATACATTGATGATATGATATATACTGGTAACTCTACAAGGATGATCAAGGAATTTAAGGATAAGATGATGCAGAATTTTGAAATGACAGATTTGGGTCTTTTGCATTATTTTCTTGGAATTCAGGTGATTTAAGATTCAAATGGATTTTTTGTAAGTCAGAAAAAATATGCTTTAGATTTGTTAAAGAAATTTGGTATGTCAAATTGTACACCAGCAAAGACTCCTATGAATGTGAATGAGAAGCTTATTGTGGTAGATGGTACTGGAACTACTGATGAAAGGTCCTTTAGAAGTATTGTGGGAGGGCTGCTTTATCTCACACACACAATGCCTGATATTATGTTTTCTGTGAGCATCATCTCCAGGTTTATCAAAATCCAAGCAAGCATTATCTTGGGGCAGCAAAGAGGATCATGAGATACATACAAGACACTCTTGATTATGAGATTCAGTATACACAAGTCACTAACTTTAAACTTATGTCGTTTTCTGATAGTGATTGGGCAAGTTATATCGATGATAGAAAAAATACTACAGGCTATGTATTTAGTCTTGGTTCAGGAGTGATATCATGGACATCAAATAAGCTTCTCACTACAACACTTTCAAGCACTGAAGCTGAGTACATTGTAGCCACAACAACAGCTTGTCAAGCAATATGGCTAAGAAGAATCTTGTGTGATTTGAAAGAGAAGCAAGAAGAGGCCACACAGATGTTTTGCAATAACAAGTCAACCATTGCAATTTCAAAAAATCCAATACATTAAGGAAGGACGAAGCATATCGAAATTCGGCATCATTTCATTCGTGAAGTCGTGGCAACAGAACAAGTGCAGTTGGAACATTGCAACACTGAATAACAAATAGCTGATATTTTCACAAAAGCATTGCCTGATGAAAAGTTCAAGAAGTTTTGCGACATGATGGGAGTGCAGCCACAAGTTTGAATTAAGGGGGTGTTTGTTGGATGTAACCCAAACTTGGTTAAATTCTCACGTATTTTAGGTTAGACTTTGTTAATTTAAGTTCTTGTTGAATAAGTCATATGCTAACTATTAGTGTGCAAGTTGTTATCTATAAGTCAGCAAGTTACTATTTTGTAGGACATAGTTGGAGTAAAAGTAGGAAAATTTGTTTACAAATTGGTCTATTTAAGAGTCATGTAATTTGCAAGTTGTATGTAACTCATAATTTTTCCAATAGCAAATAAAGTTATATTTTCTTCTATGTTTTTAGCCTATCATTTCCTTTTCTCTGTTTCTTGTTTTCCAATAGATTGGCCGTAAGCACCTTAAATCTTGTGGAACTGAGTGGTTGTGTTAGAAGATTAGCAAGTTGATCTTTTGAAGACAGAAAACACACTTGGATTTGCTTCTTGACAACTTGATCTTGAACATGATGGAAGTCAATCTCGATATGTTTTGTACGGGCATGGAAAACAAAATTGGATCTCAATATGTTTCTCCAATATTGTCGCACCCCAATTTGGGAGTTCTTTCAAGAGGTAAACCAAGGTCCTTGAGTATGGACTGAATCCATTGTAGCTTAGAAGTAGCGTTGGACAATGACTTATACTTAGTCTCGGTGTTACTGCATGCAATAGTTTGTTGTTGCTTGCAGCTCTAGCTGATCTGATTACTTCCATGGAAGATGCAGTAAGCCCTAACTAAACGTTGATTATCTTTGTCTGATGCTTAATCAGCTTCTATAAAAGCTTGTAATTGATGGGAGTTGGATTTTGACAAATATAGCCCATAGGAGATTGTATTCTTGAGATATCGTAGCATCCTTTTTACTGCATGCTAGTGTGGGGTTTTTTGGACTATGCATGAACTTACTAATTCGGTGCACAACAAAGGCTATGTCCGATCTAATAAATACTAGATACTGTAATCCACCAACTATGATGCAATACATCTGAGGGTCGTTAACATCTTCACCTTCAAATTTCAAATGCCGACAAGTTACCGACATGGGAGTAATGTACGGTTTAACTTTGTCAAGTGCTGCTTTCTGCAATGAGTCAATGATATACTTTTGTTGTGTAAGAAACATGCTCATAGATGTGTTAAAAGCCTCGACACCTAAAAAATAGCTTAAATCACCAAGGTATTTAACAAGGAATTATTGGCCAATCATACGGATAAGATCTTGAATTTTCTTGGAATTAGAACCAGTACGTCGACATAAATTAAGAAGTAGATGAAAAGTTCCCCTTGTTTCAACAAATTTAACTAAGTTGTTGGCTTTGGATCCAAAACACCCGAAAGAAGAAAGTTTGTCAGTTAGCTATGAAAACCAGGCCCATGGTGCCTGTCTTAATCTGTATACTCTTCTTCAATTTGCAAATGTGTAAAGGGTAATCAAGATGAGAAAAACCTAGTAGTTGCATCATATATACTTCTTCATTCAACATCCCATGGAGAAATGCATTATGAATATCAATTTGCTTCAAAGACCAACCCTGTGAAAGAGCAATTGATAGGACCAAGTGAATAGTTCCTAGTTTTACAACTGGACTAAATGTTTAAGTGAAATCAATTCTTTGTTATTAGTGATATCCTTTGGCCACCAACCTTGCTTTAAATCGATCAACAGTACCATCCGCTCTTCTTTTAATTATGTAAATCCATTTACATCCCACAAGGTTTATATTAGGTTTCGGTGGTTGAAGAGTCCGCAGACCATTTCTGAGTGCGTCAAACTCCTGGTTCATCGCCTCACACCATTTTGGATGTTTGAATGCTTCGGTGAAACAAGTTGGTTTGATGAATGTGGTGGTGACAACCCCTAGAAGAGCTTTTGGCAAGGGGTACTTTATAGTACCATCATGGGAAACTCTTGGTTTTAAAGAGTTTATCCTGGATCGAGTCACCATAATGTGAGAAGGAGGTTGTGTAGGAGTTTGCGTTTAAGTAGAAGTTGGTGTAGAATCATATGGAACAGCGGAGTCTAAACTAGAATTTCTTGTGGGAACAACTTGGTTGCCTCAAGTCTGATGAACATATAGTAATTGAGTAGTGGAATTTAGAGATGATATACTTGCATTAGAAGAAATAGACCTAGAATGAGCTATTTGGTTAAGTCCTATCGAGGATGGAAAAGCAACAAGATTAGAAGGTGAACACGATTTTTGTGTAGATAAATTTGATACGGAAACAAGTGTTCATTGAACACAACATGTCTTGAGACAAATAGTTTGCCAGTTGACAAGTCCAGATATTTGTAGCCTTGATGGCAAAGGCTGTAACTAAGAAATATACAAGTTTTCAAATGAAAATCTATTTTATGCTTGTTATAGTGTCTCAGATTTGGCCAATAGGTGCAACCAAATACACGCATGAACTCATAATTAGGTTTCTTTTTATAAACCATTTCAAAGGGAGATTATGGTCCAGAATCCTTGTAAGTAACCTATTTATGATATTAGTTGTTGTTAGAAAAGCGTCCTCCCAATATTGTCGTGGGATATGTGAATGAGCTAACAAAGCTAGTCCCATTTCAACTATTTGGCAATCCCGCCTCTTCACAACTCCCATTTGTTCATGCTTGTCCGGGCAAGCAATTCTATGATAGATTCCGCAAGTTTTAAAATATTGATTTAACCTTCTGTACTCTCCACCAGTCATTTTGTATAGATATTATTTTGGTATCAAATTGACGTTCTACTAGGGCTTGAAATTGAAGAAAGAGAGGCTCAACAACTAATTTTTGCTTAAGCAGAAATGTCTTTAAGAATTTTGTAAAGTGATCAATAAAACAAACATAATAACGAGATCCATTTGTAGATAAAGAAACTCAAGGTTCTCAAACATCTGAGTAAAGTAACTCAAGGGGCCTAGAAGCTTTGAAAGTAGAAGCAGAAAAAGACAAGTTGTGACTCTTTGCCATTTGACATTCAGAACATACATAATGTCCTTTGTTCTTGTCAACCATCTACTTATTTGCAGCAAGAACATTTTGAAAAATGGGATAGGAGGCATGTCCTAGTCGCCAATGCCAGTCACAGACTGAAACATGAGCTCCTATGTAAACTGATGTTGAAGTTGAAGATTTCTAAAGAGGTGGTGAGAAGCAATATAAGTCATGTCTAAGATAACATTTATGCTAGATGCTCCTCAAGTAGTCCTTTATAAGGAAATAATCATGAAATTCAAAAAAGACATTGTTATCTAGCAAATTTATGGAAATAAATAAGTTTTTTTTGGATATCAAGAACTGCAAGGACTTGATTTAAAAAGAAGGAATGAGAGGGGATAGTCAGTTGTGAAGAACCAAGGTGAGAAATATGCAAATCTGCTCCGTTTTCCACTTTAATTTGATCTGAGCCACCATACTCTTTATTGTAAATGTTGAGATTGTTCAAATTAGAGGTGAGGTGACATGTTTCTCCTGTGTCTAAATGCCAGTAATTGTCTGTGATCTATTGATTCGTAGCTACCATGGCTTGTGGATTCTTATTCTTGGAGGAATGAAGAAAGGTAATATCAAATCTATGGAAACATTTATGAACTGTGTAACTGGGTTTTTCAGACAATTGGCACTAAAGATTGGAACAATTACCACCATTGTAATTGTTTCTATTGTTGTTCTAGTATGTGTTACAATCATAGCCTCCACAGTTGTTGTTTTGGCCTCCCCTTTACCTTGATAGTTGGAAGAATTGCGTCGACCTCAACCACATGAATTGTATGATTGCCAAGTGTCAACATTAGCACTAGCACCAGAAAAGGGTTGAGTATTGTGAATTATTTGAGCTTCAATGGTGAGCAGCATTGAGATCCTTTAGAGTGACACTATCACGAGATGTGACAGTGGAGACCAAGGAATCATATTTGGGGCCAAGATTTGCTAGGACATAAGTAATTATGTCGCTTCACTTCATAGCTTGTCCAGCAATGGCAAGCTCATTTATGAGCTTCTTGATATGCAATAGACAGATTATCCTTGTGGGCTATAGCAAGTTAAAACCATTCCTAAACTGATTTGGCACGGGATTGGGAGGCAAATCATATTTCAAGAGTCAATCAGACATCATGGGATGTGGTGCATTGGTAAATTTGGGCGGGCACTTCATCAGTGAGAAATGAATTGATAGTGCTCAAAATAAGGTTGTCTTGTTTGTCTAGACAGAAAAATTGGGATTGACAGAAGTAATCTCATTCTCAGTAACTTCTTGAGAGGGTTGTTTGATAATACCATCAACATAGCCAAACACTTTCTGTCCTTTAAGATATAATAGAATCTGAGCTTTCCATAGCGATAGTTGTTATGAGTAAGATTTGAGATATTGAAGCGAGAGGAGGGGTTACAGACAGGAAAGGTGGAGATTGAAGAATGAGTGTGACACCTTAAAACTGAAGATCTTTTGTCAACCTGTTGACTAACCGTCAACCTCTAGAAACACCCGTGAATGCCACATATCCTATCATCACGGCACAACATCTTTTTTACCAGAATCACAATAACTCAAAGTTTGGGCAGAGTCTCTCCTGTACCGGGCACTCCCAAATGCATATCCTGTATACATTTAATCACATGATCCATCTGCGGTCCAATATATCATAATTTATATTCTATTATTGCCAATTTACATCATTTGAATAAAAGGCACAAGCTCGAAAGCATGACAAAACATTCTTAAAAATTTAGATTTTTTTTGAAAACCTACCAGTAAGTTTGTGATCGTCCTACTAGTAGGTTTTACCCACTGGAAAAGTTCTACCGATAGGTTTTACATCATTCTACCGGTAAGTTTTGCCTACTAGAAAAGTTTTACCGGTAGGTTTATCAGCATTCTACCGATAGAATTTGCCTATTTTTGCTCATTTTCATTCTTTTTCAATTCTAATTCATTCCAAACCTCTCCATATCAACTCAACACATGTATAATTAAGTTTTTCATATAAAACATGGTCCACACAAGTTCTATTACAATCATTTTCTTATATTTACATGCCCAAAATCAAATTTCATAAATGTTTTACAAAATGTGGTTTAAAAGTCACAAGTTAGCTTTTCTTCATCCTTGAGGCACCGAATGAGAGCTGTTTATTGGTGTGTACCCCGCACATGAAATATTTTTTCATAAAGGGTGAGTCACGCTCAATAGGATATCTCCTAAATAGGTTATTCCCCAACATAGATGATTATGAAATGTTCACATGCACATTCAATAAGCAACTACCATTTCAATTAAGAATATGCAATTCAATAATAGGAATTACCATGTCATGCCATGAAATGAGATGAAACTCACTAACGCAACTCAATCCAAGCCTTTATCGACTCCCATAACCCATGCAATGTCATGAGTATAAAATCGGGCATTTCAAGCCCTTGTAATTATTGTTGTACATCCAGTGGCCTTTTAAAAATAAATCATGTGTCTTTGTTGGGTATTTAGATTTTGGAATCTCACTGCTGATTCAGTATACCGTTACATTTTTTTGGACTTGCACCGACAAAATAAACAAATAATCAAGTGTTGCACCGAAAGAGTATCTAACCCTTCTTGCTATACCCAACATAAATTTTCTTTTCATGCAATCGTGCAACTACTGAGCCTACTTATTAACCACCAAGAGTGATGTTGGATTCAAAGACATGCACACACCCACACCCACGTCTAATGCCTACAAATGTGATGCCTCCGTGCATATGCAATGAAATAAACAATTGCAATGTCAATATCATATCCATATGTAATGAATATCATATGAATTATTTCAACTACATTTCAACACATTCAATGGCTAATTATATCCAAATCATATAATTTTTCATAATCATCACTATACTAATACATCATCTAGCATATATCAACATTTTAATCCATCAACAATTTCTCAAGCATGTTATACATAGTCTATGTAATAACATTCTTAATTTCACATAGGCACAATATAAACACATAGCGTGCCCATATAACATTATTTTCAAAGAAATTACAAGCTAGCAATTTCCTTATACCAATTCACGTTATAATTGATTTTATCCAATTTCAATACCTATTTCATCAATTTTACAACAATAGACAAGTGCTAAAGATATCTAGCAACCTACCCATTTCATATCACAAACCTAGGTTGAGAATAAACCTAGTTAGGATGAAAATCATACCTCTTGAGGCGTAAAATAACTGTAGAAAACTTCACAAATCCGAAACAAGCTCTAATTCAACCTTTTCCCAAAACCTCATTTTTGAAACTTCGATGAAATCCGTCTTTTTTGGTATGGTCGTGTCGCCTATGATGAGGAGATCGACTTTTGTTCTTGGCTCGTGTTGATTCGAGCGACGGGAAGACGAAGATTATAGAGAGAAGTCTTGAACTCTCTCTTTTTCTCTTTCTTCATTTCTCCAACGTAACCCAGCAGAAAGAATGGGGGAAAATTTTTGATTTTCTCCCTATTTATACCCTTTAAATGTTTGGTCACAGAGCGCCACAAGTTCTTTATTCTCGGGTCCGATTTCGTCCTAAAAAGATAAATTTTGTCCCGATTCAAGTTCAAAATATTTTTATATGAACTTTTTTTAAATTATTTTCTAATTTTTAAAATTTAAGTCCCGGGTTCTTTTTTTAAGGTCATCCGACACCCAGTCGTCTCATAAACACGACAAATCTGTCTGTCTTAAAATTCGACGAAAATTGACAGGGTAACTAGATTTCGTGAAATGAATTCAATAGTGATTCATCATCTGAGCTCTAGAAAAATTTGAGTTTTTAACAATATATCGTTTTGTCCTTTTTTATAAAAATTTAAATTTACTCGATCTTTACATTATTCCCCCTTAAAAGAATTTTGTTCCCGAAATTCATCACTCATACACATTTAACCGCATGCATATGAAACAAGTAATACAATACTTATGATTACAAAGATGTACCTCCATCCTTAAACAAGAACGAATAACTAGTATGTATAGTGTCATCATGTTTTCATGTTGCCTCCTCCATACTTCGGTGGTGCCATAACACTTTCACTAGCTTCACGGTCTTACCTCGCAAAAATCTACTTCTGACTATCCATGATTTGCACCAGTCTCTCGTCGAATGTCTCATTTGCATCAACAATCAACTCACCCCTATTCACCACATGTGTTGGATTTGAAGTATACTTCCGGAGCATAGAGACATAGAACATCGAGTGAACACCCGATAAATTTGGTGGTAACGTCAATCGGTAAGCAATTGTACCAACCTACTTGAGTACTTTGAAGGGCCCAATAAACCTCGATGACAATTTTTCTCGCTTTCAAAATCTAACCACTCCCCTCTTAGGCATCAACTTCAAGAAGACGCGATCTCTCACCTCAAATTCTAGAAGTCGTCACTGTCTGTCGGTGTAGCTCTTTTGTCGGCCCTAAATAGTGAGAAGACGCTTCCATATCAAGTCCACATTTGCCAAGGTGTCCCTAACCAAGTCCAGACCCATAAAGGGTCTTTTTTCCAACCTCTGTCCAACAAACAGGAGAACGACAATACTTTCCATAAAGTGTCTCATAGGGTGTCATTTGTATGCTTGCCTGATAACTATTGTTGTAGGTGAACTCTACTAAGGGTAAATGCTCTTTCCAACTACTCTTAAGATCTAGGACGCATGCTCATAGCATGTCCTCTAAATTTTTGATGGTCCTCTTTGACTGACCATCTGTCTAGAGATGAAAAGTTGTGCTCATCATGAACTATGTCCCCATGGTCCATTGAAAACTCTTCCAAAAATAGCTCGTGAATTTAGGATCCCGATCCGATTCTATAAATACAGGCACCCCATGTAACTAAACTATTTCCTGTATTCACAATATGCAGAATTCCTCTAGTTTGAAGGTTATTTGCACAACCAAAAAGTGTGTCGACTTCTTAACTCAGTCAACTATCACCCACACCGAGTCATGTCCCCGCGATGTCCGTGGCAAGTGGGTCACAAAATCCATTATGACATGCTCCCACTTCTACTCGACCATCTCCAAAGGCTGGAGCAACCTTGTTGGTCTTTGGTGCTCAACTTTGACCTGCTGACACATAAGACATTGACTAACGAAATCTCTGACGTGTCTCTTTATCCCACTGTAATAGTACTGGTGACGAAGATCATGGTACATCTTCGTGCCACCTGGATGCATAGCAAAACGGGAGCAATAGAAATCCCTAAGGATCTTCTCTCTCAAATCTTTCGATTGGGAAACCATAACCCTTCCCCTATATCGAAGACTACCATCTAGGTGAATGACCTAGTCTTGTCACCTGTACCCGACCCTTGATGGACAATATCACTGTGTCCTACCCCTGAGACTTAATCACCCTGCTCAGTAGGGATGACGTAGCTACCAAACTCCCCAAGGTGTCCTGAGACTCGATCACCCTGTCAAAGACAAGTTTTCACAACAAGTGTTGTGGTGTATTTATTCATATTATCGAAATAAGACCGGGTTGGGGTAATACATCCTTTGAATGGTCCCACAACCCACCTCTTTGGCTGTCAAAACAAGAAATAATTATCATTTATTCAAGGAAAATTTGGAAATCGGTACAAAAAATTTAGACTTAATTGAATTAAATTACATCAAGGAAATTTATTTGGCTTTAAGTGTATTTTTTTTTAAAAAAAGACTAAAAGGTCATTTATTACTCTACTACTCTCTCTCTCCATTACTCCCTCCCTTTCTCTCCATTACTCTTTCACACTCTCTTCCCTATTTTCTTTCTCTATCTCCCACTGATATTTTTTTTTAAATATGTAAAGATTTGATTTAATTTTTTCATCTCTCTCTCTCACTCTTTTCCCTTATTTTCTCTCATCGTTACTCTCTCTTTATATTAACGTTATAACAACAAAATTACACCAATTAATTACAATTACCTTATAATATACAAAATAGTTACTCATGTGTTCTAATAAACCAAAACAGTTATACTACACAATTACATGAAATTACAACACCAACCAAATTTGTCATTCAGTTGTTTATATAAACTAAAGAGTTATATAATTTAATATCACGAAACGGTTACACTAATTATATACACCAAATTTGGTTTATCATTGCACAAAAAACTTTACTATTATACCAAATTTGATGTATATAATTGGTGTAACCTTGTTGTAATACTAATTGATATAATTCTTTGGTTTATGTAAACAACTGAATGATAAATTGGGTTGATGTCATAATTTTGTGTAATTATTTGATTTTATTATAACACATGAGTAACTGTTTGGTGTATTATAGGGCAATTATATCTGATTAGTATAATTGTGTGTATTGTAACGTTGATATAGAGAGAGAAAATAAGGAGAGAGTAATGATGAGAGAAAATAAGGGGAGAGAGTGAGAGAGAGAAATAAAAAAATCAAATCAAATTTTTATATTTGAAAGAAAATAAATTGTCAATGGGAGATAATATAGAGCAAGAGAGAGAAAATAAGAGAGAGATAGGAAGAGTAATGGAGAGAGGTGAAGAAAAAATAGGGGAGAGATACAAATGGAGAGAATACAAATTGTACACAATTTAAGAAAAGGTAAGTAAGTAAAAAAATTCAAATGTCATTTGAATTTTGTACCTAATCATAAGATATTTTATTAAAATTAAACTTAATAGAGTAAAATATTTATTTATACACTTCATCTCAAATAAATTTAAAAAAATGTACCCATACTCAAAAAACCCTTTATTCAAACATTAGAACAAAAAGTTGGTCCATGGATAGAGTGCTAAAGGCCTGTTAGGACTGGCCCGATAAACATGTGCTGGGTCGCCCCTTCATTTTTGTGCATTAGTCCGGCCCTAGATGTGGGCTTGGCTCACTGGCTGCCACAATCTGGTGGCCCACCCTGCGCCTCCGCCCACCCTTTCTAAAACCCTGACCCATTAGAACCCCTCTCTCTCTCTCTCTCTCTCTCCTCCAAAACTGTACATCCTTTCTCTATCACCGGCAACTCAAAATTCTCTCTCACACGCACTCTCTTCCTCTCTCTCTCGCGTCGAAATTGAATATGCTGTGAAAGGCACTCTAATTTTGAGGAGTTTCAGCTCTCTAGCTTCAATACACCATGAACGCCCCAATCATCGGTAATCTCTCTCTCTCTCTCTCTCACGCATAGACACTGAGGCTTTTTTTTTTTTGAATTTTGTTGGTAAATAACACTCACAATTTCTTTGCTTTTCCCTACAAACATAACAATATAGAGAGAAGGATCTATCACTCGGTGCATTGGCTAAAATAGTTGAGGTTGTGGGTGTCAAATTCGAATTTACATGTTAGGTCTGCACGCACGCCACGCCTCCAGAAACCAAACTAGGCAATGACCTTATATAAAAGCACAAATACATTCACCCCCACACGCACTTCCCCCCCCCCCCCCCCCCCCCCCCCCCCCCCTCTCGTAGCTATATTGATATGTTCAAGCACATATAGACAATTCGAATTTTTCTTGATTGTTGGGGGACTTTTCTTGTATTTTGCATGTGAAGATCCATTGCAGGGGGACTTTCCAGAGGTTATAGAGGAGTATTTGGAATATGGGCTTATGAAATGCATTGCCTTTAATCGACGGGGAACGCTTCTTGCCGGTAATCTCCCTCAGCACAGTTTATCTTGCCTACCATCTTTTGCCCTTTTGTGATTTGCTTGTTTTGTTGTGTGTTTTTTCATGAAAAAAAGGGTATAATGACAGTGGCATAGTCGAATATGAGAAAGATGTCATATTGATTATAAACATGTCGCTCTACCTACCGACCATATTGTGTAGTTGTGTGCGTAACTTCTATCTACCAAACTTTTGGTGCGGAAATTCTTATGTTAAAAGGACAATACTGAGCAGCATTAACTAAGAATAACTCAGCTAGTGCATGTAACTAGGTGGTATCTCTTGTTAGATGAAGCACAGCTGCAATGTGGTATAGAGTAGGGGTGTGCAACTATCTGAAAATTCCGACTCCGACTCCGGACCTATTCCAAATCCGTCGGAGTCGGAATTTGTCGGCATCGGAGTCGGATTGAGGTGTCAAATTCTGATCGAAGTTGGAGTCGGTGTCCAAAATGCATTCCGAAAATTATTCGACTCCGACTCTGACTTTTTAAAAATAATTTTATTATATATATATATATATATAAAGTAGCAGCCCAACAGTCAACCGACCAATTATAAATAATGCAGTAATAATGTTGTTATTATAACTCTTAAAGGGTAATATAAATATTAGTTATTTTGTTAGGGAAGTTATGGTCAATCAAAAGTTTTTCACTTTTGTTGACATTTTGTAGTAGTATAGATTTTATTATATCAAAAGTTCAAAACTCTTTAGCCATTACCCAGTTACCCCAAATCCCTAATCTCTTCAATCTTTTGGACCACGCCTCCACACCTCCATCACCACCAACCAGACCACGCCTCCATCACCACTCACCAGACCACGCTTCGACCACCACTCACCAGACCACGCCTCCATTTCATTGTCAACCCTAAATTCTAATGTCTTCCTCTCATCTCTTCTGTCTTCTCTGTGCCTCTACAAACCACAACCACCGCCTGCATCTAGAATTTTGGGGAAAATCTGAATTTTTTTCTTGGGGAACTTCGAAAACTCTAGGCCGACTCCACCAATCAGAATCGGAGCAGAGGTGGAGGCACTGTATGTTGAAGTTGGAGGCAAAAAATCATTCTGAGTAGAACCGAGTCGGAAGTTGAAATTCATAGTTCCGACTTTGTCAGAGTCAATGCCCACCCCTAGGACTATGGAGTGCGAACCCATTGTCCATGCAGTGCCATGCAAAGTAGGGTTAAGTTGCCTCTTGTGACGCAGAGAAACATCTATGTCATGTAAAATCTCGAACTTGATCATGTCCCTTTAAATTTGGAAACTCTTTGGTCCGTTTGAAAAAAGAAACGAATTAAATTAGCAGTATCAATTGGGATGATAGTTCCATTCATAGTCTATCTTAGCGCTAAAGACAATTGCAGTTGATGGTGTATCCATTGGGAAGTAGGTGTTTAACAACTCAATGGTAAAAATATCTATGTATTTTCATTACAACTTTGGGTTATAAATAGAATGACATGCTTATGCTTAGATTTCATCTTTTTGTCGAGTTGTGGAAATTAAAGTTTTTAGTTTAACCCAAACAGCTGATTCGGTAGTTGAAGAAGCAGTGAAGTGTAAACCCACACGTCCCAAGTTTGTCCCCTTGGCCCCACAAAACGTGGGTGTAATTAATGCACGTAGTTTGCATGTGATTGTATGCATCCGAGGTTTGCGTTGTAGTCATGAGTGTAATGGGCACATTATTGGATGACTCCTAACCATAAATAAATAAAAAAGCTTAGTTTCAGAAAACATCCAATTTGTGCTTGTTTCTCAGCTACATTATCGTTTTCAAGGTGAAACAAATTGGTAGTTTTTAAGGAGCAATGCATTGGAATGCCAAGCTCCCACATTTGGCTGAATTTTGGCAGGACATTCTACCTTAGCTAATGCCATAGATGTTTTATTGGGAGCTTTGAATCAGTGGTTTGCTACAAATTTGCACTGATTGGACATTCTACCTTAGCTAATGCCATAGATGTTTTATTGGGAGCTTTGAATCAGTGGTTTGCTTCAAATTTACACTGATTTATAGTCATTAAAATGGATTTTTACCCAATCAATCCACTGTTAATTGCATGTTTTATTCATCAACACCCTCCACTAAGAAGTGGCATCATCTCCAACTGGTTTTTTTAAGCCTCTTGTGGAAAGATTTGAATCCTCTCCTTCCCTTTCATTAATTTCTTGGCCAACCAAACTGACTTTTGCTTCCATCTTCCTCCGATTGAGTCAATTGCATCCTACCCAAAAAAAGTTAAGACGCTTACACTATTTTTTGAACTCTGTGTTTAGATATCTTTGAAGAAATTCTTGTCAACATCAATGTGAGGTATGATTAACTTCTAGTTTCTTTCTGTTTGACACTTTCTGTTCAATGGCAGCTGGGTGCTCTGATGGAAGCTGTGTCATTTGGGATTTTGAAACCAGAGGTACTGCAAAGGAACTTCGGGATAAAGACTGTGTTTCTGCCATAACAAGTGTTTGTTGGTCAAAGTATGGTCGCCACGTACTTGTTTCTGCTGCTGATAAATCACTAACGCTTTGGGATGTTGTCAAAGGAGAAAAGATAACACGAACAACCCTTCAACAAACCCCGCTACAAGCTCGTCTTCATCCTGGATCTTCCATTCCATCTATTTGCCTGGCATGCCCTCTCTCATCTGCTCCTATGATCGTCGACTTGAACACTGGAAGCACAGCTGTTCTTCCAGTCTCTTTTTCTGACACAGGCTCTGGACTTGCCCCTCCGGCACGTAACAAATTTTCCGATGGATCTGCCCCTTTTACTCCAACTGCTGCTTGCTTTAACAAGTACGGGGACCTGGTATATGTGGGTAACTCCAAAGGGGAAATTCTTATAATAGATCACAGCAGCATACAGGTTCGTGGCATTGTTCCCATTCCTGGGGGTGCTGTGATAAAGAATATTGTTTTCAGTAGGAATGGGCAGTATCTTCTTACAAACTCAAACGACCGTACAATTAGGATCTATGAGAACCTTCTGCCTTTGAAACATGGACTCAAAGCTCTTAACGAATCAAACGATACATCAGATGAGCTAGATGGGGTAGAGAAATTAAAAGCTGTTGGATCTAAGTGCTTAGCACTCTTCCGGGAGTTTCAAGACTCCATCACCAAGATGCATTGGAAAGCGCCGTGTTTTAGTGGTGACTGTGAGTGGGTAATTGGTGGTTCTGCTAGCAAAGGAGAGCATAAGATCTACATATGGGATAGGGCTGGACATCTTGTGAAAATTCTTGAAGGTCCAAAGGAAGCCTTGATAGATTTAGCATGGCATCCTGTACACCCTATTGTCGTATCTGTTTCACTAGCTGGATTGGTTTATATTTGGGCCAAAGATTATACTGAGAATTGGAGTGCATTTGCTCCGGATTTTAAGGAACTTGAGGAAAACGAAGAGTATGTAGAACGAGAAGACGAATTTGATCTGATAACTGAAACTGAAAAGGTGAAAAGAATAAAGCTTGCTGGGTAGGTCTTCCTTTGTTCATTTTCTTGTTTCTAAAATGTGTGCACTCTTGCAGGTAAAAGAATCAGATGTCCATGAAGACGATGAAATTGATATTGTGACGGTGGAGAAGGATTCCGCTTTCAGTGATTCGGATATGTCCCAGGAAGAAACATGCTTCTTGCCTGCTGATCCTTCTCCTGATATTCCTGAGCAGCAGGACAAGGTGGTTGGAAGCACTTCAAAGCTGGGGGACAGCAACCACTCTGGATCCCCTCTTTCAGAAGAGGCAGGACAAAACGGGCAAGCAATGAACCATGTATCCAGTCCAGTTGAAGGTAACATTATATCCTTGCATTATACTATATATTAAAATTTGAGATGTCTATTTAACAAGTTTTAGTCATTATTAAATTGATCTCCTCAATCAATACTAGCTTTTTTGCAAAACAAAACTTCAGCAAATTTGTCCCACAAGCTGCACTTGAAATACATCCATATACATGAAAATATGTTTGGTGGTAACGTGTTAAAAGGGCAAAACAGCAGCGATCTAACAATACTATTTAGACCTAATTGTTAAATATTAAATACATGAACAAAGAGAAATCAATTACTGCATGGATTCCAACTAATGACCGTGATTTTTTTTTAGCACCTCTGTATCATTGCACAACCCATACGTTCAAGCGGAAACACTCCCTTCTTGTGAAAAATCCCTTGTCATCTTCTCAATCATTTATGCTATCTTTTTACGAAACCTAAAAAGGGGCAAAAGAAAAATGGAATGTTAGCCATAATAGACTGCACTAGAGTAAGCCCCCCTTCCCTAGGATAAAAGTTCCCTTCTCTTACCATTGTAAAAATTTTGCACCTTCTCTAGAACTGGATCCCAGATGCTCAACGGCAAAGGATTCTGCCCAACGGAAGACCCAAGCTTTTCGAAGGTCATTCTCCCATCTGGCCGTCTAGTCTATTTCCTGACCTTGTTAAACTCAAAGATGTATTTACTTTTAAGCTCAACAATAAACTAATACCTCAATAATATCCACAAAATTTTGAAACTTTTGCTCATACCTTAATTGGAAAATTGTATTATCAGTGTACCGTAAGTGGACACACCATTTTGTCCATTCCAAAGTTCTTCAACTGCATGACAATCATTCCCCTTACCACTAATCTAGTGAAAACCTCCATTAACAAAGTAAAGGGAAAAGGTGATTATGGATTTCCCTGTTCAGATTCCTAGATATGTTGAGTCTCTCTCCCGGCTTATTAGTAAGGATAACCGAAGAATTCATAGGACTCAAATATTCTGTAATCCTCCTCCTCCATATATTACCCAAAACCTTCCACTGTGAAAATAAAATCTAAAAAATACCAATCCATATGATCACATGCTTTTCCAAATTAATTATGAAACAATTCCCTCGCCATTTAGCTTTTATTGCTCCACTACTTCATTTTCCACGAAGGTTACATTTAAAATTTGCTTGCTCTTCATAAAAACTCCCTGATATTTCTGTATTATTACCCCAAACTCCTCAGTCTTATTGATAAAACATTTGCTGTAATGTGCTAAAGATTAGAAATCAAATAGTGGGCCTACAATAATTAATCTTCACAAACTTGTATTTCTTTTGAATCAAACTAATGTAAGTCGCAATTATATTGACTTTAAACAACATGCCACTTCGGAAAACCCCATTAGAAACTCTTGAAGTCGTCGACACCCAACGCAATTGCACTCACCTCGAGCTCTTCAAATGATTTTTATGATCAACTTGCTTTACTTTCAGTGATAGGAAACAAATCTAGACCTCCTAACCTTGGTCTCTCGAGATCTTTACTTGCATAAAGCTTTTCTAAAAAAACTAATGATTTTTGTGTCAATTCGACTTACATCCCCTAAACTAAACCATCTTAGGTTTCCAACTACATTATCAAATTATTCCTCCTTCCACTAGGCACCCTTTGAAATGATGACTATATTATCCTTTTTTACCTCATCTACCTTTAGGCTTATAAAACCTCCCCAACCTTGCACACCACTTTCTTGTCATCACATGTCGAATATGTCTTAAACAAGTTATGCTCTAGCAGTCCAATCACATTATTTAATATGTAAAGGGAATTTGGCCCCAATTTAAGGCACTTGAGTCTAGAGTAATTGGACAATGACCAAAATTTCGTTTCGTTCTTTCGACTTAAACATTTCGGTTTCGGCAGAAAAAGAATCGGAACAGTATTGGAAAATTGAAATTCCGTTGTTTCAGATATCTCATTTGGAAAACTCCACTGCCATTCTAGTAGAAGTGAGAACCTATCCAAACTATCTTACACAAATTGAACACATAAACATGCTTTATTAGGACAGAAATAAAACATTGCATTGTTCAAAGGTGGGCCCTTCAATTTGGCATTCCTAACGAAGTCATTAAGATCACATATTTCTGGTTATCCTTGTTCAATTGAATTATACATTTACATAAATTATATCATTAAAATCTCTCCTTAGGTACTATCTGGGATTGCACAACATTCCAGTTATATATGACCCCTTTTATTCCATGTAGCACAACAATGGAAAGATTGAATTTATTTATTTTGAGAGGAAACATAGCTGAAATATATTAATAAAATATGGATAGTACATCAACAAGGTTGAATAAGAAATCCAACCAAGAAAAAATAAAATACAAAAAGAAAAAACACATCAAAACTCTAAATTACATAAGGCTATCCAATCTGCCAAAATAACAAAAAATGGAATGTCTTTGAACTCCTTGAAAACTAGGGCCCAAAATGAAGCGATGAAATGAATATGGTTCCACATCCCATCTAACATTTCACTTCGATCTTTAAAATATATTACATTCCTTTTCTTCCATATAACCCAAAAAAAATAGCAAGAGTTGCTCATTTCCGCAGAGTCACTCCTCTAGGAAGCCTTCCAAATCCATTCAAGTCTTCAATAGACAACGAAGTAGATGATTTAGGATTAACAAAAAGTCAAACCAGCCAAACTAAACAACTTTTACCACAAAGACAAAGCAATAGAGTAACGAAGGAATAAATAATCAATGCTCTCAACTTAACCCTTACACATCACATACCATTGAGGGGATATACAACTATTATGTCTTCTTTTCTGAAGCATAGCTGGGCTATTAATCTTTTTATGTGCAATAATTCATGCAAAAACTTGCACCTTAATAGGTATTTTAGCCTTCCAAATCATCAAGGTAGGATTAAAGATAGGATAAGAAGATTCTTCCATCAAAGAAGCTAGGAAGGATTTACTAGAAAATATACCTGAAGGTTCAAGGATCCATTTTCTTTGATCACTTAACTCTAGATTCAACAAGGAATTGTTAAGAATAGCAAGAAATGACATCAACTCCTTAGAGTCCCTATCATCTAAATTCCTATGAAAACCAAAATTCTAAGAATACAATTGATTATAAGTTTCCACTATAGAAGTGATGGAAACACCATGAAAGGATGATAAGTGATAATCGGAAACAAAATTTTAAAATATGACCCCCCTAACCATATATCCTTCCATAAATGAGTTCTCTCTCCCTTATCCACAACAAAATGAAGATTTTGGGAAAACCTTGGTAATCTCCATGATATAAATTTCCATGGGTATCTCTAACTTTCCTTTCAACCCTATTAGCATCCCATCCATTAGTCTACAATCCATATTTGCTCTTTATAACTAAATGCTACAAAGAACTATGTTCTAAGAGAAACCTCCAAAGCCACTTATCCACTAAAGCCATTTTTATTGTCCTCAAATTATCAATTTAAAGACCACCTTTATCCTTAAATTTTGAAATCACTTTTCAACTAATTAAGTGATTCTTTCTCCCTTCCCAACTTCTTTTCCACAAAAAAATCATCATCATTTTCTTACTTTTCAAAGTAATTTTTATAGGGAATTTAAACAGAGATAAAAAGTATGTGGAAATACTAGATAAGATTGGCTGTACTAAAGTTAACCTACCTTTTTTCAAAATGAAAGCCATCTTCCAACCATTTAATCTTTTTCCACCCTATTCACTATTGGCTCCTAAAAAGATCAACACAATGGATTCCCACCCAAAGGTAAACCCAAATATTTCATAGGCTATTTCCCTACCTTACACCCCACAAGTTTTGATATTCTAGTTATATTATCATGGTCTGAATTTATACGCACAAGTAAGCTTTTATCCATATTCACCTTTAATACGAATATCATCCCAAACACTTCCACAATATTCTTAGAATTTAATATTTTTTTCCTTATCCCTCCATACGGTAAATCATTCCACAAGATTAACACTTTTAGCCCTCCTTACCAACCTACTCAACCAATCTACAACTAGAGTAAAGAGAAAGGATGATATAAGATTACCATGTTTCAATCCATTAGAAGCCTTCAATTTGCCCCTAGATTTTCCATTCATCATAACATAGAAGTTCATAGATTGCAAACAACTCTTTATCCACCTCCTCCAATGACATCCAAAGTCCTTCACGTCCAAGACATAATCCAAAAAATCTCAATTTACATGTTCATAAGTCTCTTCAAATTCAATCTTAAAAACAAAATCTCCTTTCCTTTAACTCTATATTCCTCCACTACCTCATTAGCTACTAGAGCAACATCAAGAATTTGCCTACGTTCAGCAAAAGCATCTTGACAATCAAAGATAGTATCCCTTAGAATCTCCCTTGGTCTCAAAGATAGTACTTTGACAATGATCTTATAGAAACTAGCTACCAAGCTTATCAGTTTAAAATCCCTCATTTTCATAAACTTGTCTTTCTTTGAGATCAAACAAATGAATGTAGTATTAGAGATTGCATTAACACCACTTTAGAAAAATTCATCAAAAACTTTCATCAAATCCGCCTTAACTATCTTTCAAAAACTTTTAAAAATGGCCGAGAAGAAACCATCATGACCTGGAGCTTTAGCTCTTTCACACTCAAATAGTCTTTCTCCCTTCTTTTTCCTCAAAAGCTCTTTCTACCTACCTAGATTTAACCTCATCAATAGGATTCCACTCTAACCCTTCCACTATTGGTTTAACACCCCTTTGAGATGAATATACTTTGGCAAATAACTCAACAATGTTTCTCTCAATCATTCCCTCATCCTCAATGATCTTTCCATCAGTTCTTCTTCTTACCATTTGTAGTCCTATGAAAAAGTTTGGAATAACTATCTCTTTCTTTCAACCACTTCACTCTAGCGTTTTGCCTTCAACTAATTTCTTCTTTGAACACAACCTCTTCAAACTTATTCTTTAACTTCCATCTCTCTCTTATCAAATTCTCACCTAATGTGTTCGTTTCAATCTTTCCAATTCTATTCGTGATTAGAATTTGTGACCTTTCCATCCCCAAACACTTCTTTATTCCATATTTTCACCTTCTACTTCACATGTTTTAAGAGTGCGTTTGGTAACGTTTTTTTTTTTGTGATAAAAATTAAAAATATAAAGTATGTTTGATAATCATTTATATTCAAAAAATTATGAAAACAAAAATAAAAAATATATTTAGTATTATAATAGTGTTTTCATAGTTCATTGTGATTATTTTAATTAATTTTTTAATTCCAAATACATCTCCCCCCAAATCACCGAAAACCCACCCCACCCCACCCCACCCAGCCACCACCACCCCCCTTGTTTAGCCACCACCCAACCACCGAAACTCACAGTTCAACCCACCACCAACACTATCGAAATTCCACCACCCAACCCACCCAATAGCCCCGAAACCCAACCCGCCCGAAACCACCACCACCACCGATACACCCACAAACCCAGAACCCACCACACAGTCCCCGAAAACTTAGCTACAACAGCCCAGAAACCCACCACCCAACCCACCCAAAATCACTACCAATATACGCACAAACCCAAAACCCACCACAAGCACCCCCCGAAAACCCAGCTACAACAGCCCAGAAACCCACCACCTAACCCACCCAAAACCACCACTACTATCAATCCACCACCACCAATACACACACAAAAAGATCTATACACAAACATAGATGTTGTAATCAACAACAAAATAAAATAGAGATGAAGAAAAATTCCTAGTTTGCACAAATAAAACCTAGTGAGCATTGCCGATTGAGAAGAAAGTGGAGAGCTTCGCTATCAGAGAAAGTGGAGAGCTTCGCCAATTTGGATCCCACAGAGCTGTGAGCTTTGCCACAGTCGCGAACGAGAGAGAGAGAGAGAGAGAGAGAGGAGCTTTGTTTTTGCTTTATGTATGTGCCACAAAAATATGCGATTTTGCTGTAGAGAAGATTCGAAATCCAGACCTCATTAAATGGAGAATGAGAGTTGCCGCTTGTTTGGGTTTTTTGATGTTTTCAAAAACATCATTTTAGATGTTTTCATATTTTACCATTGTTTTCAAAAGATAGCAGTAAAAATAAAAAAACGAAAACATTTATCAAACGTATTTGTGTTTTTTTTTTCTACCATAAAATTAAAAAAATAAAAAATAAAAAATGAAAACATTATGTTACAAAATGCTACCTAAGTTTTTCACGAATTTAAAACCTTCCCAACCCTGAAAATTTCTTTTTCCCCACCACTACTTAAATTGTCCTCTAAATGCATGGTGCTCTAACCACATATTTTGAAACCTCAAAGAACAAGGGTCCCATTTCATCAATTCCAAATTCACCTCTTGCTGTCACTTCGAAACCCAACCATTAAAGGGCTTCCTAGGTAACATTTACCAAAATTATCGATTTCAGCAGTCTTCTCAACACTTCCCGAAACAATAACAATTATTTTATTTTATTTGAATTTTTTGCCATTGCCTTCTAAATCCACTGGTTTCAACTACACAATTCTATTTCCAACAACTTATAATATCCACATTGTAGACCTTCAAGAATAACTACTCTTTGCAAGGTTCCTAAGCATGCCACTTCTATTTCTATCATCATCGACGCCCTTCTTTATGTCACCACAGTTACCGCCTCAAAATCTATCTCTGTTCCTTCCACCATAAATGTCATATCTGATCAAATCATCCATTTCAACCCACCCTTTTTTGTCAACTCCTTTAGGAATAACTAATCCAAATCTTTTGCATTTGCTATGCAATTTCAACCCTCCCTTAATCTCCTATGTCATTGCTAATGAGTTCCATCCTTATAGATCATCCCTGAACTTTTGAAGAAAGCTTCAGTAAAATCCAAATGCCCTTCTTTATGTCACCCCAGTTATCGCCTCAAAATCTATCTCTGTTCCTTCCACCATAAATGTTATATCTGATCAAATCATCCATTTCAACCCACCCTTTTCTGTCAACTCTTTTAGGAATAACTAATCCAAATCTTTTGCATTCGCTATGCAATTTCGACACTCCCTTAATCTCCTATGTCATTGCTAATGAATTTCATCCTTATGGATCATCCCTGAACTTTTGAAGAAAGCTTCAGTAAAATCCAAATTTCTAGCTCTTTTATTGTTTCAACCAGGATGCCAACCTAACTACACAGACTATTTTCGTTGATATGAATGGCTTGACCACTTGATTTGTGATCAACTTCCACCACAAAAACATTTTGCTTAATCCTCAACTCCATTCCTTAACGACAAACCTTCTCAATTGAAATTAGATCATTGGAAGCTTCAGATCCTTCCCCCTTTTAAAACTCTTAGGGCAATTTTCTCTGGTTGGAGGGAGAATGATACGAGGTTTATGTGGTCCAAAGAAGAAATAATCGTGAAAAAAAGAGAGATCAAGGAATATGGTTAAGGCAAAGCTGCACAAAAAGAAAAGAAAAGCCCAATTTGGATTAGGTTTATCTTTCTACAACTCTAAAATAAAAGTAATACAGATTTTTTTTTTGTCTTTTTTTCCCAACTTTTGATTAAGGTTATCTTTCTACTATAAAATAATGTTTTCCTCAGAAAAAAGAACCTTTGACTACGTTTTTCTTTGGTTTTTCTTTAACTTTCATAGGTTAGATGTGTTATTTAATCAATTGATGTGCTGGAAACACCAAATTTGCTTCAATTAATTGAAATGAAATTAAGGGATGAGATCAAACCCATGTTCAGGTTTTGTTTATATAGCTTGGATAGTTAAGACACTGGTTTTGTTGAGGAAGAGTTGAAAAAATAGATAAATAATTTTGTATTGCTTGTTTATATGACATCCTTATTTATATCTTTAGTGATCAAATGAGGGTCCTTGAAAGGGATCATAGTTCCTAGGTCTGGGTGCCACATCCATCTTGCCTTTTTGGGTTTTGATTTACTATTATTCTTGTTTTAATTGAGACAAAATCTGTGCATATTATTAGATGCATTATGCATGGAAATTTAAGAAGTAATATAGATACAGCTTTGACCTTTATTTTTTTTATTTTTTTCCTTTGGTTGATGATGCATTATTATTATCCTTCAAGTGGTGGGCATATTATTAGTTATTTACTTATTAGAAAAAGAACATGTCCTTTCAAAGTTATTATGGGTTAGGATTTATTTACACCAGGTGTAAGATAAAAAGTTTTTGCATCTCAATGATTTTTGGTAGAACTCATTTTTGCTGTAAATTATTGGACTAAAGGTCATTTCATGTGCTTCACATGCAAGCCAAATATCAAATTGATCGGATATCCATGGCTATCATCTTCTTCCATTGAATGCTTATTGTATTTGATTAGGCTGAGATTGGCGTGCATGTAAGCACAATAAATATCTTTAACTCAATAGTGTGCTTTGGAAAGTGTCATTGTGTTTGACCTAGCTTCTCAAATTAAAAGTTCATTTATAAGATAGACTTTATAAAATGGACTTTTAAGAAATACCGAATGTTTGGTGAACATGTATTTTGAAAGTGTTATTACATTAAAAAATGCATTTATATATGGAAGTGTTTGGTGAAAATATGTTTAAAAGCGTAAAATTCCACCAACTCAATAATATCTCACCCTTAACCCCATTTTTTCAAAAATAAAGTTTATTTAGCATGCTACGTTTTTAAGTTACAAATAAGGAGAATGCTACAGTATTTGGATTATCTTAAAACATTTATGGTTCAATTTATAATTTTTTTGGGACTAAGTTATATTTTTTGGGGGTTTGTGATCGATCATGACATTTTACGGTCAATTCTAATTTATTTATTTTTAACCAGACCCCCAAAATGTGTGTGATAAATCACAAAAATTTTAAACTTGGGTACTGTACCTCCATTGGTACCGAAGTCAAATCCTACAAACAAACAAATTACAAATTGGAAATAGTAAAACTAACACAATTAATTGAATACATAAACCTCTATGAGAAATATAAGAAATTTTAAGTGTCCAAATGAAATATATAAACAAAAAAAATAAATGATTGATCACCTCATAATTAAAAACACATGATGTTCTAGCACCTAGTTTCACTTTTTCTCTTTTACCACGACCACCTTAAAACATTATATTCTTCATCAAACCATTTGCAATTTGGTTGTTTTGGTTGACAGATATGAGCACGCGTAATGTAAGAGTTGTATCTATATCAACAGATTATTTGCAAGTGTTTTCTCAAGCTATGATCTGTACAAATTTTTTTTTTTTTGGGGGCTGCATGATCTGTACAAGTACAGTAACATGGAATTCTGGTAGATAATTAATAGATAAAGAATTAAATAGGCAAAACAACAATCTATCAGGTTTGGGAAAAAATATAAAAAGAAAGAAACTGAAATTTAGAACTTCTGTTCCTCGTTTTGTTCTCAACAGCAATTAACTTTGTTGTCTGTATATAAAGTGCACAAGTAAATTAATTAGTCTTTAGGGTTAGAACTTAGAATAATAATTGTCTACATAAAAAGGACACTTTTGTAAATTAGCTTAATCAATTAAAATGTTCTTCATGACTTTGCGAGAAGTGGAAAATGGAGGGTTTTGAGAAGCTGGGTTAGTTAGCATTTCCAAATGGGCATTTTGAGAAAGCACTTGTCTTTGAAAAGTCAAACGTGTAGGCTGACCAATCAAACGTGTAGGCTGACCAAAAACTCGAACTTTTGAAAACGGGCTTTTGGCTTCAAAAAGTCCATCCATAGTCTCCTCCAAACTCACCCCTATGTATCCTCTGTGTGATCAATCTTACCCTTACATAAGATGCAGAAACAGCAGAACTATTCAGTTGTTTGATTTCTTATGTTCTCAAAAATGCTATCACTGTCTCAATTATCAAAGGAATATATGATGGGTTGGTCGGTCACATAGGTCATAATAAATCACATGTTGAACCCATAGTCGCATTCCCTGCACATTTGGTTTCTCTTGTTATTATACATATTCCAAAAGCATGCAACCTATCCGAATTTGTTATGAGCCAACCGGGTCCTAATTAACAAGTCACCTTTTAGCTAGGCTTGTGAAGGGATTGGGTTTGGACAGGATACATCAAATTTTTACTTGAAAAACCACATAATATTTCAACCAGTGTTATTTAAGGCGTAAAGCGAACCAAAGCGACTAAGGCTCCTAACGCCTAGGCAAGAAGCGAGAAGCGAAGCGAAACGATTTGCCAAAGCAAATCGAAGCAAACAGTTTAAAAAAGTATATATATTTTAGTTTAATTACTTATACACATCTAAGTTCTAATTTTATATATACTAAATATTTAAATGCAAGTAAAATCATAAACATTTAAATTAAAACAAACACTAATAATATCTCAAATCTTAATAACAGTCATAAGTTAAACATTTAAATTCAAACAAACACTAATAATATCCAAAATTCTAATATTTAAAAACATAAGACACACAATTCAAGCAACTAAAGAAACTATCTCAAGTATCTCAAGTATCTCAAGGACTGAGAAATCAATCAGGAAGCACAGTCAGAATCAGGAAATCAGGAAAAAAAAAAAAGGAAAAAAAAACCAGTAGGAGCAGCGACAGAGAGGAAGAAGATCCAAAAGCAGCAAACGAGTAGCAAAAAACCAATAGGAGCAGCGACAGAGAGTCGATCGTCTTTGTCAGGAAAAAAAAAAAGGGAATAGAAATGTTATTAATTAGCAACGATCAGCGAGGAAGAAGATCTAGAACCCACAAAAGAGAAGAAAAAAAGAGAAATAGAAGAGAGAAAAAAAAAATGAGACTAACCTGTGCAGCGATCAGCGAGGAAGGAGAGTCTGTGGGTTTGTCCAGCCTCTAGCGTGAGCAACGAGCAGCGAAGAAACCAGTAAGGAGCAGTGACAGAGAGTCGATCGAGTCCAGCGATCGTTCTGTCCATCGAGTCCAGCCAGCGATCGTGTAGGAGTCCAGTGTGAAGAGCAGCGAATAAATGTGATTTAAATTAGGGTTTGGGGTTTTATTTATTGGATAAGGGAATATTTCGATGTATCACATCTTATAATTATTTTTTCCAATTGCTCAATCCAATGGTTCAAATTAAAAATAAAACATTTCGCTTCAAATAACAAAAGCGTTCGCTTTTTCGCCTAGCGCTTAAGCGCAAGGCGAACACTTTTTTCGCTTCGCACAAGTTCGCTTCGCTTGGGGTCCTCCAGGCGAGAAAGCCTCGCCTCGTCTTGCTTCTTGCTTCTCGCCTAGGCGCGTTTTTCAAAACACTGATTTCAACGGTTCTTTTGATTAACTATAATCAGAATTTAAATCTGTTGAAATCACATATTCGATTAGATAATTTGATCTGACGAGATATTTCAGCAAAATACAAACAAAAACAACAATAAAATTTCTCAAACACTTTGTTTTGCCAGCAGTAAAAGAAAGTAGAAGACTAATCCATGCACAAAATTTTACCCAACAGCAAAGGAGCCAAACAATGTATTTTCTGTGTTAAAAGAAGTTCCAACTAACAGAGAAGGGAAGTGCATAAACAAAACAAGACGCCAATGTGAATCAATGAAAAAGGTTCTCGGATTAGACTTCCTTCTATTGCTGATCAATAATAAGGGTTCACGTTAGCTATAAAAAAAAAATAAATGGAAGATGAGAAAGGGAAAGGAGGCAGAACAGTTTATGAGCAGTTCAAATCGAAGAGAGGCAGCCTGGGTAAAGAAACAGTGCTCAACTAGGATTCTGGAGAAAGCCCCGAACTTGCCATGTAATGAAATGTATTGAGATTGAAAAATATTTGATTCACCATCTTACTTTTGCGAGTTTGGAATCCAAGCAAGTCCGCCCATTCATAGTGAAAACATTTTGGTTGTTTTTCTGGCCAACCAGTCTAATTAGATTGTGTGGTTACCCTATTGATTTGATTGTCTTTTTAGGTGGCTTTGTGATGTACCATTTGGGGTCACAAAAACAGTGATTGTGACCTCTATTCATATCATGCACTACTAAGTCTGTCAAATAAGGATTATTACCCAATTTTGTCTTGTAAATCGAGGGTGCTGGGAGGGTTACACACGTACAAAACTTACCTTTTGCACTGTGTGCACAAAGCAGTCAATTTCATATTCGAAATCACAACATCACAGTTTTTAGCTTGACACTTCCTGCAACACCAGAAAATGGCCCTCACCAAGTCTATCTCAAACTATAAGAAAAAAAAAATCTTTTGAAAAATAAAAACTTTAAGACTGAATACATTGTTCATCTTCTATACTGTGTTTGTCAAAAGGAGAGAAGAAGAAAGCTATTATGTGTCTTAAATCAGTTGTTTATCTGCCCATTAAAATGCTGTTGTTTCTTACAGTACTGACCCTCTAGCCATGTAAATTTCTGAATGTTCCTTAATTTGTATGTTTAAATGGTCCTTTTCTCTGATGCAGCTATGGATAATTCTGTTGTGGGGGATGCAGGAGGAACACGGTTGAAAAGAAGATGGAAGCCTTCAGAGAAGGGGCTGGAGTTGCAGGCCGAGAAGGTTAAGAAACCCCTACAGAAGGTAAAACCTGGTAAATCATCGAGAAATAAAAGCAAATCTGTAGTAGAAGATGAAACTGATATTTATGAATTTGCTGGTGATGTTAGTAATGGGTACCATTAGGTGAAATTTTCTTCTCGATTACATCTGTATTGAAAATTCTTTTACTGGCTAAATCACTATTAGTAGTGGCTGGCCCGGTGGGTTTTTATTTATGATAAATATCATGCCAGGTTTGTAAATCACTTCCACTTTTAATTGTTATGTATCGGTACCCATTCCTTTCGCAATCTGAGACCAATAAACTACTTTGCCGAAGAAAAGAGGGTGAGACGCTGTGGTTCCTGGAGGGGACTTGGTCTCCAAGCCCTCATATGTGGCTGGCCAGAAAGATAATCTTGGGATGACTGATTTGTAAAATATGAAGCGATTGATGACTGATTTTTCTATTGGTGGCTTTGTTGATTTTTGGGTTACGAAATTAAGATTGGTGAATCATGGTAGTTTAGTTAGAGTTGGTCAATGTATGGAGGCTCGAGGTAATCAAATTAGTGGCTGGAATCTAAAGAGTTGGAAAAGGCTAAGGAGTTGGTGCTGCATTATCATTAGATCAACAATTTCTGGTTTGGTTCAATGAGGTACATTGTATTTTGGAAACTAACAAATAGGTTTCTATGGTTTTGGACCAAAATAAACATTTTGAATGTTATCTTCTAAAACTTTGCATGATTGACTCTGGGACTAACATCTATATAATAAAGTACAAATGATTTTAAAATCTCCAAGACATTAAAATAATTTTAATTTTTTACAGTTTAGATCGTTAAATTTAATCAAATTGTTAAAATTCTTTATGAAATTTTACTTTCCTGCTCTTTTTCCTACCTTTTATAACATCTAGGGGTGACAATTGAGTTGGTTATGACTTGTTTTAAAATAGGTTGGGTTGAATTAAATTAAAAAACGTGTTGCATAATTAAAACTCTTGATATAAATATATATTAATACACCAAGTAAAGCACACTAATACATAAAAAAAAAAAAAACACACATGAATAAACCAAAACGCATGTACCAAAAAAAAACACACATGGTAACACACCAAAACACACACAGAGATACACAACAAAAAAACACAAATACACAAAATACACACGCAGACACTACCACACCAAAAAAACACATTTAATTAACACACCAAAGTACACACTGATATTTTCAAAAAAAAAAAAGAAAGTATACGTACTAATACACTACACCCAGACCTCGGACTCAACCCCGGACTTGAACCCGCACACGCACACGCACCTGACTTTGGACTAGAACCCAACTCCGAACCCGAACCGGACCTAACACCAGACCCAGACCTGGACCTAACTCCGGTGACCCCCAACACCTTAGTGATGCCAGTGATCCATGTGACAATCGAAGGTATTTCTCTCTTACTCTTAGTTTTTCCAACCCTTCTCTCATAATCTCACATTTTGTCCACACCTCTCTCCTAATCTCTTTTATCCTCGACGACTTCGTTGCTGCCAGAGACATCAACCATAGTCCGCTATCGACAATAGCCATCAGCCTCCATCGATAACCACCCACACCCTCCCCATAGACACCATCGTCGGTAACCACAACTAGGTATCTCATCATCTCTCTATTTCTCTCTTTGTTGTTCTTCTTCCCTCTCTCTTTATTTCCCTCAGTCTCCCAACCATCGTAAACCACCGCCATCCCTCGGTCATCAATTACATAGATCATCGACCAAATGGCCACAAAAAAACACAGTATTATGGATTTCCCTTATCTCGGCCTACACTTGCTCCAACAACTTCCACAAGTCCCTCCAATGTTTCTCAGTCATGCTCCACCAAGCCAAGCCACACCAAAAACCAAATAACTTATCTTTGTCAATATAGCTCACGCCACAACTTTGTACCAATAGCTCCTCTTTGGAAGTGTCATTTGGAGAAGTGGTGATCGATAAGGTGGTGATAATTGTGACGTCGTTTTCTTTTATTATTTGGCTTATTAATCAGGTGGTGATAATTGTGATGGGACTGATTACTTTGATTATTGGTTGCAATCATGAAACAAATTGATTGTTATTTTAGTTGTTGGTGGTTCTTATGAGTCGTTCACTTTTATATAGATTTATTTTAATATTCTAAGGTAAGAATATTTTTTTTAATTTATATCTTTTTGGGTAATAATTTTTATTAGCATTGAATTAAAAATTGATTTGAATTTCATATGTGACTTGTATAAATTTTTGCATATGCTTGCTGCCCAAGTAATATTAACAATTCAAATATGTTAGACACATGGCTTATATTTTTTGCATGTTGTCCTACTTTAACTTATTCACATCCTCCTTTTTTTTTCGTTTTTTCTTTTTTTTCCGTTTAACCCTTCGTATGTATGATTATGATATGGTTCATTTCGTTTTTTCATTTAAAAGTGCGAATATTTTGGATCTTTTAATTTACGCGTTTAAATTATTTTGCAGATGCGAGTTTTTGGCATAATATATTAATGAATAGTTGAAAAGCACAAAATGTCCCAAGAATATTCTACCATTGGACATATAAAATGTAACATTTCCTCCTAAAGGTGGTGTTTATTAGATATTTTTCTTACTGAACTTGCAGACAATGTAATTAAAATACCCACTACTAGTATTTTAATTTTTAAAGCCCAATTGAAAATGATGATTCTTTTTGTATTCTATAAAAGACATGCAAATCAAACTACTATGCAAATGCTACTTTGATTGGGACACTTGGAGATTAGGAGAAATCCAAATTGTTCGGTTCAAAGTATCTACTAGAGTTTGTGAAATATTTCTCGAAACTCAGAGTGGAAAAAAAAAAAATATAAATAATCTCACTTTTGTAGAATCTCATTAAGTTTAAGGTAAAAAGGTTTGGAATTTCCCATGTTAGCCAAACACAAATGCATGTTTATCAATGGAAATTTGGATAAAAATCACAATTTTATTTTAGTTTATATGGACTTGATGCCGAAACATGTGAGTAACAATGTACACGTTTTGTACTGCTATTTGTAAGAATAAAATGACATTTAGATGCCGCTCCCACTTAGACCCCAATTAATGGGACTAAACAAGATATTATTTTTTTCATAAACGGTTTATGTACAATATTTTCAAGTATACATAACCATGATCATACATTGTATGTATAAGCTAAACCTAGTTTTGGGGTTTCCTAGAGGACCCATATGTGAAGTAGACATAAGCACCTAGTGCCACAATCACCAGAACAGCCACACCCACATTCACCATCAATTGTCTCTCTTCATCCAGCTCCTTAACAAGGCCTTTAACCACCTTACTCTCCAGATTATAACCACGAGCACCAGCAACAGCCCCTGCACCAGCACCAGAATCAGTCACCTTTGTTGTTTCCTCTGCCTTTGTCTTGGAAATATGTTTTACACCCTCCTCTTTGTAACCACTGCCACTTCCATCCCCCACTTGTTTTTCTCTCTCAGAAATTGGTTTCACTTCATTTTCAGGCTTCAATGGTTCTTTACCTTTCTCACTACTTCTCATCATTTCCTTCACCCCTGTTGTTTCTGTCGTTTCCTTTCTTTCACGACTCTGATCATCACGATCAATATTTTTCTGCTTATCTGTGTTGGTGCCTGAAGTAGTAGGTCTTGCAGGTGGTTGTTCACCTTGACCCTTTTCGGGCTCCCTATCACTCCTGATTTTTTGAGAACGAGAAAGTGGTGGCACACTATATTTTGGTATAATTTCAGCAATACCCTTCTGAGACTTTGGCTCGTTTGCAGCATCCATCTGATTTTTGGTCTCTGTGGTTGATGAAGATGGTTTTGGAGGAATGTCCTCTTGAATCTTTGGATCCTTTGGTGTTGGTGGAACTTCTTGAGTTGTTTTTCCTTCAACTTTGGGGTCAACTTGAGGTTGAGGGATACTCGTACTCTTTTTGGGCATTGTAACTGTGAGAATTCCAACCTCGAATTTGGCTCGAATTCCTCTAATATTACAGTATTCTGGAACTTGGAAATCCTGCACGAAGCTGTTCCACTTGTTACCTGCAATCAGACGCTCTCCACTGACCCTGACGATGTTCCGGCCTTCCGTTGTAACCTTTATTTGATTCTTCATAAACCCTAGGATGCAAGAGGATTGCAAATTAAGAAAGTGCTTATAAAAATATGTTTTTGATTTCTATTTAGTTCTCAATCTTTTAATTGTGTTTATTTAGTCCACAAGATTCCTAATTTTTATATATGTGGTTTAATTTCAAACGCCCATCAAAAAATTATGACCATTCTAATCTCTCATTAACCACGCAATTTCTTATTTTTATGTCTATCTAGTTCCTAAATTTCATAATTTGTGTTTATTTAATCACACATAATTAGAACATGACCAGAACCTTTAATGGTTTTTTGACGAACGTTTGGATTTGACCACATAGATACAAATTAGAAACCTTAGAGATTAAATATATATAACTGAAAAATTGAGGACCAAATAGATACTAAATGCATATTTTGGGGACCAAAAATATATTTTACCTTAAAATATAATTTTTATTCCCGAGAAAAATAAAATAGGTTTTTCTCTTTTGGAGATTCACCGTACCGTATTTATTAAGATATAGTTTAATAATACTTTTCTAAATTTCTGATTTTGTAATTATTTTTAAGGATTAACTGCATTGGAGGTCTCCAAAGTATATATTTTAATTGCATCATTTTTATCCCTAAAATATTGAATATATTTCTATGTGGTCCCTCAAGCAGACAACATCCAGATTTTTAATATTTTTTTATGATAAACTTGTCACGTAATACCTAAACACGGGTAAAAAAATAATTTAGATAACTCTTGACCGAATTTCTATCCAAATTTTGGTCAAAGAGCTGACCAAATTGCACAGTTTTGATTATGAGCTATCCAAATTTGATCAAGAGCTATCCATATTATACATTTTTCGTCAAGAGCTACTCAAATTATTTATCGCTCATATTTAGGTATCACTTGTCAAGTTTATGATAAAAACACGATTAGCAATTTAGATATTGTATACTTGAGAGATCACATAAAAATATATTCAATATTTTAGGGACTAAAATGATACAATTGAAATATTGAGATTACAATATGACAAACTCTTTACTTTGAGGTCCTCTAGTACAATTAACCTATTTTTTTATGCTGCATTTGTTTTAGATTTTTGCTCGTTTATCTTTAACTTGTCTAGGTTTTGCTTATTTTCTCTGTTAATTAATAAAATTATTTACCAATCAAAATAAATAAATAAATAAGAACGCTCGATGTATTGACATACCAGCTCGATGAAAGTACAATCGTTACACCACGTGATACTGCTGATATAATATAACCGTTACATCCAATATTTTTTCATTTATTTGGGATTAAAGTGCAACAACTAACTGAGTTAATAATTTGGTATATAAAGATAATAACATCATTCGTCTATTCTTATTGTGTAAGACCTAATGATCAGAGACCAATTTTATACTTATTACTAACATGACTAAGTTTTAAAACAGTGCATGCATGAATCATAGAACACATATATCATCATAAAATAGGATATATTACTAACCAGGAAGGTATATAAGCAGAATATCAGATTCTTCTTCCTGTTTCCACATTGAGATGGGCTTAAAATCTTCATAAACAGGAAGGACGGGCGCTTGGGAGCTTCTCGGGATTGTTCGGGGGGGTCTCTCTGCCATTTCTCAAACTGTTTGGCTTCGTTTTCTTTGTCTGCTGTGTAGAATATCAGGTGATTATTAATTTTGAGGCATACATACATGCCTGTATATATATGTATATATGTAGAAGAGTTCAAGAATTGGAGGTTAGTTTTACTTTGTCCTCCTGATCAAACTATTCCATTTTCTTTGCTTTGGTATTGTGTTTACGGGTTTTGATTTTACTTCTTAGGCATGTAAGCTGTTTGTTTTGTCGTGAAGGTAAAGTAGAAAGTTCTTTGTTTCCCCTACACTCTTTCTTTGTCTGTCAAAAGTGTTCGAACAAACTTACTTGTACTTCGACTAATCTCTTCTCCAATTCGGTCAAGATCATTTACACCGGGACTAATGTATTTAGGAGAGATAAATTTCTCATGACCTAATGTCAAGAGATTACCAAAATTCAAATTTAGAACGTTTGAGTTTAGTGCTCGTTCATGTTAACACTCAGACTACCATTGAGATTTCTCCACACTCTTTTGATATGGTATGATTGGTATTACAAACATTTATTTATGGTCATTAATTGTGAAAATAAAATAATAAATAAAAGGACTTCTTATGATTCAAATTTTTGTTGGAGGAAAAATAGAGATATCATACCAAAAAAGTTATTTTTTCATATTGGAGTCGGATCGAGTCATTGCAAGAAGTTGGGTATATGTATTGAACACTTGACCGGCTTTAAATCTTTAGGTCAATATATATGCCATCATTCAGGAATTTTGTCAAACAAAACCGTGATTTCATGCTATTTATAAAAGAATATGAATAACACACAAAGGTCCCTACTTATCCAAAATGAATGATGATGGCCAACTTTTATAAAGTTATAATATGTGATGGACAATTTTGCTATTTGTTTACTTGAACCTAATTTCTTTCTAAAAGAAAGGAATTCATCAATTCCACAAAATAAAAAAGTCTTTTTATTTACGAGGTACAAGTAGAAATTCTTATTTATTTTTATGACCATAGATCAATTTCCTCTTTTATTTGGGAGTATTGGCTCAATTCTCTATCATCGGAAAATATTCCAAAAATTAGATATCAAAATTTTCTTCCTTTTTCTTCGTTGGTACAAGATAACCCACTTTATAAACTTAATAGGCATTGCACAAAATTATTTTTCATATTGAATCAACTCACCTTGATAACATTATTTCTGTCAATAGTATTTGAAATTAAAGTACTGACCTAATTATTTAATCAATATTAATTGGAAACTATTGTTCTAAGATCTTGGACCAAATTTAAATATGGATAATATTATTTTAAGAGTATTTTTAAAATAATTAAAATGATGATAGAAACTACCAATGGTTGTTGAAAGAATACCTATGAAGTTTAACTTTTAGGCCTAATTTAGTTTCAAAGGTATTTAAGCTTGAACATGGTGACTATGTAAGTTTTTAAATGCTTTTAGGTCAAAATAATGTTACCCTTAAATCTAAGAGTACGAAAAACCTTGGGATAAACATTCGACTTGTACAATAGTTCGGATGGGTGAGATGATAATTTTGGTACTTCAAACACTTTATTCTTTAAGAAATCAAGAATGGTTATTGGTTATTCAATGTGGATCTAAAGTGTTCTAAAATCATTAAAGATGCTTTTAGATGCTTGATGTTGAAGAAAATAAATTTGGAGGTGTTCCATGGCCTAAACATATTTTGAAGGGAATTTTGGTATGAAGGAAATTGACACTATTTAAGTATTTTGGCCATAACTTTTTACCCCCGTTGTTTGATGGAGCTAATTGTTATAGCATTGGAAACAAAACCTTGAGATCTACAAAAGTGTATTTCATGATCGGCCTATAAATAGGTCAAAATTAGTCTGGAAGTTTGGGGGTAAAAATTCACATATGTTCAGACAAAAATAGTGCGTCCAAATGCACCTTCGAAAATTTTGGCATTGATTTGGGTTTGTTCAGATGAAAGATGTGTGTTTGTATGCGTGGGTTTTGGACATAAGGTTTAGTCCATACGAATGCGTAAGTTGCATTCGAACAGGACTCTGAAGTCAAACTCAATCAGTTTTGAGTGTTTCTTTTGTTTTTGATACTACAAATACCTTAGGCAACACATTTTTGGGTTTATTTGTATGCTTTTGCACCCTAAGGAGCTTAGGAGAGTTTTGGAAGAAAGAGGAAGAGGAAGAAGAAGATATCGGGTCAGATCTTGGTGTGATCAACACTAGGAATTCATCCAAAACACTCTAGGATCAATTTCTATGGAATTAATGTAGGGTCTCTTTCCCTTTCCTATTCATTGAAGTTAGGGCTACTATTTAGTATAATTCTTTTTTGTTGGAAAAATAATGATTTACATCTAATATGCGTTTTGGGTTCGTAAACCCTAGATTTTGGATGATGTCTAATTGTTAATGTTTTAATTGCGATCTCATGCATGTTTTATTGAAGTTTTCCTCTGTTTAAAGAATTGTTAAACTATTGGTTCTGGTACACATGAATTTTGTTGAAAAGTATGAATTAAATTTCTTGTATGGGTGGGTTTGATGACCTTGAATGCACTCGAACTTATATTACAGAGTGTTTAGATGTACTTCTTATCTTGAGGGGTTGAAAGACTCTCTATCACTAGACATAATGGGGTGTTTGTTCCTTGCAAAGTTCCAAACCACTATTCGTTCATGGAATTCGAGGTTAAGAGTTAGTATATTACTCCTGAAAAATTTCATCAGTATACATGCTTCCTAAAACATTATGGCCCTGTGGGGATTTATCAGAAGGTAGAGATTTTGAGGACCAGATAGATTCGGTGTGTTAATTCTTGGTAAACAACCTTCATAAATGAGATATTTCTAATACAAACTGTTGTTTTTTGAATGATTATACTTTGTCATAGATTTACTGTATATATATCGAAACTTGAGATCATTATTAATGTCACATGTTTTGCTTCAAAAGTTATATATTTAATTTTAAAATGAAACCGACCTGCTTATTTATTTTTAAATCTTGTTTAGGTTTAGGGAGGTGTCCATCCCTTCTTTTAACAATTTTTCAGATTTTGGTATTAAGGAGGATATACATTTAGGTGGGAATGCAGATTGGAGGTTGAATCAGATCAAGATGTGGATCTGGCTTGAGAGTTATTTACCAGTTTCTAGTTTCATGGTTTTGATAATGGAATAATATTTATGAATTTTATTTATTTAGATAGGAGATATTTGCTTTTATTTAAGGTTTTTGGGATATAAACCTTTAATTGTTTAGTTATGTTTCAGAGGTTTTTAGTTAGATGAAGTTGAAAATTGTTGTTTTGATTTATTTAATTGTATCTTTAGTTATGCTTTCTTGATCTTTAAATGTTATTAGTTAGATCACGTATATTCACATATTTGGGTCGTGACAATTGCCAACCAAAAAGTTAATTTGAAGTTAAAACTAATTAAGATTATTAATGATCGCTCATGAATAAGTCAACAATATTCAATTTCATCTAACTAAAAATCTCCAAAACTTAAATCAGCCATTAAAGGGCACATTCCAAAATCTTAAATAAAAACAAATATATCTCCTCTAACTAGAAAACATTCACAAATATTTTTTCATTCTCAAAACTATGAAACTAAAGCTAGTAAACAACCCTCTTAGCCTAAAAAAAACCAAATCCACATCTTGATTCGTTTCAAAATTCAACTCCAAATGCTCACCTAGGAATAGGTGATCATAACTATCTTAGTAGATAAACTTTCTCAAATCTTAAAAAAGGTTTAGAAATAAATAAAAATAGGCCAGTCTCAATTTTTAAAATAAATAGATTAACTTTTGAAGTAAAACATGTGACATTGGTAACTATCTAAAGTTTACAATACATAAATAGTAAATTTATAACAGAGTAGAGCCATTTGAAAAACAACATCTTATAACAGAAATATCTCTTATATGCAGGGTTGATTAGCAAGAATTCACAGATCGAATATATCTAGCCCACCCACGTCTAAATCAATCCTCACAGGAATACACTATTTTGGAAAACACATTTACTAATGCATCAATATTTAACGAAATTTTTTAGGAATATTATACTAACCCTCAGCCTCGATCCTTGAGGATGAATAGTGGTGTGAAACCCCACAAGGAACAAACACCCACTACGAAAGATAGGAAAATCTTCAAAACTCCCGAGATAAGAAACTCATCTACACAATCCACGATATAAGTCCGAGCGCATTCAAGTCCATCACACCCACCCACATAAGAGATTTAATTTTTCAATAAAATACATGTGTACCATGAATCATAATTCCATAACTCTTAAAATATAGGAAACTTAAAAAAAAAACATGCAAGAGATCGCTAAGAAACATTATGAATGTGATAGTATCCAAGATCTAGGGTTTATAAATAAAAAACATGCAATTTGAATGTAAATCAAGTATTTTTCCTAGAAGACGAATCATGTATTTGAAAAAAATTCAGAACAGTTGTAGATCCATAAAATACATATGAATTCAAGTCAAATAGTACATAAATAATAGCTCTAGTCTCAATGAATAGGAAAAGAAAAGAAACTCTACTTTGATTTCGAAGAAAAATTGCCCCTAAAGTGTTTTATGTAATTCTTAATGTGTCGATCTCCTCAAGATCCAACCCGATCTACTATTCTTTATTCTCTTCTTTTCTCCAAGCGTCTCCTAACTCTTTAGGGTTGAAAAGAATGTGAAGAAATCCTCAAATACGTCCCTAGGGTTTTTATATAGGGTCAAAAATAAATCAGGGAGCATAGAGCTAATTAGAGAACGAAAAATTTTCATTCGAACGGGTTCCACTTCTAGTATCTATCTTCCCAGACCAAAATTTCACCCTAGTATTGGCTTAGTTAGAAGCCGATTCATGCAATTTTCAGGAAATACATTTTTGTAGAACTTGTAGTCTTCTTTCCAATGCCACAAGAATTTGCTCAATCGGACATCGAGGTAAAACGTTAGGATCAAAATACTGAAGTAGTTTCAAATCCCTTACCTGAATTCTCACCAAATTGTGTTTAAGCCCTGGAGCACCTCCAAACTAATCTTCTTCAACTTTGAACCACTAAAACCACCTTAAGTGATCTTCGAATACTTTAGATTCACATTGAAGCACCAATATCTCTATTGACAACCATTGTTGATCTCTTAACGAATAAAGTACTCGAACCACCAAAATTACCATCTCGTTATCTGGATTGCAATACAAGTCAAATGCCTATTCCAATGTTTCACAACCACTCAGATTTAATGGTAAAGTTATTTTGACCTAAAATATTTTAGAAAACTACATATCTACCCTTTTCAAGCATAAACACATCTGAAACTAAATTTTGACTCGAAGGTCAGTACGAACGAAACTCAAATTTCACAACTATTCTTTCAACAATGATTCAAAATTTCTACCATCATCTTGGTTATCTTAAAAGAATTCTTAAGATCATATTATTTATATTTAATTATAATACAGGGTCTTATAGTATCTTGACTAAATCCACGGTCAAGATGCATAAAGATTGAAGACCAAAGCAAGATAAGGTGAAAAAGCTTAAGCAACATTACAACATGAAGAAGATTTCCTAGGTTTCATCACACTTAATCGAGGTAAGATGACCTAGATACCTTAGCTTGGTTGAACGTAAGTTGTTAAAATGAATTCAAAGTGTATAAATATTTAACCCATAACATAGTTCTTGTGTGTTTTGAAAAAATATTTTTGAAACATTGAGAATTTGTTTTTGGCGTGTATTAAATGAGTCATGATATGAAGGTTTTTTAGATACCATCCCTTGATACTTAGGAAATTGAAAAAGAGTTTTGATTTAAGATGATAACTATTAGATATTGATCTTTATTGCTCTTCAAGCGCTTGCGGGAAGTTGAAAAATAGACTGGGGAAGAAAAAAGCGAACCAATGCTTAGCTCTCTCTAGCGATCGAGCGCTCCCTTTTTCATGGTTGGTAGGATTTTAGTCCAATAACCAGTGCTCTCTAGTGCTCGAGCGCTAGATCGCAAACATAATTAATTTTGATTTTTCTACTCCTATAAATAAAAGTACATGTTCTCAGACTTCCCAAGCATTGTGAGAGACAAAATAAAGGTTCTAGAATTTAAGAGACTACCAAGACTTGAGAAAACTTACCCTAGCTCCAATCAAACCCCAATCCCGACATGATCTATATATAATTCTTAAGAGAATTTGAGCAAGAACATTCAAAGATCTTGTAAACCACTAAAACACATAATACAAAGGATCCAATGAGGTTACCATGGATCAAGGGAGGATTCCAAAGTAGAAAAAGGATGACAGATCGTGGAGTTCAATTCGTCAACTATTAAAGCTAGTCGTCAAGAGCTTTTGACCATGGTATTGGTTGAGGTATAAGTCTTTAAACTTATAATCTAACTTTGAAATTAGTGGATTAGATTAAGTTGATTATGGTCTCGTGGTTCTTTACGAGAGGGTTTTCACGTTAAAAGCTGCTTGAATTATGTGATGTCTTTGTCTTTACTTGCTTGTAATTTTAGTAACTCCAAGTTTTGATAAATTGTGAGTATTCCTAACTTGTGTTATTGGTCGTTTTAATTATTGAAATTATTTGGAGTGAATTGGTGGAAGGGATAGAAGAAGGGTTATCAGAATCGGATTGGACTAGCCAGTTGGACTAGTTGAACTGTGAACCGGGATCTAAAATGGTCCAATTCTTTAGTTAGACTACCTAAAGAATCGAACCTGTGGAGAACCAAAAAATCAGTGAACCGAAGATTACTAAAACCAGTTGATTCAAAACAATACCAGCCCTTTTGTCTTCGTCTTCTTTGGCCGGTTCAAAACAATTTTAGCCCCTTTGTCTTCATCTTCTTTCTCTCTAATTTTTTTAGATCTAACTCTCGAACAGTGTTCACACCATAGAGCTTGAACTCCTTAACCATTGATCTCCTCCAAAGCTTTTTGTTAGTCTTCTTCTCCTCTTCCCCTTTCTTTCTCTCCCTCTCAGCTTGCCATAGATGGCTAGACTCCATCTGAGTTCTGCCTCTTCCCTTTTATTTTTCTCATGATTTGCAATCCAACACCATCCAACTGGCTTTTCCTGATTTGCAACCCAACACCAGCCAGATGGGTTCCAATTTTTTTTCCTATGCTCTCTTCTCTCGTTCTCGCTCTCTCTCTCTCTCTCTCTCTCTCTCTCTCTCTCTCAGCGCACACACACACAATCAACATATACACACAATATACTATTCATTAAGGGTGTTCATGGGCCGGGTTACCCATAGGTCTCGTTACCTTGCCCAAAAAAAATAAGCCCGATACCCGATAGGCCTGATAATTGACCCGCTCGAGCCTAATATCCTTTAAGAAAGGGCTTGCGTTTATCCCTAAATCCATTACTCGGCCTGAAGATCAAAGTCAAGCCCAATAACCCGCCCACATACCTGTCTCGAAGCCCGGCCCAGCCCAATAACCCGCCCATGAGAATTTGTGATAATTTGGTAAGTGAGATTGAAAGTTAGGTGAGCCATTAAAAGTTGAGTGTGATGTGTGGACTTTGTGTGTGTGTATTTCTTTGTGTTCTGACCAAATTTTTTTTTTTCAAATTTGAACTATTGCCCCCCACATCAAATTTGAACTGCTAACTGCTGAGCACCACATACACATCAAATTTAAACGGCTACAGGGCTACCGTGTGACTATCTTAGTTGTGTATTGTCTTTTCCATCTGTAAGTCTGTCCTTGTGACTACAAGTGGCTTAGAGCTTGAGACAGTCATAACTCATAAAAAAATTTCTTTCTCCTGATATAGTTGATGGGACATTTTTAGATACTCCAAGATGACGACACGTATCCTCGACGTCAATGGATACTCGTCGATCAGATCACGACACGTGCGTGTCGGTCCATAATCCCCCTTCCCCCGAGGGTACTATTCACAGGGATCAAGGATCCCCAGTATGGCATAGATCCACACGTATCCCTCGGTCAGTTTGGGTACATCGGCCCCTAGCGACGCTGGACCCTTGGCACCGAGGAATATTTGTCTACAAAGCATTTCTGCTCCTATAGGGGCTACTGATTGACAGGTTACTAGCCTAGGTTAGGCTAGACTAGTTATCATGACATCGTTCCACTCAAATGGTGTCAGGAGGCACAAGAAGGCAGAAGGCTCAACCAAAGGGGAATGGACACGTGGCATATTGTGTCAGATCAGAGACAAAAAGACCTGAATGCCCTTGTTGACACATGGCTTGGGAGGTCAGGCATTTAATGCATCCTTCACTCGATGAGACAACATTTAATGCATAAGATCCTGGAAGTGAAAGACAATAAATGTTCCTAATACCAGGGCATTTAATACATCCCTGCCGAGAAAAGGTCATTAAACGTTCGGCAGACCTAGGAGAAGGTATTAGTTGTACAGGGTCCCGAGCAGTTAAGAAGAAGAACATTTCTCATAAAAATTGGTGTACACACTGCCCACCTCTAATGATTACTTACTGGCTACGTTGTCAGCAATGATTAGCTTTATTAAGTATAAATAGTCCTCAAACACATGAAAAAGGTATGCAATAACCTTTCCCCACATATATACACAATATTTTCTTCTTCCCCTCTCTCAAAGAATTAACTTGACCGTCGGAGGGGATACGCCGAAAAATACTCTAGCACCCTCCAAACTCGTTTTTCTCTATTCCAAGAACCTCCCTTATCCTCACAGGACCATTCTGGTGACCCACAGGAGTTACTCTTTATCGTTTCTCAGGCCATCTCTGGTCCTCACAACCTATTCCAAGCAATAAGATTGACCACTTGATCGACGGACTCGTGTTCACCACGGAAGAGATCTGTTCTTGATTTTATATTTTGCAGGATCTTGCACGCACAATCTGGCTCCGTCTATGGAAAATGACTAGTTTTCCTAGTTTCTTCTCTAGAAAGAACAATGACCATGGTGAATACTTGACAGAAAGGGAAAGGTCCCCAGCAAAGAAGGCCCGAGTTACAAGCTCCTCGTCATGGTGAGGAGAGGGATCACGCTGATGACAACAGGAACATTTTTATTCAGTCAAGGGGGCATACTCCTTAAACCATTATGGGCATTAGGTCAGGAGGATCCGCCCACTTGGCTCGTCAACTGGCGGAGGTGATTGAAAAAAAAGTTTGGGGATCGACTACGACAGTTAGAAAAAGATAATGTGAATGTCCTAAGTCGGCTCAACGAATTTGTCGCCTTCAGCGAAGGATCGAGGGACTCATTCCGTTCCCGCGGACACCCTGTCCGGGAAGAAGAAATCGAGGACCTGAGAAATCATTTAAACAACAAAGCTGAGAGCTCCAGGGTCCCGAAGCGCCCGAGAGCCAATGAGCACCCCCTCGACGGTAATTCCAGGAAGGCAAGGCCTTTGGCCTGGGACGACCTCCAACGAGGACTGTCAAGGCGGAGGAAGGAAGATGAGTCCGAGGAGGATTTAACCCTTTCCACGCGATGCCCGGAGAAGGGGAGCCCCGTCAATGACCTTGGAAACCTCAGAAGACATCCCTCTGAGGTGGAGACTGATCTTAGAGCTCGGCTGAAATCCAGGAGAAGGGGCAAAGCTGTCCAGGATGACGGTAAAGACGAAGCCATGCAATCACCTTTTACCAGGGATGTCCCAGAGATAGAGGTACCAAAGAAGTTCATCGTGCCAAGATTTAAAACTTATGATGGGCGATCCGATCCCGAAGCTCACCTCAGGCAATACAAGCAAATGATGTCCCTGTATCATTTGGACCAACGACTCCTCTGTCGAGTGTTCTCCATGAGTTTGGGAGATTTCGTGATGAAGTGGTTTGAGACTCTTCCTCCCAATAGCATTGGGTCATGGAAGGAGTTGACGAGACATTTTCTAGCCCGATTCATTACGGGGAGCAAACGGCCCAAAGACATTGGGTCATTACTGACTCTCAGGCGGAGGAAACAGGAAATCCTTCGCCAGTATGCCACCCGGTACTAGAAGGAGGTCAATGAGGTAGAGGGGTGTTCAGAAGTCATGACAGCCGCATCCTTTAGGCTCGACCTGGCAAGGGATACGGACCTATACCGATCCCTAACTAAGAAGACTCCCGTAGATATGGGCGAATTGATGGTCTGGATAAACAAATACTCCATGATTGAAGATAAAATGGGGGGGCAAGAAAGGTAGAACTCTCCCACCTAGGAGAAAAGAGAAAGAAGCGGGGGACATCTCTCGAAAGGGACTGGTACCCCTCCAGGGGGTCATTTAAAGGTGTTCACACTGTCTTCAAAGAACCCATCTACAAGTTACTCCGTAAAATCAAGCATGAGCCATTCTTCAAGTGGCCGCCTAGGATGCAGAGTGATCCTTCCACCCGTGATCAAAAGGTCAGGTGTTTCTATCATTGGGATTTCGGCCATCGCACCAAAAATTACAGGGTATACAAGTCTTGCTTGGAAAGGCTGGTCCAGGACGGTTACTTGAAAGAATACATCGAACCCAAGTCAGAAGAGAGACGCGGTCCTGCCCCGGCTGTGGAGCAAGACAATGTTATAGACGTGATCCATGTATGTCCACTGGATCGCTCGGCATCTAAGGACCTTGAGTCCGATCTCAAGAGGGTAGCCTTTATGAGAAAGGTTTTCGAGAGCGATGGGGGCCCGCCCAGCAAGAGGGCAAGGATCGGCGAGCTGGGTATCACCTTCTCTGACACAGACTTGGTAGGCGTGGTGACTCCCCATAACGACGCCCTAATCATAACTCTGAAGATAGGCAAGTTCGACGTCAAGAGGGTGTTGGTGGACTCCGGGAGTTCCTCGAAAGTGATGTACTCAGAGACTTTAAAGCGGATGGGCTTTGGCCTCAAGGACCTCACCAAGGTCAGGACACCCCTTGTCGGATTTAACGACTCATTTGCCTTGTCCATAGGCAAAATCACATTGTTAGTTGTCACGGGTCCCTTCACCATCAACACCAAGTTTGTTGTGATCGATACAGACTCTCCCTACAATGTGATCATGGGGCGAGCTTGGTTGCATGCGCTGGGAGCGGTGCACTCCACTTATCACCAGAAATTCAAATTTGCTACACTATAAGGGATAATGGAGATTCGAGTGGATCAAGCGTCCGTGAAAAACTATTTTTACTCTGCTGTGAGAGCAGGAGTTTCCACCCAAGAGAAGGGACGCGCCCCGGAAGAGATCCTAGAAAAATAGCAATCACAGTCCGGGTGTCCAGGAGTGGATGATCCCTGGACTGATTCGACAGACCGATCAGTAGAAGACCTTCGAAAGGTGTTCTTAGTGGATGGTGAAGAGGAGAGATACTCCCTGATTGGAACTGCAATGCCTATAGCCGAACAGGAAGAGATGATCGATTTTTCGAGGTAAAATACAGACGTGTTCGCTTGGAACGCAATGGAAATGAAGGGGGTGGACCCAGAAATAATCACGTATAAACTACATGTTGACCCGACACACAAGCCAATAAAGAAGAAGCCACGGCGCATGGCACCGCACCACGCCCGGGCGGTGAACGAGGAAGTCGATAAACTCCTAGAGGCTGATACCATCTGAGAGGTGCAGTACCCAGAGTGGTTATCTAACACGGTCTGTGCCGAAAAAAATGGGAGAAATGGCACGTCTGCATAGACTTCACTGATCTGAACAAAACGTGTCCCAAGGATGACTACCCCCTCCCAAAAGTGGACTAGCTGGTGGATGCCACTGTCGGGTATCAGCATATGGACTTATTGGATGCCAGAGCAGGATATCATCAAATCCCTCTCTATCCCCCGGATCAAGAAAAGACGACATTTATCACTCCGAGGGGGGTTTACTGCTACAAAGTCATGCCATTTGGGCTGAAGAATGCCAGAGCTACCTACCAGAGACTAATGAATCGGATGTTCAAAAGACAGATCGGCAACACCATGGAAGTCTACATCGATGATATGTTGGTTAAAAGTAGAAGAAGTTGTGACCACCTGGTGGATTTGGCCGATACCTTCTCCACCCTCAGGGAGCATGGGTTGAAGCTAAACATCACAAAGTGTGTTTTTGGAGTGGAGTCAGGTAAATTTCTCGGATATCTGGTGAGTCGGCAAGGAGTCGAAGCTAACCCAGATCAGATTCAAGCGATCTTGGACGTCCGGAGCCCCTGAACGGTCCGAGAAGTCCAAAAGCTCACAGGGATGTTGGCAGCACTCAACCGTTTTATCTCGCGCTCCTCGGATAAATGCAAACCTTTCTTTGGGGCCATCAAGGGTGCCGGGAAGGATACGTGGAGCCAAGAGTGTGAAGACGCCCTGTCAGGAATCAAGGAATATCTCAGGGTTCTCCCGACCCTATCCATCCCTGTCTAGGGAAAAATACTCTTTCTGTACTTATCCGTATCAGAATTTACCATCAGCAGGGTACTCATTCGTGACCACGAGCACCACCAGAAGCCAGTTTATTACGTGAGCAAATCGCTACTGGACACGGAAAGAAGATACCTACCCTTGGAGAAACTCGCTCTATCCCAGGTCACAACTATAAAAAAATTGAGACATTATTTCCAGGCACACCTGATTACTGTCCTTACCGATTAGCCCTTAAAGGCCATTTTGAGAAAGACAGATCTCTCTGGAAGGATTTTCAAGTGGGCAGTGGTGTTGGGAGAACATGACATCCACTTCAAACCTCGAACTGCTATAAAGGGGCAGGTATTGACAGATTTCATAGCAGAATTTTTTGGGGGACCTCCCGTTCCGGAAGGGCCGCCCACTTCTGGAATAGCGTCCTCGAAGGATGATAAGGGACCGTTGTGGCTTCTATGCGTAAACGGTTCCTCCAACAGCAAAGGGTTTAGAATCGGTATCTTGCTAGTCTCTCCAAATGGAGTGGTCGTCGAGCAGGCCATTCGACTGGGATTCAGAGCATCCAATAACGAAGCCGAGTATGAGGCTCTCATCTCAGGGCTTCGGTTAACCGAGGCGACGGGGGTTACGGACTTAGTTGTCCACTGTGATTCCATGTTGGTAGTCAACCAGGTTAACAGAGAGTTTGAGACAAGGGATCCTAGGATGAAGACTTATCATCACGAGGTGACAACTGTGATCCAGAAGTTCAAAAAGATCGATATCAAACAAGTATCCTGAGATAAGAACGCGCATGCCGATGCCCTGGCTTGCCTAGCCTCGGCACTAAATTCCTCTCTGTCACGCAGGATCACCATAGAGTATCTTCCCATTTCCAGTATAGATAAAGCTCCCGAGGCAATGGCCGTCTAGGAAAAACACAGGCAGCCTAGCTGGATAGATTCTTTTCTCAGGTTCCTGATAACGGGGGATCTCTCCGAGTGTTTGAAAGAAGCCAGGAAGATAAAGCTCAAAGCCCCGAGATTTTGGATCTCCACGGATTAGAAGCTGTATCGAAGGTCGTTCTCAGGGCCTTACCTACTATGCGTCCAGGAGGATAAGGTGGAAGACCTCCTCTACAAAATACACAAAAAAATATGTGGGGGGCACTTTGGGGGGCGATCCATGACTCACTGCATCATGTCTCAGGGATATTAGTGGCCGCGGATGGAGAGGGACGCACAAGCATATGTCTAGAAATACCACCAATTTCAGAGATTCGCCCCGGCAATCAAACAGCCTGCAGGGGACTTGCACCCGTTAACCAGTCCTTGGTCATTCGCCCAGTGGGGGCTCGACTTGGTTGGACCCCTGCCTAAGGCTTCTAGGAACAAGAGGTTCCTAATTGCAGCAACGGATTACTTCACTAAGTAGGTTGAGGCGGAGCCATTGACTCATATCCGCCACATAGACGCTAAAAATTTTGTTTGAAAAAACATAGTCGTTAGATTTATGGTTCCCCAAGCGCTTGTATCAGATAACGAGACTCAATTTATGGGCGGACGCTTCAAATCCTTTTGCGAGCAACTTGGGATCCGTAATTTCTATTCTATCCTTGCATACCCCAAGCCAATGGGCAGACAGAATCTTCCAACAAGACAATCGTCAGTGGGATCAAGAAAAGATTGGAAAAAGCTAAGAGAATGTGGGCGGATGAACTGTTGAATATTCTGTGGGCATACAGGACCACCCCTCGGACCTCAATAGGGGAGACCCCTTACTCCCTTGCTTACGGGGTGGAGGCAGTCATACCTCTGAAAGTGGGACTCCCCACCATAAGGACTCAAGCCTTCGACATAGGGGGCAATAACCAACAACTTGGCCTGGATTTGGATATGGCAAAAGAAGTAAGGGAAATGGCTGCCTTGAGAATGACCAAATATCAGGAAAGGATTTCCAGACTTCACAACAAAAGAGTCAAGACCCGAGAATTTCAAGTAAACGATCTGGTCCTCAGAAAGGTGACTACCAATACCCGAGACTCAGCAGATAAAAAGATGGGACCTAACTGAAAAGGACCTTACAAAGTTGTGTCAGTAGAGGGCTCCGAATCATATGGACTAGAAAATATGGGAGGAAAACCTGTAATACGGCCTTGGAATGTGATAAATCTGAAGAAGTACTATTTTTGAGTATTATCTCTCTCAGTACTTATTAATGGCAGTATCATAAGGGCAAGGCCTTGGAGGAAGAGTTCAAGGACTCCTGCCTCCGAAAGAAAAACAGGAGCAAGCCTCTTGAAAGGGTAAGACCCTGGAGGTAGAGTTCAAAGACTCTTGCCTCCGAAGGAAAAACAAGAGCAAGCCTCCTGAAAGGGTAAGGCCCTAGAGGCAGAGTTCAAGAACTCCTGCCTCCGAAGAAAAACCAGGAGCAAGCCTCCTGAAAGGGCACGGCCCTGGTGGCAGAGTTCAAAGACTCCGACCTCCAAAGGAAAATAAGGAGCAAGCTTCATGAAAAGGTAAGGCCTTGGAGGCAGAGTTCAAAGACTCCTACCTCCGAAGGAAAATCAGGAGCAGGCGTTCTGGGAGGGCAAGACCATTAAGGCAGTTTGAGGAACAAACCCCTGGGGAGGACACTACCCCGAGGGGGCGTACGACACAGAAATGATGAAGCTGAACCAATCGGGCAGATCGGCCAGATTGTTCCCCGGGTGTCAGAGCTATGAAGATATTTTGATACCAATAGTTACTGCAGCATTGACGTAAAAAAGAAAAAAAAAAGATATGGTACCAGTAAAAAATGTAAGTGCTCAATAATAAAAGAGGAGCCATTCATTCATTCCAAAAGTGGGGCTTTGCGTCCCCGAGAGCTACAAGAAGGAAATATGTTCAGGCTAAAAAAAAAGGTACAATTAAAAAAGAGAGAAAAATTCTTCATCTAGCCCCGGGCATCTCCAACACGTCGCTGCAAGGAGAATAAACGCAGAAGGGATGAGTAGCTTCTGGGGCAGGCAGAGTTGGGGCAGAGTCAGCAACAAGTAGGGCCTGAGGAATGTTAGACTCGGGGACAGAAGGAGCTGACTCCGGCAAGGCCTCATTGGATGAAACGAGAATTACCACCTCAGGTGGGTCTGCCAAACTTGCATGGACGTTGCGGCCGTACCCTCAGCAGCAATCTAGGCCTCGGTCTGCGTCATCTCCGCCGACGGCACGTAGTTGTGCATCTGGAAGAGTGGAGAGTCTAGAAGGACACCGACGACTCAGAGCGCCTCATCCCACCCCTTTTTGAAGAACTCTTTGCTGTTCTTCTCAAGGGCGGGTAGTATGTCATCGGCAAACTCCTTTCGGATCTGTTCCTCAGACTTTCTATTATCCGCTTCCGCCCTAATCCTGTTCAGCTCCTAGGTCAGAGCCAGGCAGTTCTCCTCTGACCCGACGGCCCTCGCCTTGGCCACAGAGAGCTGCTGTGTCTGCTGTATAATCCTTATCTCAGCGTCGGCCAAGACGACACTTAGCTTTTCAGCGCGGACCTTCGTCAATTCGCTGTCCTTGAGCAGTTGCTCAATTTGAACGGCCTGGCCCACGAGGGTGGAGTCCCTGGTAGCCACATCCTCCTTAGCACTGGCCAGGGCTCCTTCAACCTCTTTCTTTTGCTCTTGGGTCCGTTGGAGGTCCATCCTAGCTGCATGGTATCGCGCAACGATTATGGAGATTTGTTGGGTGGCTTGTGAGAGAAAGAACTTGGTCAATATGTGGGTGATACAATAAGAAAAAGCTAAATCAAGGATGAACTTACCACCAGAGAATTTTGAATGATGGAACCGAAAAACGTGTTCATTGTCTGCCCCCTGTGAGCCTCCATGTCGGCCTTAAAGTGAAGGGTCTCGCTCACCGTATTGGCGACATGGGGGTCCTGCAGAATGGAATCATTGACCCTGATCACCCGGTTCATGTGATCAGTAGTCCGTGGATTCCACTCCGCAGCTTCCACTGTCTGCGGCGGGGGAGGTGGAGTCTGTCTCTACCGCTCCTGCTGCTGCTGTTGTTGTCTCTGTTGTTGTTGTTGTTGTTGTTGAGGTGGAGGGGGCAACCCACGGCCCCTTCCGCTTTGTTGTTGAGCGGAGAGGGCCCTAGATCCCCTACTAGGGCCGTCGTGCCTTTACTTGGTCCTCCTCTCCTCCTCAACTTGGGGATCTCGATCACGCACCTGATCTCGACCAATGGCCCTCGAGGGTGGGGGGTTGGCGCTAGTCCCTGCTGATGGGGCGTTGCTAGTTGACCCCCGTCCTCTCCCTGCGGCGAGGACCTGCATCTGCCTCAGGAAACCCAGATCTATGCGGGGTGTGTGTGACATGGCTACCTCAAAGGCATCCTCTGTGTCTAGGGACTGGAGGATGTGGAAGTCAGGCTATGAATCTCTCGCTGAGGTCCCCACCTCGGCGTGCGAAGGAACAAAAGCCTCTCTGGCCCCGAACTCCTTAACTTCGAGAGCGTCTTCTACTTCCGCCTTAGTAGCCCTGTTGGGGTCTTCCTCCAAGTTCTGTTCGGCTTCTTGTTGTTCTGTCTGATTGAAGAGTTCAGACCACTACGGAGTGTCAAAAGGTTGAGGGAGCTGTGAAAACTTTTTGTACCCTGCTGTGTAGTTCAAAAGAAGGTGAGCCGCCCGGCCGAACTATTTCGTTGCCGACGAACTTCCAAATAATGATGAGGTCGGCAAAGTTTACTAAGGACCGCAGAGGAGGAGCAACTTCTCGGGCGAAGACGTCTGCACAAGAAAAAAGGTTATTAACACTTGCAAAATATCTTAAGGACAGTAAAAAATTGGACTCGAAGAAGTCGACGTACTTGTCGTTCTCCACTCGAGGGGGCACCTCAGACCATCGTACTCGCGACCGGTCCCTCGTTCCCAAGATTCGCTGAAGATCAAGAGGTCATCCTTGTACCCTTTGTCCGAGTTAGGGAGGTGAGTTACAAGGTACATGGATGGATCCCTGGCTTTGAGGTAGAAATTCTGCTGAGGCATGACCCTCAATAGGGAGTAGCAAAAAAGGATATCGTTGAGCTCAACGTTTACCCCGAGACGGTTGTTAAGCTCTAAGAGCCCCATTATTATCCTAAAGACATTAGGGCGACACTGCCCCGGAAAGAGGTTGAAATGGGCGAGGAATTGGAGGAGTAGAGGAGGCAGGGGGAACCTAATTCCACCCTATTTGATTGTTTTGGTGAAAAAGGGCATCTTATCCTCAGCCCTGAGAGTATGGTTGTGCAAAACTGGATCGTACTCTTCTATATCTACATTTTTGGGGAATGTGATACTGGGTCCTAAACCTATCGATCTGCTGGCCTCCCTTCAGTTTGTACTTCCTTGGCCTCGAGGAACTAGCCTGGGGGTCCTCGGTGACATGGCAATGTCGGGGCATCTCCATTAAAATGAAAAGGAAAGGGGAAGGAAAGAGTTTTCCTACAAAGAACCCCAAGTGGTTTCCTGAGGGTTAGTCAAAACGACGACAACCAGAAACACCTCCGATTCCCGGGGAATGAAAAGAAAAACCAAAAGAAGGATGAAAAGAAGGATACAAGGACTCACCAAAATGCATGCGAAGATTTTCGAGGAACTTGGGGTGGTTCCTTTCTCGAGGAAGGTTCGGGAGCAAGGGGGTTTGCCGATCCAAACTCCAGTGACGACTGGTTGGTAAACGATTCGACTAAGGGTGTCTATGATGGTAAACGATTCGACTAAGGGTGTCTCCGATGGTAAACAATGTAACTAAGGGTGTCTCCAATGGTAAACGATGTGGCTGAGGGTGTCTTCGACGAAGTCTCCGGCAAAGGCTCTCTGAGAGTTCGAAGTGGTAAAAGTGTGGGAAAGAAAAAGAAAGCCCGTTTATATAGTGCCTATCCCCATCATTGGGCACGAAGCATAAAGGGGTGCATTTAATGCGCACGACCTCCTAAGCAGCAGAAAATGGCTGGAAGCAATGATAGGGTGGTTAGGGCAGTTGCAGAACCCTTCGTCTTCTTACGACGCGTGTCCTCGATGTCAGAAGATCGAAGGCTGGGGGGCAGTTGATGGGACATTTGCAAATACTCCAAGATGATGACACGTGTCCTCAGCGTCAATGGATACTCGTCGATTAGATCACGACACGTGCACGTCGGTCCATAATCCCCCTTCCCCCGAGGGTACTATTCACAGGGATCAAGGATCCACAGTATGGCATAGATCCACACGTTTCCCTCGATCAGTTTGGGTACATGCCCCTAGCGACGTTGGACCCTTGGCACCGAGGTATATCTGTCTACTAAGCATTTCTGCTCTTGTAGGGGCTACTGATTGACGTGTTACTAGCCTAGGTTAGGCTAGACTAGCTATCATGACATCGTTCCACTCAAATGGTGTCAGGAGGCACAAGAAGGCAGAAGGCTCAACCAAAGGGGAATGGACACGTGGCATATTGTGTCAGATCAAATACAAAAGGACCTGAATGCCCTTGTTGACACAAGGCTTGGGAGGTCAGGCATTTAATGCATCCTTCACTCGATGAGACAACATTTAATGCATAAGATCCTGAAAGTGAAAGACAATAAATGTTCCTAATACCAGGACATTTAATACATCCCTGCCGAGAGAAGGTCATTAAACGCTCGACAAACTGAGGAAAAGGCATTAGTTGTTCGGGGTCCCGAGCAGTTAAGAAGGAGAACATTTCTCATAGAAATTGGTTTACACACTACCCATCTCTAATGATTACTTACTGGCTACGTTGTCAGCAATTATGAGCTTTGTTAGGTATAAATAGTCCTCACAAACACATGAAAAAGGTACGCAATAACCTTTCCTCACATATATACACAGTGTTTTCTTCTTCCCCTCTCTTAAAGAACTGACTTGATCGTCGGAGGGGATACAACGAAAAACACTCTGGCGCCCTCCTAACTCATTTTTCTCTGTTCTAGGAACCTTCCTTATCCTCACAGGACCATTCTGGTGACCCACAAGAGTTACTCATTATCGTTTCTCAGGCCATCTCCGGTCCTCACAACCTATTCCAAGCAGTAAGATTGACAACTCGATCGACGAACTCGTGTTCACCATGAAAGAGATCTGTTCTTGATTTTGTATTGTGCAGGATCTTGCACGCACAATAGTCAACGGTCATTTTTTTATGTATAATTTATAAATATATTTGCTCTTAACTCACAACTTCAGAAGTCACAACTCTTATTTGCTCTCAACTCAGTGGCCGAAACTCTCATTTGTGCTCAACTCACAAGTCAGAATTATCAAGTATTCTGAAGTCTCAAGACCGAAACTCTCATTTGCTCTCAACTCACATGTCACAATTGTTAAGTGGTCTCATTAGGTGAAAAAGCTTTTTTTTTTACATAATTTAAGTATTTATTTATTTTTATAGTTTAATTTACGTAATGACTTCATCTCATTCACAAAATATTTTTTATAATGAAATTCTTGAGTCTGATGATGATGAGAATATCAAGGAGGGTGGAGGGGATGATTTATTTTCAACTCCGAAGATGGATTCTACTGAAAATGTACCATCTAATAAAAGAAAAAAATCTAAAGTCTGAGATCACTTTGAGAAAATTCAAATTAAGAATTCTAATGCGGTTATTACATCAGAAAATGCTATATGTAATTATTGTAAAAAAGATTTTGCTAGAGGCTCTAAAAATGGAACTAGTCACTTAACTAGACATCTAAATACATGTTTGTTAAGATGTCAAACTGATATTAGACAAACAATGTTATCACAATCTGCTAGCATTGGTACACTAAGCATTTTTAGTTATGAACCTGAATCTGTTAGAAAAACAATTGTTAGATAGATTGTTATAAGAAATATTCTATTTGTTCTTGTAGACGATACTGAATTTGAAAGAATGTTACAAAGTAGTTTTAATCCTTCCTTCCGAAAGTTTTCTCGTCAAACATGTCAAAGAGCTGTTATTAAATATTATGTACAAAAAAAAATAATTTAATTGCTTATTTTGGTAATCTAAAAAGTAAAATTTGTTTGACTTCTGATATTTAGACTTCTTGCCAACAATTAAGATATTTATGTATAACTGCTCATTTTATTGATAATAATTGTGTTATGCAAAAAAGAATTATTACTTTTACAAGGATTGAAGATAATGCACAAGTTATTTTTGAAGTTATTTATAATCAGTTACAAATTTATCGTATTCAAGACAAGATTTTTACTATTACTTTTGATAATGCAACAAATAATAATGGGGTTGTAAGTTATTTAAAATATTATTTAACTTTACCATGTGAGTGTAGTTTTTTTCATATGAGATGTATGTGTCATATCATAAATCTCATAGTGGTCTCCATAATATTAGATGTATAATTGAAAAAATTAGACATTTTTTTATCATATAATAGGTTTTGAAAATAGAGTTAGAACATTTAGAACTATGTGTTAAAAGAATAATTTAAAATGCAAAAAAATACCATATGATATACAACATAGGTGGAACTCCGCCTATAGAATGCTAGATGTAACAATTAAATATAAAACTGTCTTAAATGACTATGTTAGTATAGATACCACCGGTTCATTATCGCGTCCCACCGAAGAGGAATGAGATGTCACTGATAAAATGAAAAAAAAATTGAAAGTTTTTTATGAGTCAACTATGGCTTTATCTGGTAATTAATATCCAACTATTACAATTACCTATGTTCATATAGTTAGTATCAGTGATCTTTTTGAACTATATAGTAATAAATCTGAATTTTCTACTATTTTACATAATATGCAATCTAAATTTAATAAATATTTTTCACTACTTTCCTATACTTATTGGTTTTGGTATGTTAATTGACCATCGATTTAAAGAATTTGGCCTTGCAAATGTTTTTATGTCTTTATATGGTAACTTCAATGATGAGCACGTGAACCACATGAATAAAATAAAATATTATTTTTAATTTTTTTTTTAATGAATATAGTGTAACATTGGGGAATAATGGTACACTTAATCCCCCCTTAGCTTTTAGTGATATTGCTGATAGTAGTAAAGGTAAAGGTAAAACATCTATGCTAGCTTCAATTTTGAACAGAGGAGGTATGTCAACATTTAGGGGATTAAATGAACTTCAGCAATATTACAATGCTCCAATAGTAAGTGTTGAAGATCATGATTTTGATATTTTGGCTTGGTGGAAAGGATATGAAAGTAGATTTTCAATTCTTTCCACCATGGTTTGTGATATACTAACAATTCCTATGTCGATTGTAGTATCCGAATATGTTTTTAGTACAGGTAGACGTGTCATTGATGAACATAGAAGTTGCTTGGATGGAAAGAAACAGTGGAAGCCCTTATGTGTCTTCAAAATTGGTATGCTACTGAAGCAAGAGATCAAAATATAGAAATAAATCCCCCAATGCCAAAATTTGAAGTTTTAGAAATTTAGATATTAAGATTGATGTATTTTTTCATGCATTAAATATTCTAGTTTTTCATGTACAAAAGCCTTTAATGGGTAGAATTGTACAAATGATAGATAGGTGGGTAGGTGTCAACCTAGTTGGGATGTACTCATTCTATAGTAATGAAATTTATCTTCTATTCATAAATAAAATTATTCATTATTTAATTTTTGTCCATTTTTATTTTGACTATACTTTTAATTCGAAAATATAATTTACAAAAAAATTAAATGAATTTATATATATATTTTTAATAGGGCCCAAGAAAGCCTGTCCAAAACAGACTCATCCAACAGGTCCAACAAAAGCACGCCCGCAAAGCCCAACAAAAGCCTACCCCCACAAAGCCCGCCCAATAGGTGATGGGTTGGGCTGCGGGCAACTACTCCTACTCGAAGCCCAGCCCGCTACTTGCCCGAGTACGGGCTTAAGCCTACACTATCCCGGCCCGGCCGATGGACAGCCCTATTATTCACCACACACACAGTACATAATATTTTTATTGTGATTGTTAATTATTAATTAAATTATTGTTGTATAATTTTTTATATTTTTTTATTATACGACAGGTCCGATCAGTTGATTTAGCAGTTAAATTAGTGAACCATTGACTCGGTTCTTCTGTCAGTTCGATGACCGATCTGATTCTGATAACACTAGATAGAAGTGATAAGATTGACATTAAATAAATTTGATATTTTGCACACATTCACTAATTAGGTCAAAGACATTGAAGGGTTAATTGCATGAATTGATTGACTAAATAGTAATTAAGTGAGATAGGTTTTATTTGGCCATAATTTTTGAGTTATAGTGCATAAGACTTATTCACTCCTCTAGGTCTACATTTATTTTAGCATATCAAGGTCGATCTCTAGTTGTCACTCTCACATTCAGTTGTAACTTCATCTATTAAAACGTATAATTCAACATTTAAAGATATAATTTGATCTTTAAAAGTTGTAATTCCATGATTGATCATAACATTTTAAAATTAATCAAGTCATTTGCAATTATGAATTATAGCCTAAAAAATTGTAACTTGATAAGAGCAATGGAGGTTTTGGTTTCGCTTAGAGGGGTCCCCGTCCGTCATCTTTGGTGGTCACGTAAAGTAATTTTTGTCCTTGATCTGGTTCAAATCCGATATATTGGCTTCTTAAAGATGGTATCAACTCTTTGAAATGAGTCTATCATCTCCTTTGACGTCCCCTCCTTTCTTGATGGACTAATGGAGTTACCTTCCTTCTGCTGGTTCTTCCTTGGGGAAGATCGTAGCTAATCAGTTGACCATTTGTCATCCTCCATCTTCATATACCTCTTGATGTGCTCCTACAAGTGGGACATACTCCGGGTTGGCCATATAGTGAGATGTTTCTACAACTCGCTTTCACTTGGGAGGTCCAAGAGAAATTAGATAGCAGTGGTCTTCTCGTCACATTTTTCAATGTCGGCATAAGTCTCTAGGTACCTCATGGCGTACTCGTGGAGAGTATCTCCTTGTTTTTGGCGTAGTACCAAGAGTATATTGATCGTCATTGGCTCTCGGCTGTTTGACATGAATTGAGAAACGAATTCACCAGCAAGTTTCTCCCAAGCATAGATCAAGTTCACAGGCATCTCGTGGAACCACTTAAGAGCTAATTTTTCCAAACTAGAGGGGAACATCTTGCACATCAATGCCTTGTTACTTGTCCGGAGGTTCATCATGTTAGTATAGGTTCCTACGTGGAGCACTAGATCAGACTTTCCATCATATAATTCGAAAGTTAAAGGATTGAACTTTCATGGGGGTTTGAATTCTCATATGGACCGAACGAGATGTTGTATTCATCTTTGCGAGGGTGAGCCTCGCTCTTTCCTTCGCTGAATAAACAAGATCATCATAGGTATAGTCTTGTTGCAGTCAAGTGGCCACTTCACGAGCTGGCTCAGAGCACCTTCATTTCTCTCCTTGATAGTCATATCCTAGTGGTCTTCCCTATGATAGCGGGAAGGACTCTCATGCCATTTCCTTCGCTTCCTAGAACAACGTTGTCTATGTGTTTCGCCTCCTTCTTCCCTGTGATGAGGGCCATCTCGTGCCTCAGAGAGGGGTTTCTGAAGGAGCGATCAGTAGTGCTTCTCCTGGATGAGTACCTACTTTGACTATGATTGTGAGTTGTGTACCTCCTTACATGAGAATGGTTTCTATGTTGGGAGAAATAGGCCTCTTCAATGCGATCATCCTGATTAGCATAGCTACGGGTCGAACACCTGACCTCACTAGCAAGTTGCTTGCAACTCTGACATACGAGGCCTTGTTTAAGAGCTTCCTACTCCTCTGCCTTCTTCTTGATTGCCTCATGCTAATCAATCTCGATAGTTAACCCACTTTCCGCAACAAGGGCTTGTAGGTTGCAGTGGGAATGAGGTTTTTCTTTAGAATAGTCTTGACCATCACGGAGCAGCACTTCCTCTGATAATTGGAATCATAGTTAACGGGATCTTCGCGGATCGGGGGAAGTGGAAGTAGTGAACGACTGGTTCCCGGGTCGAGAGCTCTCTCGTTAGACATGGTTCAAGACTTCTTGGTCAATAGAAAATTTAATTATTTCTCATAGACAACGCCAATTGTGCGGGGATAAATCCATGTAAAGGGTCACCACCTCGTACGAACGTAGAGGGTGGCAGAGAAGCCTTGATGAATCTGCAAAACAAGAGAACACATAAATGAACGAATGACTAGAGGCAACCAAAGGGACTCTGATGTTTAAGTCAGTAAACGAGACAAAGGAAAGTATAAAGTAAATAGGCTGGAATTGAATGTCTGACCTTGTCCCTAGGGCCTTTTATTTATAGTATTAGGGAGATGTATCCCAATTGAACCCAAACTCTAGGATGATTGGCTTGACCATGTCACTAGGTCCTAGAAACACGGGGTAGAGCTAAACTAGGATTCTTGGTCCTCAATCCTTATCGCCAACTCCTGATTGATCAGAGTAGCATTTCATTGGAACTCTAACTCTTTGGTGTCATATTCCCAACTCCTAAATATTTAGAGTAGTATTTAATTAGGACTCGAAATCCTAGGTTGCACCTTAACCGAGAAGGACCCGTTTTTAGTCGCCTTGGGTACCAAGCGTGAACAAGGGAGGTCTTGCCCAAATCTCTTACTAGTTAAAAGTGCCTTAGCCTTTACCTGCTGAGTGGCGTGGGCGAGGTTCGGCCGGGTGGCAAAGGCGAGCCTATTTTATCGAGTGGCAAGGGCGAGCCCCTTTTGCCGAGTGGCAAGGGTAAGCCTTTTTTGCCGAGTGACTTGAAGAAGCCTCCTTGTCTTTGCTTAGTGGACCCTTTTGCCGAGTGGCATGGAGCCACCGTTGCCGAGTGGTGTGAAGTAGCCACTTTTGCCGAGTGGTGTGAAGTAGCCCTTTTTGCCGAGTGGCAGTAGAAGAGCTACTTTATGCCTCACAATCCAAAACTCCTGTACCAATCATATCAGTGGACTACGATCTTTTAAGGAGTACCACACCAACTGTACCAAGCAATCCAAAACTCCTTCGGTACGCATATAAAGAATTTGATGGGTTTTGAATAAGGAAAAATTGTACCAAAAGTATTAGATCAAAACCCGAAGCTGAAGACTTACTCAAATTTAAACTTATCACTAAACAAAATTCAGTACCTATAGGGATAGACACCATGTGTTTGCACCTGAGATTTTTTGTCAAAGAGAACTTCTGTCGCTGCCTGTTGTGGTATAAAAATCAAAAGCTAAGACATCTTTTCACGACAAAAAAAAAAAAAAAAAACTTGTAAAAGAAATCAATGTAAGAGCAATATACTAAGAAATACTATGTTGGTTCTGATATAGAAAAACACGCATGTGGTGTTTGCTTCCAAGAGAGAGAGAGAGAGATATGTGATGAAGGGCCTAGAGTCATTCAAATACCAATTAGGAGTTCTGGAATTGCTAAGATTCCAATTGATGACTGATATATGCATTGCAACATCAAACATCAACTCCTAGAATATGTAGAGACACAAAGAGTAATAGCGGGAAACGATAAGAGGAAGGAACCGAAAAGTTGGGACATCCAAAAGACTAGCAGAATAGAGATATGAGTAATGCTACATTGACCAAATTTTGGAATTAAATTTGAAGTCCAAATAACATGACAGTTGATTATTTGAAGTTTTTATTGGGACCCAAATGACATAACACTAATCAAAGAAACCAAAGTCATCTACCATGTCATTTGGACTCTAAATTTGGTCAGTCTAGCATTACTGTAGAGGTATAGTTGTTGTATAGCTAAATTGTCGTTGCTTGAAATTTAATGTTAATATTATATAACAATAATTATATCATTACAAATCAGTCTTTATACAATTTTTTGAGGGTAATTATGATACCCAATTTTTTTTTGGTTTAGTTGTCTTTTAGAAGTAGTATAAATATAGATATAGATACAAATTAGATAGATAAGGATAAAATTGACATTAAAAAGTTAATTAAAGGTGAAATAGAAAATTAAATTTTTTTTGGTTAAGAGTCTTTTAAGAATAGTATAGATATAGATATAGATAGATATAGATTATTAGTGAGAGAGAAAAAATGGAGAGAGGGAGAGATAGTAATGAGAAGCAATTCAAGAGGTTGATTAGGGTTGTATTTGATAAAATTGAAAAGTGAATCCTGAATGCTGAATTTTAAGTACTAAATATTGAATTTTTTAATTCATAGACTATTTGGTATCGACTGAAATTTAAATATTTAATTAAATAAAATTGTTTGACAAATATAACAAGATAAAGTCTGAAAATTATTATTATTCTATTTTTAAACATCTAACTGCAACTACCTTATTTATACCACCACCATCATAATAGTAATGGTGGTGGTGCTAGCGATGGCGACAACAGTGGTAATGGCGGCAACATAATGGTGCTGATGGTGGTGGTGGTAGTGGTGATGGCGGTGGCAGTGGTACAATGGTGGAGACGACGGCATAATAGAGGTGGTGATGGTGGTAATGGTGGTGGCAGCAGCATGGTAGCAATAGAACAACAGTGGTGATGGTGGCGATCCTGGTGACACAATGGTGATGGGGGTGGTGGTGATGATGGTACAGTAATTGTGGTGGCTTGGCACAGTGGTGGTTGTGGTGGTGGTAATGACGATGACACAATGATGGCAGTGGAGGGTGGATATTGAAAAGTTAATAATGTAAAATGCATGCATTTAAGATATATTTGTCAATTATGAGGAATGTATAAAATCTTTACTAACTGCCAGTGTTCATCATTAAGTGATAAGTAGGTTATTTGTTACTTAAAATTTTAGTCTATTTTTAAGAAATGCTTAAAATATTAAGTGATATGAATTTTTGATTATCAAATGAGTTTTATTCATGAAGTATTTAAAATATTCAGTTTTAAATCTTAAGTAGTGTTATCAAACAGCCTCAGTTTAGTGTGACATTTAGTTTGAAGGATAAGAATGACGTAATTGTATTATTAGAGGGTAAAGATGAAAAAAAAAAAATTTAAGTATGCTGATATTTTAAATTAGTATAGATTAAGGATATAAAATTATTTTGACATGTTTTGGTGTTAGAACTAACAAATTTTGACAATTGAACGCAAGTTTTACAAAAATAAGGGGCGGAGCCACTTTAGGACTTGGGGGACAAGTTTTTTTGGATCTTCTTCATTTATGTCATATTTCTTATCATAATTTTGTTTAATTTATTATATTTACCCTCTCTAATTTTTTTAACATATTATACTTTTAGTCCAAGTTTTTGTCCAAATATTTTTTAGGCTAAATGAAAACTAGTTTAATTGTTTCATATATTAATTTAGTCTTCAATTTTAATATATATATTTGCATTTAAACTTAAAATTTTCTTTATATTAGCTAGAGAATTTTTTGCTAGTTACATTTTGTCCCCCTTGGACAAATTCCTAAGTCTACCCTGCAAGAATTCCTAACTATTTACTTTGGTGCAATACCATAAGGATAACTTTTAGTGGTAGCCTGCTCGAGTAGTAATAGAGATGAGTTCTAAGTTTAGACGTCTTGAGTTCGAATCTTAGCACCTCTTTGGAACCAGACGATGAGGGATTTATCTGTCACAAACACCCTAGTCCGGGCGTGAATGACATGTCTTTGATCGGACTGGGGAGAGAATTAATCGAAGTGCGCGTAAGCTAGTCCAGATAACCCTAATCGTTGAATCAGAAAAAAATACCGTAAGGGTAACTCTAGGGTTTGAAAGTATACATAGGTAACATGCTCCAAGAAGTTAGTCTATAATTTTACAAAAAATAAAAAATGTAACATAAAAGGTAGAACACTAACTGTTAGACCAATTTATACGTTTACTCATTTTACAAAAGATGCATGAATCATAGAGCAAATTCATCATAAAATAGGTAAAGAGGTTAAACCAGGAAGATACATAAGCAGAATATCAGATTCTTCTTCCTCTTTCTACCCTGAGATGGGCGTAAACTCTTCATAACCGGGAGGAAAGACCTCTTGGGCCCTATCGGGCTTGTTTGAGGTCTCTCTCTACCATTTCTCACGGTGTTTGCTTTCGTTTTCTTTGTCTTCTGTATAATCAAGTTAAAATATCTGGTGATTATTAACTTTGATCATAGTTACATGCCTATAACTTTGACCCCATGAACTCGATTTCACATTGCCTCAGTCGCTAACACCAGTTATCTTTTTTAACGGATATTGTTGACGTGTCGGGACAAAGTGAAAAAAATTATATAGTTGAGGGGGCAAAATAAAATAATTTTTTGTTAAATATGTAATAGATGTTCATAATTGGTACAATGTGAAGCTAATTAGATAGTTGAGGGTATAATATGATAAATATAATAGCTGAAGGAGCAAAGTAAAAAAAATCATAGTTAAAGGGGCCAAACTATAATTTATCCATATACGTAAAAGATTTTTCAGAATTGAAAACTATTTTGGTGAGTGTTTTATTACTGTTTCGTGAATAAGTAATACTATTTGAATCTAAAAATTTGATTTAATTTGGTGATATAATGATATAATTTTAATAAAATTATTGGATCAACATTAAATTTCAATGATTGATGAGCTTCACAGTCAATCCAAATATTATAGTGAATTACATCAATAAATAAATTAGGTCTTGTGTTTGTTTTGCTTTGTCCTGCTGATCAAACTATTCCATTTTCGTTGCTTTGGTATTGTGTTTTGTGGGTTTGATTCTGTTCCTTAGGAATGCATGAGATTTTCTTTATCGTAAAGGAAAAGTAGAAACTTCTTTGTTTGCTCTAATTAGAGATCTCTCTCTCTCTCTCTCCTCCCCCCCCCCCCCCCCCCCCCCCCCCGTGTGTGGATCTGTTGGGTGCATACATGTATATATAATAGACGCATTCTCGTCTTCTTCACTCATCGTTTCCTCCCATCTTTTCTTTTGCTTTTTTTCAAATAAGGAAGGAGGGACAAAGAAAGCCAAACCAACGCTAGGGAAGATATGCAGACTGGGAACAACACATCTACATCTAGACTTGGGCGAAATGTGATCGAAGAATGCAAATGAGAATTCTTTTTTCCAGGCTTGCCTCACTCCTACCTACACCTACCCAAGTAACTAACCCAACCCAACCCTCCAACTCCAGGGTATCCATATCTCTCTCTGTGTTTTAGTATTGAAAAGTTAAAGGAGAATGTAATATTTTATTATTTTCATGATCATCAATGATTATAAATTAATGAATCAACCGAAAATCAATGTCTCCAAAACCTTTTTTTTGATATTGAAAGCATAACCTTGTCATTATATAAATGCATGTATCTCTGACTATATTTCAGGAGAGGTTTGCGTTATCTGCTTTGTTGGATCGAGCCACATCTTATGTAAATCAACTGAAAGAAAAAATTGAAGAACTGAAGAAAAGGAAGGAACAAGTACAACTCCAAGGTGATGGAGATGCCATTGAAGACCAGAGACAGAGGGGTGGCTTGATGTTACCAGTACTTTCTATTAGAGAGGTGGGTTCAACTTTGGAGATAAATTTGATAACTGGGATGAACGTGAATCAGAGCTGCATGTTGAATAAAATTTTCAGACTTCTTCAGGAGGAAGGTGCTCAAGTTGTCAGTGCTAGCTACTCAACTGTGGGTTCAAGGACATTCTATTCTGTTTATTCACAGGTTAATCTTCTTCTTCAGTGTCCCTCATGACTGTTATTTCCGCATAGTCATGTGTGCATGAATTGAATGGAATGTAGTATCTAGGATGCAAATGAGTAAGTTAAAACGCTACCATGTTATCAATCTGATTCTTTTTTTGGTAAACGAGTTAAATCTAAGTAAAGTACGTACAACCAAACTCAAGTGGACAGTTTGCTCCACTCCAATGTGTTCGTGTTTATTTATTTATTTATTGCTGACTATGTCGAATGAGGAAATCGAAACGATGGCCAGTTGCACATTGAGACATAACTAGCTAGCCCAGTAATGCTGTGTTTTCATATCATATGATACACAGAATCAAAGAGGCAGATGATAAATATTAATATCACTTGGATTAATATTTTTTTTGCAGGCTTTGTATTCAAGAATTGGCGTAGACACTTCCCGAATAATTGAAAAATTGCAGACTTTGGTGAATCCTGTTGCTCAGCAATTACTTGGTTGAATTGAAACTGAGATGGGCATGCGAATGCAGTGCATATTTTCCTGTTTTTTGTGTGCGTTTAATTTGGTGTTTTTCTACTGTATTTTTTTTTATCTAGGGTGAATCCCACTTTATACCCCCAAAATTTTTTAAAATTTTAATTTGAACCCTTAATAATTAATTTTATTACATTGTACCTTCAATGCCATAAAACAGTTGCAATATGACTCTCACACTAATTTATATTGCCATTGCCATCAAAACCTACTGTAATTAGTGTGGGGGCCACATAATAGATTTCATGGGAATTATAATAGAAATTAGTATGAGGATCACATTATAGCTATTTTATAATATTGATTTTATAATAATATGGAGGGATAAATTAGAAAATCAAAAAAAAAAAAAAAATTCACTGAAATCTATAAACAGAATGTAGAATAAATATAGATATAGATAGTAAAGGCGGCTCAAGCCAATTTAAGGCCTAAAACGAAATTATTAAATGGAGGCATTTTTATTTTTAGTATTATTTTTTTAAAAAAATTAATTTATTTTTAATTTTGTATATGAGATAGAGACAAAATAAGGATGTGTTAATATTGTTGAGAAAGAGATTTTTATTTTTATTTTTGTTTTTTTACCATAAAGAGGGAGAGAGTGTTTTATTTCAACTTTTGTTTTTTTTTTTAATTTTTTTTGAGAGAGAGAGAGAGACAGAGAGAGTGTGAGAGTAAATATTAGTTGAATTTTGAGTACTTTTTTTATTTTTTTAATTTCTAAGTTTTTAATGTTATAAATTGAATTATAGGTCCAAATTATTGCAATAAAAATTTTAATTGAATTTAATTTTTTGGGGTTTTTTTGTAAGGTTTAAAATTTAATAGATTTAATTTTTTTGTGGGCTAGTACTATTCCTAAAATTATAATACTTTTTAAAAATTTGGAGCCTAAAATCCGTGTTTTTTTTTTTTTTGATACCGTTGGGCCGCCCGGATAGATAGAAGAAGATTATACTGACTTGATGTCAAGAGATGCAAGTGATAATATACACATTTTGTACTACTATTTGTCAGAATAGAAGATCATTCTTGTGCCCCTCTCATACATTAGTAGTGGAACTAAGCAAGGTTTTATTTTGTCTAAACATACACAAATATTCAAGTTCTAACCATGATCACTCATTGTATGTATAATCTAAATCTAGTTTTCAAGTTTCCTAGAGGACCCATATATAAAGTAGACATAAACCCCTAGTGAAACAACCACCAGAACAGTCACACCATAATTTACCATCAATTGTCTCTCTTTGTTCAGTCCATGTGAAAGGCCCTTAACCACCTTCTGTTGTGACTCTCCAGCACCAGAATCAGTAGTAACCTTTGTGCTTTCCTTTTCTTCTGCTTGGAAAATATACTCTTTACCTTTCTCGAGACTTCTCATTTCTTTTTCCTTCTCATTCCCCCTTTGTGTCAGTAACTTCATTTGTTTATTGTGCCTGTTGTACAATACTTTCCTGGCTTGACAAGTTAACTCTATTTCCTTCCTTTTGCTTGTCGTCTATGCTGGTGCTCAAAGTCGGTTTTGCAGGTTTTCACCTTGACCCTTTTCCGAATTCGGCTCGCTCGAGATTTTCTGAGCATTTAGAGTGTCTAAACTCTTGCCATTTGTTTTTTTTTTTTTGTCACCATTAATGGCTGAAGTAAGTTTTGTGCGACCATTTTGACCCTTTTGACTCTGTCTCACCTCGAGATTTTGACGAAGAGGGTGAGTCTGTCTAAGTCATCTCTCTCCTTTTTGTAGGTAATTGAAAACACTTTTAATTTTGAAGGAAGCACCATGGTTGCACATGAACTTTTTTTCGGAAAAGTATAATAAGAACAAGAAGTATATGTGTAATTAAGGTTTAATGTAGCATTAATCTTATTGAGACATAACTTAGGGACATAGTTTGGGACTTAATGTATTGTGGCTATTGAATTAATGGTGAAGTACATTCAACGTTGAGATCCACTGAAAATCTAATTGTCATAATCGTTAAATTCTCAAATTAACGTTGTTATTTAACTACTTAAATTAATTTCACAATACCCCAAAATTGGAAGAGCATCGTGTTTTAAATGGAAAATATCTACATGTGTGTGATCAAATACACAATTCTAACTCAGGACAATATGAAACTAATAATTATAGTTGGAGGTGCATTTTGAAAATATGATAGTTAAGGGGCATAATTGACAGAAACAAAGTATAATGTGCCCAAAGTTCTCATTCATGGATCTATGAAAATTAAATTTCAATCCTAGGTATGCTTTGACACAGCGTTAACATTACTCTATTAGGCCCCGGACATCACCGAAATAGCTCACAAAAATATAAATTAGATTGGCATGTTTTGGGCTACCCTTTTCTAATCAAACTAAAAAAAGTGTCACAATAGGAAGAATGAGCACCAAAATGAGACCAAAGTTATATTCTAAGGATCATTTCTGGATTTTTTTTTCATATTGTTTTGTTACATACATAAGACCTGTTGTGGCAAGAAATTCAGAAGAAGCCAAAAGCTAGAGGATGGTACCAGCATAGTCCTCTAATTGGTATCTGTTTAAACCGGTGAAGCTACTCCACTCCATTTCCTTCCTGGGAGACACTTGCAATGCTACATGCCCCAAAATATTTTCTAAATTTTATACCCCAAATCCATGTCATGTAAATGATTGGATTAGTGACTCCCGTTACATTTTTCTCAAAGAGATATGAGTGATGGTATTGAATCTCATATTCTGAAAACAACAAAAATTTTGGGAGCACTAACCTAAGGATAGGAATTGCTCGTTTCGGGTCAGTTTACTAATCCAACCATTCGAATTGAAAAGGAATGTAAGATTTGGGGTTTATTTTGGGATATGTAACTCATCTGTTGATCATACGTAAATTAGACCCTAACTTCAGAAAACTAATCCCTCTCTCTCCTCTATACAATCCATCCCACACCCTTTAATGGGATTGCATCACAGAACATGCAACGGCTTGAGCCCAATGCCTCAACTTAGTCTTCACCTGTTGAGGATCATCACCTGCACAGAACAATGTAAAATCAGAATAAAATAATAATAAGAATAATTGCAGCTTTCCTCTGATGGTCTGCTTTAAAGCATCATCTTGCAATTCTTCATAATTCTTTGTATGGCTCGGTAACACTTTTAAGTACACGTAGTAGTATTGCTCCTTGTTTAAGCAACAAATATAATTTTGTCAATCTAAATAATAGGATAAATTACACTTATACCCTCTAATCTATCACCCTTTTTTCACTTAGTCCCCTTAACTACCAGCTTTTTCACATTGCACCCTAATTCTCACATTGAGGGGCAATGTGAGAAATCTGGTAGTTGAGGGGGAAAATAAAAAAAAATGTGATAGTTTAGTGTATATAAGTGTAATTTATGCTAAATATAATTTTTGCGAAAGAACAATTTCGTCCCCAAAAAAATTTATCTCATTAATGGCAATTAGGGGAGGTATGTCAAAAAATTAAGCACAAATTTCATAATTAGCCCTTGAGCTTTGATTTTGATTTCAATTTTGTCTTTGAGCTTTCAATTATCTCAATTTAGTCTCTAAACTATTAATTTCGTCTCAATTAAATCATTTTAGCAATTTTAACTGTTAAATCAAATGGAAACATATGATTTAATGGTGAAAATTAATAAATTCGAACTAGCCTCCATTTAAACTAACGGTAAAGATAGATGGAAGAACAAATTGAGACTAAATTCATAGTTGGGAGACTAAATTAGGATAATTGAAAGTTTAGAGACCAAATTAAAATTGAAAGTAAAGTTAGGGACTAATTACAATTTTTACCCAAAAATTAATTTATAATTCAAATTTCATTGTAATTTCATTTAGGGCCCCTCCTAAATTTCAGTTACATCACTTCTTTCATGATTATTTTTGTTCTAGAGTATTGTTATTCCTTTAATTATCATTTGCACGCCAGCTATTTGGCACAGATAACGAACCTGGACTACAAATCTTCCATGACTCATCGCTCTTAGGGCTTTCAAAAGACGTAGACCTCCGTCCAAGCGACGTGGACAAACCTCCGAGCGACACCGACGAGCCTCTACTGTCCGGAGTTGAGATGGGGCTCGGCGAAAGCTGCCGATTAACCGCAAAATATAGGTCAAGGGCTGGTAATGTGCTGCATAACCTTTGTCCTTCTTCTTCCTTGAACCCAAACCCTAGCTCTATGGACCCTTTCAACTCATTCAGGTCCTCGTCGGTCAAGTCGTCCCGGTCGTTGATCCCGCTCTTCCGTCGCTCTTGAAGGAGACTCTGGCGGCGCCGCTTCTCCCAGGCGATATCACGGGGTGTCTCGCACATTGACAGCTGCTTTGATAGCCTTTTTTGGCTCCTCCAAAACGGCGGCGCGTGCTCTAAACGCTGCAGCTCATCGGTTTCTGACTCGTACGAAGATGTCGACGATGACGATATTAATGTTTTTGCCTGAGTCTCGTCCATCTTCTTTTTCTATGTCAGTCAAGACAGATTATTCAAATAATCTTGAAAAAATTCAGTGATAAATGATGGTCGAGAAAAGATTCAAAGCATATATTAACCCTCTGTGTCACCTCAAGTGGTAATCAAGGTAAGCTAAGGTGGTGATGATGTTCAGGGGTAGCCGTGGCGGAGCAATAGGTGGTCAGCTCCGCCAGGCGTGGGAGGAGTTGGGTGGGCGTGGAGCCGCTTATTAAAGGGTTTTTTTTTTATACGTTCCAAGAAGGAATTGAGTTTGTTTATGGTGTCTCGGATTCTCGGAACGGCACCAGCCCAACCAGTTCGTGCTGCAAGTGCGTCGGAGACCTTTAATGGGAGGTTGTCAGCGGACGCCCATTCATTTCGTGGTTTTTCTCTCTACGCTCCACCGCTCATTTTCAACTGTCATATGCATGGATTATCACGTACAATTTAGGCTTTAGCCCTTCATGGGTGCAAGATTTTTAATAGAATAAGGAATATGCTATACGACAGGGTTTCTAACCCGATTTGATTTGAGTTGAATTGTGTCCCCCCAAGAATCAAAATTGGATTAATCACAAATCTTGCGCTTGAGGTGTTACCCGAATTTCATCTAAGTTCGACAATTTAAAAATGAGCAATATTACTGTGTTGACTAAGATTTCTTATTAAATTTTTTACCTCAAATGATGTGACATAATTTTTATCATCAAATAAATAGATCTTATTAATATTTAATGATAAAGATTGTGTCACGTCATTTAGAATAAAAATATATTATTACTGTCAAAGATGTGTCAAACGTAAATCGACCCTAAATTGACTTCTCGACTGACTGGTCTAACCCATCTGAATGGTATGCTAGTCTATGAAGAGAATATTTACATTTCCTTTCCGCATAGAAAGACACTGAAATTTCAGTGAAATTAAACACCTTAAATGGTCTTGTGTTGTGAAATAATACAACTCGAAGGCGCCACATTTTACCCGTAAAATCTCCCAGATATCAAGTTTTTTTTTCTAATTGCATCATCCATACTAACCTTACACAGAAAGGAAAAGAAGTCAGTTAGAATGAGTAGGGTTAAAAAAGAGTTAATAATGGTTATTTAGAAAGAAAAAAAAGTAATACTATTAAGACCTAGAAATATGACATAATATGTTGATCTAATTGTTAATGTATATAATCATAATATGTTTGTTCCATATTGGTTAGACTAGAAAGTCTCACAACTCTCTTGTACTATAAATATACCTCCTCATATACATTATAGATCACACCAAAGCAATGTATAATTCATATTCGCATTTTATTTTCTTCTTTCACATGGTATCAAAGTTTAGGCCTGTGAATCTTTCTAATAAATGATAGTATACTCGATGGTTGCCCTACGAGGAATCCTCCATATCTGAAATCTTGAAACTCTTCTTCTCTTTCAGCCACCCTCCGACGACCCTCCAGCCGCTTTTTGGTGACCCTCCAGCCACCTCCGACCATTTCCCGAAGACCTTCCGGCGATATTTTTATCACCTCTAGTTATCCTCATACAACATTCCGATCACCTTCCAGCCATCCTTCGAAGACCTTATAGTCGTTCACTGATCATCTGAATCCATTATGGCACTATCTGATATGATCCAGTCCCACTGCTCATATTGTCACAAGTCTGGTCATACTCTACTCAAGTTTGCAAGTTCTGTCACAAAAAGAGCCTAAGTCACTATCTGAGTAATTGTCCACAAATTTTGTACCATAATGCACCCAAGAATGGCATACGTAACACCAACCAACAGTACGGATCTGACAATTAGTCTAGCAACAAGTCTATGTCTATTTCTCACACTACTGTTTCTACTGTCAATAACTCTTATCCTCCAAAGTCTCTGTCTTCGACCTGCAGTGCCAATGATCTTGCAGCTATCCTCAAATAGGTTCTTTCTGTGTCAGTTAATTCATTTTCTACTGCTTTGTCTACCACTTTAATTAAATCATCTTGATTCTTTGACTCTGCGTGTTATAACCATATGACCCTTGATAAATCATTGTTTTCTTCCACACAATTTGTTGGTTCTATTCCACCCATTCACACTGCAGATCGCTCACATATGCATGTCAATCACGTTGGACATATCTCTACATCTAATGTGTCGCTTCCCCATATTTATCACATACCTAATCTTACTTTCAATCTCATATATGTGGGTCAACATTGTGACCTCAGACTCACTGTTTTGTTCTCTTCTACTGGTTGTATTGTCCAAGATCCACAGACAGGACACACCCTTGGGATAGGTCGTAAGCATGGAGGTTTGTTTAAGCTTATCCATCTTCGTCTTCCACAATGACTATTTTCCTCCGTCCTTTCTACTGTTGCTGCTTCAACTCTGACCAACTCTCCTTTCAATCTATGGCATTCTTGTCTGAGTCATGTTTCTTCAATTCATCTACAGTATTTAATTTTCAATGGTCAGTTAGGGCATGTTCACAGTGAACAACTTGATTGTTTATCTTCCAAACTTGTAATAGTAACTCTTTGTCTTCTGCCTTTATGGATTTGGTTCAATCTGACATTTTGGGAACTACTCCAACTGTCACTATGGGAAGGTCAATGTACTTTGTCATTTTTATTATTGACTATTCTCATTTCACTTGAGTTTATATTTTATAAACTCAATCTCAATTGTCACAAATTTATTATAATTTTGCCAAAAAATGGTCCAAACTTAATTCCCATGACCCATTAAAGTCATGAGAATATCATGGAATTAGAGACACCACCTTCCTTAACTTTCTCAATCAACATGACATTATTCCTCATCGTTTTTACTCTGGCACATCTCAACAAAATGAACGTGTTGAGCACAAACATCGTCATATTCTTAATACTATTCGTGCTCTTCTCATCTCTTCTTCGTGTCCTGAGCGTCTTTGGGGTGAAGCTGCTCTTACTATTTTCTATATCATCAATCATATTTCCTATCCTATTATTGGGAATCAATCTCCATATGAGCGATTGTATGACACTTCTCCTAATTACCACTCTCTTGGAGTCTTTGGTTGTGCATGCTTTATCTTACTCCAGCCTCATGAGCATATCAAGTTGGAATCTCAGGCAAGGCTTTGTTGTTTCTTGGGTTATGGGATTAAACATAAAGGTTATCATTTTGGGATCCATATTCCAAGCATCTTGTGTTTCTCGACATGTCATCTTTTGGGAACACAAGATTTTCTCCTCCTTGTCTCAGTTTTAGCTTTCGTCTACCCCTATTTCTCCTCTCTTTACTAATCAATCTATGGATCTAAACATGATGACCCACATCAAGACTCGTCTGAGCTCCCATCTACGGACTATCCAGCATATCCAGACTCATATGAGCTCTTATCTACGGACCATCTAGAGGCTTTTGTCCTACCTCCTAATCATGATCCTACTCTTGCCCACTTTATACTGATAGTGGTATTACATCAACTCCTAAACCCTCTACACAACTTCTTAGTGATACCCATTATCCTACTCAGCGTCATTCTACTCGAGTAAGGAACATTCCTCTTCGTTTGAATGATTTTCATTGTTTCTCCACTATTTTATCTCAGTATGAACCCACTCTTATTGTGAGGCTAGCTATGACCCTAATTGGCAGCAAGCAATCACAGAGGAATTGTAGGCACTAGCTGACATAAATACTTGGAATTTGGTTAATCTTCCTTCTAACCAAAAGCCTATTGGTTGTAAATGAGTTTATAAGATCAAGACTCGATCTGATGGTTCTATTAAGCATTACAAGCCTCATCTAGTGGCCAAAGGCTTTACACAGGAGTATGATATTGATTATGAGGAAACTAGTTGTTGCTGCAACCCACCAGTGAAAATTATATCAGATGGATATTAAAAACTGTCTTTATCAATGGTGACCTTATTGAGGAAGTCTACATGTCGCCTCCTCCTAGCTATCCACATTCATCACATCAGGTTTATTGACTTCGCCGTGCACTATATAGCCTCAAGCAAGCCCCTAGAGCCTAGTTTGCAAATTTTAGTGCTATCATTGGAGATTTTGGTTTCTTTTTCAGCCCTTATGATTAGGCTCTCTTTTGTTCGTAAGTTTGAGCTTGGCGCTACTCTACTACTTCTCTATGTTGATGATATGATTATCACTACAGATAATATTTCTAGTATTTCTAATCTCATACATCTTCTCTACACACACTTTGAGATGAAGGATCTTGGTTCTCTCAACTACTTCTTAGGTCTTGAGATCTCGTCTAATTTCGGTGGGTATTATTTCTCTCAGGCCAAGTATAACTCTGATCTTTTTACTTGTGCTGGACTCACTAACTACAAGACTATACCTACCCTATTAGAGCAAAATGTTCGACTTATTTCCTTGGATGGCACACATCTCTCTGATGTCACTCTTTACTGCAAGTTGGTATGTAGTCTTGTGTACCTCACTGTTACTCGCCCAGATATAGCCTATGTTATTCATCTCGTCAGCCAATTTTTGATTGCCCCTCGTTTTACTCATTATGTTGTTATTCTTCATAATCTATGATGTTAAGGATACTATGTTTCATGGTCTTCATTTCTCTATTCACTCATCTCTCAAGCTACTCGTCTATACTAACGCTGACTAAGTAGGAGATCCTACTGATTGTCATTCTATCACTTGTTACTATTTCTTTCTGAGCAACTATCTCATCTCTTGGCGTAGCAAGAAAAGGTATGTTATCTCTCGATTTAGTACAGAGGTAGAGTATCATGCTCTTGCTAACACTACCTAGGAACTTCTTTGGCTTCGTTGGCTCTTAGAAGATTTAGGTGTCTCTCATTGTGGTGCTACTATTCTTTACCGTGACAATCGGAGTGCGATGCAAATTGCTCACAATGATGTTTTCTATGATCGCACCAAACATATTAAGATTGACTGTCATTTTGTGCAACAACATGTGGCTAAAGGCATAGTTTATCTTCTCTTTGGTTCTTCATTTGACCAGACTATTGACATCTTCACCAAGGCACATCCTCTAGGCCGATTTCATTATTTGGTTTTCAAACTCAAGTTGATTTCTACTTTACCTCCTTAAGTTTGAGGGGGATGTTAATATATAATGACAATATGTTTGTCCCACATCGGTTAGATTAGAAAGCCTCACTACTCTCTTGTACTATAAATATACCTTCTCATGTACATTATAGATTACACCAAAGCAATATACAATTGATATTCATTCTATATTCTCTTCTTTCACACTAATGATGTAGTTTCATTGTAACCATTAGATTAATACCAAGTTCCAATATTTGATAGCATACACCGTCAATTCAAGAGTTATAGTGAATTAGATCTGCTAATTAGGTCACAATAACATTGCTCAAAAAATAAAGGGTTGAAGTGAAAACTGGCATTTTAAGAGAAAAGATAAATAAATGTTGGCTCAAAGTTTTAATGGTGTTTACCCAATATTTCAATTAAGCATCGCCTCTATCAGCGCCTAGAAATCGAGTTGTGTTTAATTTATTGTCAGCAAATCTACACCGATGCTCAACCTAACAAAAAAATAAACACCATTTTCTTGGCCAAAATCCAGGTTACTTCAAAATAATTGTTGGCGCTTATATAAACGCAAGGATTGCTTTGCTTTTCTTTTCTTTTCTTTTCTTTTCTTTTTTGTCCAATAAAATTCTCTTATATATGCTCATATAAACACAAGGATTGAATAAACTTCGCAATAAAATCATGGTAATTCATCAACATACAAACTCCAATGCATCCGCCAAAAAACATACAACCCAGTTTTAAAAAAATGTGCAATAAATCAAAAAAGTTATTAAAATGTGTCAATTCATCAAAATAGAACCTAAAATGCATCCAACAAAATATCTACAACCTAATTCAGGTTATACTTGATTCAAAAGTCAAATTTACATGAGTAAAGGCAATTAAATGGAGTTAAAGAAAGAGTTATGGGTGGTCATTTTGAAAGAAATGGCAGGTGGTTCACATTTCCTTGAGTAACACCAAACTCCACCCTTTCCCTTTATAATAGTAATAGATAACAATATTATAGTATTGCTTCGATGAAATAACTAAATAGGGATGTTTAGATGAAAGTTGCATGAAAAAGTGAAAATTTATAGAAAATGTAACACTATTTCTAGAAAATATTAAGAAGACAGTTACCAGTCCCCATGTCATCCACACTTCCCACCTCTCCCCTAACCCATTCCACAACCGTTACCTCCAGTCTACCATATACGTAATTTTCATGGATTCTCTCTCTCTCTCTCTCTCTCTCTCTCTCTCTCTTGTCCCATTAGTGTCAATGGTTTTCAGTTGTCGCCAATTGTGAGAGTTGAAGCAACTAGTGATTATTTGCTTGCTGGTTGTCCCTATTGTCAACCCTTCACTAACACCATCAGGTGCAAACCCCTTTAACTTTCTTCTAGTATATTATTTTTCTCTTAAGTTTGATTCACATTCTTCCAACTCCCACTCAATTTTTTGAATCCCCTTCTTTCCAATCAAGAAGAGTATGGAGTCCATGGGATCAAATTTGTTTATGAATGAGATGAATTTGGTGTATCTGTCTGTGAAGGAGTGAATTTCATTGTTGGAAATACACGTGAAATCCCTTTGATATTCCAGGAGCAGCATCAAAATAAACCTTCACTTTTAGAAGCGTGAAGTGAAAACGACCCAACCCATAACAATCACCAAGAAGAATAAGACCACCCTCACCAAGAAATGGAAGTAGCTCTTCATCGAATTAATTCTCACCAGAGTTTCCTCCAAAACAGACAAGTCTAAGAGAATTTTATTTGTAAGCAATTTCAATATTATTGAACCTAAAAATTTTGATGAAAATAATGAGTGAAAAAATGAAATGATGAGAAAAATCAGACATGAAAATTGGTGGAAAGTACTCAAGATGGAGATATCATTGGACCTAAATGGATTTTCAAGTCAAAACTCAGTCTTGATAGATCTCTACAGAAGCACAAGGTAAGACTCATGGCAAAATAATGTTCTAAGCAGTCAAGTATCGACTTTTTTGGGACTTTTGCTCTAGGACCAAGGTTAGAAACTATTAGATTTTAAATGCATTTGCTTCACAAAATAAATAATTTATTTATCAACTTGATGCAACTTCTACTTTCTTAAATGGAGTATTAAGTGAAAAAAATGTGGCGCAACCATATGAATTTTTTATGAAGGGGGAAACAAGTAAAGTGTACAAGCTGAATAAAGCTTTGTATCGATTTAAGCAACCACCTCGAGCATGGTACAACCAAATAGATGACTACTTCACAGCCATTGATTTCACAAAAGTGAAAACGAATCAACTTTATATGTCAAGGCAGGAGGTATGTTAGATATGTTGATTGTATCTTTGTATGTTGATGATTAGTATTCATTGGTCGTAGTAAAGAGATAATACAACATTTAAGGATTAAAAATGGTAAGGCTTATAAAAATGAATGATCGGGGTATAATGCGTTATTTTCCCGAAATGGAGATTTGTCAAGGAGGTGATATAATTTTAATTCTCAGAAAAAGTACAATAAAAATTTTCTCAAAAAATTTGAAAATGCTTAGATACAAATCAGTGTCCACCCTTTGTTAGTGAAAATATGATAAAGAAAGACAATGCAAATAAGATTAATCCTTCTAGAGATAGGAGCTTAATTGGAAATCTCTTGTATCTCCCAACTACTAGGACTAGTATCATGTTCTTTACAAGTCTTTTATTCAAATTCATGCAATGCCTGAGTCAAATTCAATCTAAAGCAGCCAAAAGAGTTCTACGATATTTATAAGGGATGCTTGATCATGGCAAATTTTGTAAAAGGCAACTGAAGACCCAAAGCTAATCAAAATACACTAATAGCAATTAGGTTGGATTAGCAAATGATTTCACTCCTATCTAATGAGTAACTGTAATTAATGCATAGAGTGTGTCTTCCACTGGTCTAAGTTAGGGAACGAATGATGTGGATAGAATTAGGTCACAGGAGAGCACGTGATAAAGATAGCCACGAGGCAAGCATGTGAGTCAAATGGCATAAAATCCAGTGTAATGCACTCTACTCCAAAAATCCAAACTATATATCAACTAGCCCATATTCCATAATAATAGCTCAAACCAGTTCCAATATTCTAGGGTAGAAGTTCCAATTTCCTTACCGCCCCATTCAAAAGGTAGTTGAAGAGCCTCAACGGTAACAAGAGCTCAACCTATAAAGGAGTGGAGCTAGCTATGAGCCAAGTAAGCAATTCCTCCTAACTCAATTTCAATTAATTCTCTTACCTTACTGACTTAATCATTGGAGGGTCAACCACTAGAGTCCCTCCGGTATTCGAATTCTTTGCAGGAGCCCACCAACAATTGTCAGGTCATCAAACACTCCATTGGTGCAGCTTTTGGAATCAAGAGATATAATTTTGTATCATGGATCCCTAAGTGTTATTTTTTTTATTAATTGTGTTTGTAATAGTTTGACATCTACTTTTATATAGGTATAAGTCCTTATAGTTTAGTTGTAGAACATCATTGTTTCTTATATGTTACAAGGTTTCATTTGTTTTATTTGATTTGAGTAGATGGATAATAGCCTAAATGCTACTGCCTCATTATCAAGCCAATTTTTTTTGAAAAAATCAAAGCCATAAGTAATTCATAGCAATGACGTACACACGGTTTTTGTTGAATTGCTTATGGAACAAATGGGAAAGGGGAATAAACCAAGGTTTTTTTAATAAAGAAGAATAGAATTATATATATTCCGAATTTCTTTATAAGACTGAGGTGCTACATGATATGACACAATTGAAAAATGATTAGGGTAATACAAAGAAAGATTGGAAGGTTTGGTATAAGTTAAAAAAATGTTGAGACGGGACTTTGATGAAATAATCTCAAAAACACAATTACTGTTAGTGATGAGTAGTGGAATGACTACATCCAAGTAAGTGATGATTTTTCTCTATGCACATGATAAAACACAAGTATACTCTTAGGATACCATGTAATGAGTTTTTATAATACTTTGTAAAGTATAATCCAGATATAGTTAAGCTTTATTTTAAAGGGATTGATCGTTGAGAAGAATTAACTACTTTATTTAAAGAGGTGACAACAATTGGTATAGTTGTTTGGGCACCTACATAAGGAATATTGTCAAATAACTATGTTGGACCTTGTCAACACAAGAAATATTTTTGAAGAGAATGGTGTTCGATTGTGTTAAGGGATGCAGGTGTATGTTGAATAACCTACCAATGGAGCTAATTTGAATCAAACTAACAAATGATGTTGAAGACAACACTGCTTGCAAGGTCTAAGCACAATTTTGGGATGTACAATAAAGGATTGCATTGACACATTAAACGAGATGCCCAGGAAAATCATCTTCACTTGTTCGATTGCAACTTGTCCTTCACAAAGGATCAAAAGGGAAGTATTTGTAATACTTTTCGATAATGAAACCACATCTTTTGTGGCTTCAGAATGAAAATTTCGATAAGATACATGTAAGACCTCGTACTACAATTAAAAAAGAATAATATCATCTTAATATTTCTCTTAAGATAAATAAAAATATGGTAGAAACCTCAAATCATAGTTGAAATATTGATCATGAAGTTTGAGTTTTTGGCGAATTAACTTTCAGGTCAAATTTAATTTCGGAAGAGTTTAAACTTGAAAAGAGTAGATAGGTAAGTTTCTAAATGATTTTAAGTCAAAATAAGTCCATCACTGAATCCAAAAGTTCGAGAAAACTTGGGAGCATTAATATGGGGTGTATTTGAAGTTTGGAAGTATTTTAGAGTTTAAATTCATTTTACAGAGAATTAGGGTAAAAATGAATTTGACAATACCATAGTATTTTGGTTATAAATTTTTATTACAATTTTTTGATTGAGCTAAAATTTAAAAAGTATAAAATAGACTTCAAGGGATACAAAAGTGTATATCACGAAAATTTCGTAAATCGACCTCTAACTATGCTAAAACGGCCTTGGAAGTTCAGGAAAAAACCAGAGTCTACTCAAACACGAATGGATTAGTTTGAACGCACTGTTTGATGAATTTTTTAGCAAAAACACATGAGATATTGGAAGCAAATCCCATTTGAACGCCCTGTAAACTGTTCGAATGCCAAACTTTTCTTTCAAACATGTTGTCGCGATTCTGCATATAAGATCTGCGCCGATTGGACTATTTTCTCACCTTATAAATACCTAGGTATATCTTTTGGGACTGATTTACCCATATTTCAACCTTAGAAAGTGAGAGAGAAGGAGAAAATGCAAGATTCTGAGAGATTTTCATGTCTGGAACGGATCAAACACGCCAAGTTTACACACAAACTATGGATTTAAAGTAGGGAATTTTTCTCATGTTCTTTAATTGAGACTTAAGGTATTATATATGTACGTTTTGAAACTTCTTAACTGTTATATGTTAAATAACTATTTGTCTCTTGATTTCTTTTCGAATAACTTGTGGGTTTCAACGAAATACATGTCTTGCATTCAAGAAACATAATTCTTGAATTTTCAAACTCCTAGTTTTCCCAAAGACATGTTTTATTGTGAAAGATATATTAATTCTTACTTTCTAAAATTCCTATTATTTATTAAATTAGGTTTCCAATCAACTACTTGTTCTTACTCTAAGAAATTATGACTTTTGACAAAATCCTAGAATTTTGATATCAAAATGTGAAGGTTTTTTTGATATGATCTCTTGCATATTTTAATTCATCTAATATTGTAATATATTAAGAATTTTAAAATTATGATACTTTGAAATCGTGATTGATTAAGATTGCGGTTGGTGAGCAAATTGTGATTTCATCGCTTGTATAATTTGGGTGTGACGGACTAGAATTGCCTTCGAGAGCAGTCGTATAGTGTTAGAGGTTAGTCTATCCCAGTAAGAATGAGATGTTTGCCTAACACTTGAAGTGAATTATTATTTGTAAGAGTAACCATTATTGTTCACATAAGTTTGAGACAGATGGATGATATACCTATCTTGAAAAAGACTCGTCAATGCCGTGTGAGATGATATACGTCCTTCCTAAAGTGGTTTGTGATGTGCCCTATGGGGAATGATTAAGGTTATGCGTTTGTGGTAGGTGAACAAGGTAGAATCATTGTGTACATTTCTGAGAAATAACCAACATATATGAGAATATGAGATGATATTACTGGGTTATTAATTAATTGGTTTAATTTCTTTTATGTTTACTTTTGTCATTGATTTACCATATTTCGTACACTTAAAATCATTGTGAAAGGTTTTTTCGTCTTGAGGTCAAAGGTTCAAGTCTCCCCTCTCCTTTCCCTCCCCCTTCCCCTCCCCAAAAGAAAAATAAAAAGATCATTACAACTACCATAGTTTTACTTTCAAAAAGTTATATATGCTATTTTTCAAAAGAGATTTGCCTTCTTTTTGTTGTTTTAAAACCTTATTTGAAATTTGAGAGGAATTTTCTATGGGTTTTTGCTCACCCCTACAACAACACTTTTATAGATTTTAGCATAAAAGAAAATGTCAATGTGGATGAATAGCTTGACTATGAGGCGATAGAGAACCAAGATGTGAATCCTATTTCTGATGAATAAACTTGTTTTATTTTTGGTTTAGAGTTTGAGAGATTTCCATGAAACGATATTTCAATTAGTTTTAATTATTTCGCTGCCAAATACTATTTGGTTTTAGATTATAAGTTAGAAAAGTTACAATATTTTATTGATTTTAGTATTTATTCTTTATCAGATAGATGAATGGTTGATTATTTTAATGGTTATTTTTAGTTACTCTTATGATTGGATGCTTTCTAAATAATAATACCTTCTTGGGTGAATTTTGGGACATTACAATACATCTCGTCCATAGCCTTTTTATCCCCCCCCCCTTTTTTTAAACTCTTGGATAAATGTTTATGCCTTTGGTTTTGTAGACAGAGAATTTATTATTTTCATTAGATGTTTATTTACTTATAGGTAGTATTGAAATTAAATCAGGTTTTATTTATGATTTTAGGATATTTGTTGGAATCAGTTTTTTTTTTTTGCAATTAGTTCACAATTTGTTCGTAAATGTTAATTTGATTGAAATTAGGCCTTCCAAATATGATTGAATTACATTTGGATGTTGTGATTAATAGAATTATATACTAAAATTTTATTTTTTGTAATGAAACTCAATTTATTATTTAATAAAATTTCTTTGTTTCATATTTCAATGAGAATCTGTGTGGGTAAAATATTTTTATTATATTAAATAAATGATATGTATGTGTGTATTTTATTTTATATTATAAATAATTTGGTGTGTAAAGTTCGGCTTGTACACAGAAGATCGGATTATCAAATTCTTGTATGATATAAGTAAAGGTTTACAGTCTTGGATAGAATTGAACACACCATCAGTAGAAGTGTAGTACAATCTTATAGTATAATCTGACTTGGTTATAAGAAATTGTCTGATGTTTCATACTATTGTACTAATACACTTTGTGTATTAGACAATACCAATATTAAGGTTATTTTCTTTTTACTGACTAAATAAGAAAATAAATACCTCATGGTTATTATAATTGCTTAAACTCTTAATCCTTAGATATTTAATTATCACGTGCATATAATGATTGTTACTTTAATCATAAAAGATTGAAATTTATATTTGAGTTAACAAACTTAGTGAATCAGGAGATAACATTATTTGTATGGTGAAAATTAATTATTAAAGGAAATCACGTCTCGGTATTTAATTGAGTTGATGATGTCCTCTTGAAGAAGCTCATAAATTTTGTCCATGTCAAACATGCATGTAAATTTAATTATCCGACATAAAAAATAAGTTCAGTGGTAATATCTCAAGGATAAAAATAAGTCAATTAAATATAATTGTCAGTAATTTAATTAATTGACAGACATCTGTAATTTTAAATGTGGAGAGATTATTAAGCATATAATAATTAAGAGCTCAAAATATAATTTAGAGATAAGACTCAGGTGATGAATAATAAATTTTTAATATATTAACTTATTATTAATGGATCATAAGATGTTTGTTCTAGGTTGGACTTAAGATTCCTAGGCCCATTGTCAGCCCAACCCTTATTTCTCCTTAAAATCTCTATTGTAACCTATAAATAAATACACTCATCTCGCTCTCTCATCCATAACTTTACCTTCACGTTTAGAAAATGTAGAAAAAGAGCAAGGGATAGAATTCAAAAGATTGTAGCCCATACTGCGTTTGGATTTTGTCATGTAAGGATATACGGTAAAAGATCGAGAGGTTCATCGAGCCTACTATTCAATCTACATCTGTTCTTCGTTCGTGCGGATTTACTCGTCAAAAATAAACCCTAATTCCGCTTTACAGAGTTAATAAACAAGTCAAATTTTTTATAATTAATATATATATATGCGCCGTCAATGAATTTTAGAATTGCCATTCTAACATTGCCATAGTTGTAATTATATGTATGTGTGCTCTTTGACATTAAATTTATATATGAAGGTGCTACTTTTGTGGTCACATAACAATAAAATTTCTTATTTGTTATTATCAGCATCATATGGATTCATATGAAAATTCTGAACATAATTAAGAACACGAAGACTTATCAATAATCGTGTTAATAAAATTTCACAGTTCACACCATTGTTACCTACTATGACAATCACTTTTGCAATAGATACTTGTAGATATTCTTTTTATCTAGGTACCTATTTCTCATGGATATATTAAATGGACATCCTAGGAGATACCATGAATTATTTCAGATGAAAAAATGTGTATCCTTGTGACTTGTTTGAGATCTAAAATGACGGAATTTATTAAAATAGAGTCATGAAATTAGTTTGGAAGAATACGTTTTTATATTTCTTACGATGATTGGTCATTATGAAAAAAATAGAATGTAACAAGAGCGTTTTTATCAATCTGGTGAAACTATAAACAAGCATTTTACAAAAGTTTTGAAAGCTTTAGCAATCTTTTTAATGTCAATCATTGTTTCTCCTTCATTTCAACAAATACTCAGACATATTCGCAATAATATTACCGTATAAGTTAGAGTATCCACCGAAAGAGCTCAGTTAGTCTACTAACTGATTTTATTAGCATAGAGTAAAGAACTATATAAGACTATTCTCTAATAGGGTACTCTTTTCTTATGAAAAAGCATTTCAAAATCAATACACATACGAATAATAGTTTAGAATAAATTGCTTTAATCGGAAAATTGTAACAAATATTCATTCAGTATCAATTCTTAGTAGGGAATAAATAAGCAAATTCCCTTGGATATCTATTTGTCGGACTGCCCACCTAAACAAGACGAAGTTATGGATGTTATAACAAAACATAATAATAATAATGTCTCTTTTTCTTTTAATATTATTGTTTGATAGGTGTAATGAACGCAATTAAGAGTCTTATGATCCCACTAATAAGGGTTTATTGGAGTGGTCTTTGGACGTTGTCCCTTCCCCCGCCTCTTCTTTTAACTAACAAAAAAAAAAAAGGTACATATAGTATAATTATTTAATTTATTTTTTGTAAAAGAATGTTGTGGTGCAATTGTTGAAAGTTTTAAAGCACATGTTCACCAAAATTGTACGTAAAGTAAGAGAAAATTATACTTTGACCCTTAATTGGCTACTTTTTATATGATCCCTCAATTATCATATTTTCTATATTGTCCTTTTAACTTTATAATTAATTTTAAATTACTGTAATTATTATTTTTGGTTACAAATTTGATGCCCCAAGCTATGTGATTTTTTTTATTTTGCCCATACGCATTGACAATTTTCACTTAGTTGAGGGATAATGTAAAACATTTAATAGTTCAAGGAATAAAATAAAATCAAGTCCATAATTAACGGGGTCTAAATGTAATATTTCTAGCTTATAACAGTTCAAAGTGTATTTCCCCTTTATATCGCCCTCCCTAAATCTAGCCTCTTCGTTTGTGCTCTCTCTCTCTCTCTCTCTTACACACACAAACAAACAGACAATCATCAGCCATGTCTGCCGAATCCGCCTCTGCTGTTCCAAGAAGCCAAGTACGGTGTTCTTGCACTCAATCCCCACATTTCTCCAATCTCCCCTGTTTTCTCGATATTATTTAATTTATTATTACACGAATAATCTTGTATTCATTTATAAATGTATATACGTATCCGTATATTAATGATGTTAATCGGTGAACTATGATCAGGTGGATTTGCTTGATTTCATAGATTGGTCCGGAGTCGAATGCCTCAATCAAAACGGCGCCCACTCCCTTCCCAATGCTCTCAAACAGGTTTTGTTTACTCAAGATCTTTCTTAAAAAAATTAGGGTTTCTTTCTTAATTTTCATATGTTTATGCATTATACTTCCAGAAATGATTGATTTTAATTTGATGGCTCTACAGTTTTATTTGGTCAGGATAAGGGTTTGGTTAGAATATAGGTTTATTAGGGTTGTAATTGGGGTTTAATTGAATTCTAACTTTCTCGTAACAGAATGTAATCAAAACACGTTCATTTATTGCTAGCGGATCTGTTTACACACTATTCATATGCAATAAGTTGTTTAACTTGACAGGATTGAATTGGCTAATTCATCAATTTTCCTTATCCTGTTTTTAATGGATTTCACGAGTTTGGGACAGACAAGATATTTTTAATCCTTTAGATTGTGCAATGCTTCCTATTATATAGGTTTTATGGTTGGAAAGAAGTTTGAGAATTTTTGAAGAGCAAGTTTGAGGAAATGGAATGCTTATGGCATAATATCTATTTTTTGCTTTATATTGGGCTTTGGTTACCGATGAATAGTGGGTATACCCCCTCTTTTTCATTGTGGTAAGTTGGAAGATTTATGTGGCATTTAGTTAGCCATTTTGGCGTCTAATATGCTATTTACTTTTTCTTTGTGTTTCTTTTGGGTTTTAAGTATACTGGTTGGATTGGTTGTCCACCATTGTCACTTTGTCTTGTACATAGTTGTTAGTATCGTACGATATGTCACGATACAGAGAGAAAATGATACGGATCGTAATTATGTATCGTTTTTGCGTTGTATCGTCCGATACACGATACGTATCAGTACAATACAAACGATACGCGAAGTCTCTGTTTAAATATTTTTTTATTTTTTTTTTACACACCAAATCCCCAAATCAGCAAAAAACACCCAAGAAAAGCAAATAAAATAAATTTTTGAAATTAGAAAAAATAGCAACACTAACCTGTAATTCAGATGAAATCTTAGGTTGAATTATTACCCCAAACTTGTTAGTCTCACGACCTCTCTCTGTCTCATGATCTCTCTTCATCGTTGTGAGCTGCGACCACGAGGTATGTTCTTCTTTTTCTTCTTCTCTCTCTGTCCAGCACCGGCCCATCACCTCCCGCCTCTTCTCTCTTCTCTCTCTCTTTGCTGCCTTCGTTCATGGGTCACGACATGTGCATATATATATATATATATTTTTTTTTATAAGAATGAAAAATTACATTTACTACCCCATTATATTATAACTTTTTACTTTTAAGTATATTTAAGTACCATTAATTTAATTTGATACCTTTCATTATTTTTTTAATATTAGTAAATTATATTAGTGACTTGAATAGTAGGTAGAATATTAATAAAATATTATGTTTTTATGAGTCTATGATTTTTTTTCAAAAGCATATATATATTTTTATTGATTATTTAAAATTGCACCGTATCTTACGATACACGATATGATACGATACACTATTTTTAAAAAACAATACACCTTCCGATACGCTATTTGACAAATATGGTCTTGTATAACCTAATTAATAAAATTGTGTTTCTTATCAAAATGCCGCGTTATTTAGGATGTTCAAGAATCTATTTCCTTAACAAGTGATTTTTTTTTTTTTGTGTTCCTTGTAGAGGATTTCCCCGCCCCTTTCATTTTCTTTTTTTGTTGGGTCTATTAGTGGAGTATTGATTAACATATTCCTTGTGAACCAGGGTTACAGAGAAGATGAGGGTTTGAATCTGGAGAGTGATGCAGATGAGCAGTTATTAATGTATCTACCTTTTACCCAAGTTATAAAATTACATTCTTTTGCCATTACAGGACCTGAGGAGGAAGGTAACTCTTCATCTTTCCAGTTGTCTCTCTTTTTTCAAGCTCATTAGTATATTGTGCTGCTTCAGTGTAAGAACTGAAAACTAGGGGTGCACTATGGAATTAGCTTGATATCTTTGATGTTGTTATATTTTTGTGGCATTATAGCTGTTAATTTTGAACTACTCGCTTTAGGAATCTGAGTGAAGAGATGCATGCCACAGCCACTTATCCGTTTTGAACTTGAAGCTTCTTTGTGATCAGTTAAATTCACTAATTCCCTTCTGTAGAATGTCTCATGTGCTATAAAGGAGTAGCATTATGTGCTGGTTATGAACAAATTAACACATGCCAGACCAACTGTATTTTTTATTAGCCAGGTTGCTGGAAAAAAAGTTTAAAATTAGAGACTATTTGCATTGTTAGAAAGATATTTTCCAAATGCTAATAGGTTTTAGTTAGATGGTATTGGAAGGTAAACGTTGAAGCTTGACCTTTTGAAAATGGCAAGGGCAGCACCCTCAGTCTCATTTATGTTGGAATCTGACTCTGAAGCAAGCATATGAAGATTCTTCATTTTTCTTCAAGTTGGCCTAAAGTAGGAAGTGGACACAATATTGCTCTTCTAACACTTAAAGAAGGATGTCCCCGGTACTACTAGTTGCATTTGTGTAGCTACCTGGGCTAGACTAACCATGTGAAATGACGTTAGTGGTGCAAAATAAGAATATATCTATACATAAGGAGGTATCTGCATTCTCATTGAGACTCTCCTTGTGTTAGTCAATATTCAAATAAGAAAATTTTTCCTTTCAAGGATGATATTTGTACTATCCTTCTTTTGACCTATTGGCCAAGTTGATGCCTTGACCTTTCCCCCAAGTTTTCAAACGAATTGGCGAACTTGGTTTTTCTTATTTGTTTCCAAATAATAAGAATATTTTATTAGGTTCAGCTGTAGAGGCCCAACATCTGCATCCTAGATTAAAGGAAAGAGCCAACAGAAAGAACCACCATTCCAAATTTGGAGTAGAAGATTTCATGTTGTTAATAGTTTTTAACCATGGTTTATACTACCACAATTTCCCTATAAACTAATGTGGAGTCAAGTGGGTCAGCTATTAAGAATACACGGCAAAAGAAGGATAGGGGTCGCTAGGTCAGAAAAGTAAGAATTATAAATTTTTCCCAAGGAGGATTTGAACCTACGACCAATCAGTTAACAATCGACTGCCCTACCATTGAGCTAGTGAGAAACAACGGACTTAAGGAAGCGACTCTCATTCTTTGGACCAACTTTTGACCGAACAAAAATGAATTTGTCACTTCTTTTCACAAACACCAAGAGAAAAAAAAAGGTTACGATAGCAAGCCCCTCCCCGGCCGGAGAAATTACGGAGACTTGGCCACAGTGCAACATGCATCTTAAAAACTAGATCATATTTATGGTGAATTGTCAATTGCCCATGGAGGTTTTCAAGTCCAGCTTAATTTCCTGTGTACTGTACTTGCGATAATGGTGAGTGTTACCTTTATAAATTTTTTCTTTCTGGTCAATTTGAGAGGCTACATTTTCCCAGGTTTATTGTCCTGCATGCATTCGTCAATGTATTATTTTTTCTTAGAAAATACATAGAAAGAATTTTCTTTGGATTTCTATGTGATAACTCGGCTGATTAAATGTTGTACTCACTGTGCTAAATTCCTAATGCATAGCTCATTTTCCAGGTCCTAAAACAGTTAAGCTTTTCTCAAACAAGGAGCATATGGGATTTAGGTAACTTATGAAGTCTTGTTACATTTTTGACCTCATGTTTTTGTGGGACATTATTTTATTGTGTAAAACCAGGGAGATTTCCTGATTCTAATGCTAACATCTGCAGCAATGTCAATGACTTCCCTCCGAGTGACACAGCTGTTTTATCTGTAGATGATCTTAAGGTAATTTCAGTACTTACACATGCTTTTGCTACATGGTTGGTCCTTTTCATGAAAGCAAACTTTCCTGGATGTAATTGTTGTTACACTCACAAAAAGAAATCATTGGAGTGTGACACTTGTGCAATTGTAGGGGAAACCGGTGGTGGTAAAATATGTCAAGTTTCAAAATGTGCGCAGGTACAAATTTTGCCTTTACTTTGCCATCCTTCATTAACCTATTTGTTCTCTATTCAAAGAATGAGTTAGTCTTACTTGCAATTCTTGATCAGCTTGACCATCTTTATCGAGGACAATCAGTCTGGTTCTGACATTACAAAAGTTCAAAAGATCATCCTCTATGGAACTACGTATGTTTCTTGCATAACCCTTTCTTTTATGTTCTTTTATTTTTAGTTGCTACATTTACGGTGAGCAATATTGAGTGTTGCATTGGGATGTGTAGTGTGTTTCTCCTTTTATCTTTTTGCTTATTTGATAGTGATGTGCATCTGGAAATATAATCTAAAGTAACTACTAGCTATGTGATTGCTTTATCTATAAAAGAAGGCTTCCAGATGTGTAGCGTGTTACACATCAATCCCCATCGTTATTTATGGTATCCAATGTCCTGTTCAAAAAGAGTATAAATGAAAGCTTTTCATTCTGTTTTCCTTGCAATTTTCAAGACTCCAGCATATATGAAATAAAACTTTATGTATTTGTTGGACAGATGATAATTGGCCTATAGTGCCTGCCATAAAGCTATACAAAAACTCCTCTTTTCATCTGAGTTATATCGACAGATCATTTTCCAAATAAGTAAAATACGAAGTATGGTAGGCGGCATTAGAGTGAATGATATGAGCTGAAGATTTAGAGCCATAATGGTTTCAAACCAAATTGAGTCTATTTTCTTCAATTGAACTGATTAGCGCTAATGTTGAAATGTTGGAAACCTTTAGACATGTATGCCTTAACTTTTTGCAGTCAGATTGACTTTGGTAATACCACTGATGCTACAAGAGTCGTAGTATACTGTTATAATGGCATTATAGCGCTGTTTGTCTTTGCTCCCTTATGTTAGCAGGGAGAATGAGAAATTCTAGGTTTTTAATGTATAAACTTTGTAAGGTGTGCAACAGACCTTGATATCAATACCACTAAAAGTCAATAGTCCATATTGAATCTGGAAGTTTAATAAGATAATAAAATCATGCCTTTTGTGTGCCTGTTGTTTAGCTAAAAAGCGCACGACTTAGGGCCTAGGCCCTCACGTGGCCAAACTTGCCCTGCTTCATGTTTGCAGAGGTGCAACAGATTTGCCTCTATAGGTGTTCTGCCTATCCTAACACTGGTGAATAGAAAACTTGTCACAGCTTTTTTAGGTATATGCATGGACTTTGTTTTGCCGTTTTGTGTATGTTCGCTATTAGGTTTTGGGAGAATGTTTGGATTGGGGAGTCGTCCTTTTCATATTGCTTTATTGCCTTCCTCTTTTCTCAGGATCATGATGCCTCTATTGCTTCTAGGATTCCGCCTTTGACTTCTCCACTTTCTGGAGATTTTGAGTTCCTTAAAATTTAAATTATTGATATATGTTGGATTTGGTTTCCCTTTTTGTGCTTAACAACCCAAAATTGAATAGTGGGTCTATCAATAAAAGAAGTTGAATCTTGACTTATCAGGTACTTTCTCTTGTAAATGATTCTTTTAAATCTTGATTGATGATTATTCATGTCCAATTCTCTTCTTTCTTTGATGATTTGAAATGCTACGTTGCCTATTAGGGTACAAGTTTGAGCATGGGCAATTGCTCGTGACAAAATTACTAAAATTAGTACAATGTTGTGCTTCAAAGAAGTTGTTCTCTGTGCTCTCCGTAGTTGGCGTGATAGTGAGATTGCTGATCATCTTTTTTGCGTGGCCATATTGCATTATTTTTGTGGAATGGTGTTGTTCAATTTGGTAGGTTTGAGTTGGGGGCAGCTCTGCAGTATTCTTCTGTGGCCGTTGTGGATTTTAGGGTGTTTTGGGAGTGAAAGAAAAGGGTCTAGGATCGTTGATGACAGATATAAGGTGGTGGATTATGGGCTAGAATGTATTTTTGGCTTCATTTTGGCTTTCAGTCACCCACTGAAATTTTGAGGACGTTTCCCTCTTTTGCACCAAGTCATGGTGGAGAGCTTTATTTGGCTTATATCTTGGTTTTCACGCATTTACAATGATTAATGCACTGTTTTAGGCATCTTTGAGGATCAGTTACTAGGGCCACTTCTCCACCGTCCTAGTACTTCCCTTGTATTCTTTCTTTTATTGATTATGAATGGTTTGTCTTCTGTAGGGTGGAGACAACAGATATGAAAGGTTTAAAGAAGGTCGAGGATCACTGAGCTTGAAATGATCAAGACGACGAATATACTCATACACATCAGTTGGAAGCATTCTTAATGCTCACCTTCTATTATCATCAGCATTTAACATTCCTCTTAGCCCGTGAGTTCTAATGTGCCCTTTCAATGACAAACTTGTCAGTTTTGATGGTCCCTCCATCTCATTTGTATTGGTTTCGACTCTTTCAAGTTTTAGCTGTTATCTAGTTTTCCTGTATTGTCTGAAGACAATACTGTGATGTGTTCAAACAATTTGAATTTGCTGGGCTAGTGAGTTTGGGCACTGTTTCATTTTCTTTCTTTCTTTCTTTTTTCTGTTTACTTCACGGTTTCTCACCAACTAGAAAATTGTAGACCAATTCAAGATGCCGGTTATATGCTTTTGTTTCATTAATAGAAGATTTGGCATTTCCAAGTACTTTTGAATTTATTTATCAAAATATGACACTTTTTAAAATTACGGAGTTTTTTAGTCAAAAGTGGGGTCAAGAACTCCATTTTTAATAGTGAATTCATTGGGCTTCACACCTTTTTTTGGCATTTGACTGAAATATTGATATTATCTTATTCAACCAAAAATTAAAAATGGGGTTGTTGAATCTGTTTTTGTTAAAAGGTTGAATTAATAATTTTTTTTTGAAAAAGTGTTGTAATTTGATAAATAAATTTAAAAGTGTCGTAGACTAATAGTATTGTTTGAAATTCGTTGCATTTTGATAAATAAATCTGTAATTTTTTTTACTTGACTACAATATCGAAGAAAAAATTTTGGTATCATATCTTTAACTTTTACTATTCTAATGGGTGTTTTTAAAATTTGTGTTGGTCATTTTATAATAAAAAATTATCATTTTTGTGGGTAATGTACCTCAAGTTTCTAATATTATGATAATACCTCCAATATTATGTTTTTTTTATAGTTTATGTTTCCCTCACACTTTAAAGTAACTCTTAAATTATGATTTTATTTTTCCTTTACTCTAATTTGTTGATTTGATCATATTTAACCATTAACAATTCAAATTATGATATTTTGATTCTGTACAAATAGATAAATTTTGAAGTATTTTGAATGATTAATAGTGATTGAATCAATAGTTGAGAGTTAAAATGATAAAATATAGTATTGAAACACAAATACATTTCGAGTTTAAAATCATTCAACATACACCCTCTCTCTCTCTCTCTCTCTCTCTCTCTCTCTCCCTCCCTCCAAAGGTTAGTTGTACTCGAGGTAATAGGTAATATGAAATTATCGTTTATGCAATGCAATTGATTTGATTTTTTAAAAGTTTAGTTAATTTGACTAAATTGTATTTAAGGCTTAATTCAACTAAAATGTGATTTTTTTTAAAAAAAAAATTGTTCTGAGAGGGGAAACCTGATATAGATCTTCTATCACGATTATGAGGTATAGGCACTTTACATAGAGGAGGAGGGATAGGTTTTTCAATTTTAATCCAATTAATTACTAATAAAAACCTTAACAACCACAATTACCTATTCTCAAAAAGATATAATAATTAATGTGAGAACATTTTTAGTGTCCACAACCCAAATCAATCATGATGATTGATTTTAATAATTTTTATTTAATTCACTCAAAATCAACCTCACGGTTATCCCAAATTTCAAATCCAATGAACATTTATTCAAACAATCGTTTAAACAAACACATAGTGTGTTTGAGCTCACAATTACAAGTGTGTACAATAAATAATAAAAGAACACAAATAATTTGTTGACGCAGAAAACCCTTATCGGGAAAAATTGCGAAAAACTTTCCCGATTCACTAAAATTTAATTCAATATTCGTTAAGTCAACACACATATACTCAATTCTTATATCTAAACTAATAGCATGGTTAAACACTCATTTTCTTATTATCTCTTTGTCAAAGGCCCTCTTTCAACGTATAGTATAACCTCACTTGAACCTTCCCGCCGCATGGTTCGTCTAAGCCTCGAACAATCATGGGCATGCCAACGATTTTCGGTATGTACACACCAATAAACTTGATTCTAAATCATCAACATCTTCAACACCAAGTTGTGAGGTTAGATAGAATTTTTAGTTATAGCGTTTGAATTTAGGGATTTAGGTTAATGGTGGAAGCTCTCAAGGTAAAAGAAGTGTTTTCTCTCTTAAAAATCTTACAAGAGGTTTAACCTAACTGTGAGAAAAACTCTTTCTATTTATAGGTCGGGAATAAAGGTAATATTATTAATTAAAAAAAAACTCAGATTCGTGAATGACTACTCAATCTGGGAGAGGGCGATCGATTATAGGGGGTTAGCACTTGAATGAAAATCACATTTTCATCCTATTTAGAAGCAGTACCGCTCGAATGACCATGAACACCGCTTGAGCAAGCTCTGTGTTGTTTCTCCATGACCTTTCCTCATCTAATTCACTAAGTCATTAAGAGACCGCTCTAGTTAATGCTGGTGAGCATAACTCGGTCCGTACTGGTCATACAAAAAAAAAATCAATTAGAAAGTTTAACACAATCAAATAACTAATCTAACTACTAAAAGAAGAACTAAAATGAAGAGAATTAGCAAAATAATTATTTCACAAAACAGACAGCATGAAAATACAAATGGCCAAATAATAATATATATTTGCTTGCGAAAAAAAGAGTGGAAGTAAAGGAGAATGTCTAGAGACCACCCTGATAGATCATCCTATATATGTAAAGACCAAAATTGATACAAAAATATCGAATGTGATTTGTTCCAAATTATGAGTTCTTATTAGATATATATATTATACAGAGAAATAGAAAATGAGGAGAGAGGAGAGAGAAGAGAGAGGAGATAATCATGCACGTGATTGATTGCGTGAGAGGGGTGAAATTTTGAATGGATTTCTGGCCGAAACAATGAAATTTGAAATTTGAGCAGAGAACCTTTTACCATTGGATTAAATTCAAGTTAATCACTGACGTCATTGTAATTTATGAAGGGTGTAACATTCAAAAAGCAACTTGTTTTCTTCTTATTATTATTATATATAGACACACTATTGTCCATAGAAAAATTCCAACAGGAAGGGAAAGTGAACCTGTTGAAAACAATTCCAAACCATATCATTAACGTATTTAGTGTCACACAAATAAAGTCTATAAAGAAATACTATACAAAATGATGTGACCCATTAGCCTCATTTCACTCTAAATAAAGGATGATTGATGTCATGTATATGCAAAAGGCCACACAATCATGAATTCGAGTCGTTTTGGGGAAAAAATATAAAAATTTGTTTGTAAACACATGTCAAATTATTTGCCAAATCACAGTTGAAAGACATCAAAAATATAATAATTATAATATTCAGTATTCAGGCACTGATTCATTTCAATTTCCATGAAACGGACACGTTTTGATAATCATCTCAAAATCAAATATAGTTCCTTGAATAGAGGAGGGAAAAGAAAACAATGCAATTAGAACTCTCATCTAACAATATATCAAAACACAAACTTTTGAAGCCTCATATACCATCTTCATAAAAGACCATGAGGACAAAAGTTTTTGGAGCCACCATAAGGACTCTACGCATCATAACACTAACCAATGCAATGGATGCCTGCAACATGGTCAATTTTCCAAAAGACCTTCATGTAATCAAAGAATTCAAAGATTAAATACATTTCTTTATGGACATGGTACAGAAAAAGCAGAAAACAGTATCCGAAAATTATTTTTGGAAATAGTTTTAAGACAGTGTTTTTAAAAAAATTTAGATTGCAAAACTTGTTTGGTTGTATATTTTTAAAAATAGTTTAAAAGAACAAAAATTATAAAAATTTGTTTAGACAATAATATTCATCTCCTCTCTCTCTTTTACTATGCATCAAGACCCACAAAGCACAGTGAACCACCAAAACTCACAAAGTACAGTGAATAACCACCATCAAAGCACAGTGAACCATCGAACCAGAAACACCACCGAAACCCAGACTCACCACCAAAACCCACAACCACCACTAAAACCCAAACGCACCACGGAACCCACAACCATCACCCGAAACCCACATCCACTATCAAAATCACAACCACCACCGAACAACAACACAATTGCTAGGTAACAATTACAACAAATATAGACAGAGACACACACACACAGACGCTCAGTGAGGCGAAGAAGAAGAGTGAACACACACACACACAGGGGGTGGAGAGGAAGAATGAACAAACGGCGAGGGAGCTCAATGAGACAGTTTTGGGAAAAATAAAACAATCTCTCCTTTTTGTCTCCGATGAAACTAGAAGGGAAGACCTCATTAATTTAGAGATAGTCGTTTCCCTTGTTTTCGTTTTGCCTAAAAAAATAATGAAAACCTCATTTTGTTGTTCTCTAAAATTACATTTCAATTCCCAAAATTTTCAAAAAATTGGAAACCGAAAAAACTAAACAAATAGATTTTGGTTGTTTTTGAAATTTTGAGAAAAAAAAAACAATTTTCGAAAACTAAACCAAACACGATCTTTTGAGAGTTGGGAAATCAAAACCATGTGTTCAATTCTACATGAAAGTGTGTTATTGAGCTTATTATCAGTAGGATAGCAGCCATGAGCTTAATTTACCTCATGTCAAGGACAAGGATTACAGTATTGACATATGAAGGTAACAAATAGCTCTCCATAAATAATAGACATATCCAAGAAAAATCTTTACAGAGGAGGGAGATTCACTCAGCTTCGATCAAATTATCCTCAATGACAACTCAAATGGGTGCTGCACATGTTGTCCTAAAGTGGCCTGTCTGATTGCATCGGCTACAATGCACAACTCGCTTCATGCGACCACGGTCCTCTGCTCGGGTTCTTTTTTTCCTTGGTCGGCCAGGAGGTCGAAGTGATTTAGGTGGATTTATGATAATCTCAGAAGCTTTGCTTGCAGTTGAATCTCCCTCAGATACCTCCTTCCATAATGTTTTATCAGGAATTGGATGAATAGTTTGTGAGTATGTCTTCCGGTAAGTTGCAACAGTGAAACAACTCTCAGTAAATCGATGGACATTCTGCCTGCAAGAAAGCAGTGCCGCTACAGCATGTGCACAGGGCAAACCATACAGCTGCCAAGCCCGGCAAAGGCAGCAACGATTCCGAATATCAACAATATTTGTTCCCTCATGAGATATAACTTCAAATTCAGCTTCATTGGCACGAAGGACCTGATAAGTGCGTGCCCGCTCAAGTGCCTCTGCAACATGCCTCTCAGCTGATGGCACAAGAATTGATGTCCACTGCATACTAGTTTCTCGGCGTTCATTGAACCAAGTCATAAGCTGCCTCCTAATGCATTCCATCATCTGAATTATTGGAAGCCCAGAGGCTTCCAAAATCCACGTATTTAGTGATTCCACTATGTTGGCTGTCAAATGCCCAAACCTTGTTCCCTCAAAATAAGCTGTAGCCCATAAACGAGGAGGAATTCGCCGAATCCAATATGCAGCATCTTGTGAAATTTCTTCGATCTCTAAAACTTTTGCTTCAAATTCAATCACCGTAAGAGCATGAGCAGCTTCCCATAATAGGTTGACAAGCATTGTATTATTAAACTCCTTACAAAAACTATCACTGAGGTGACGCATGCAAAATCCATGAAAAGCAGTCGGGAAATTCGCCTCCACACCATCCACAATGCCCTTCTGCCTATCTGACAAAATTGTAAGCCTGGGCATGTTCTCTGTGTTAACCTCAAGCAGGGTATGAAGTTCAGAAAGAAACCACATCCAGTTATCGTCATTTTCCTCATCAACAACACCAAAAGCAAGAGGAAACAGGCCACCATCCCCATCAAAACCAGTAGCTAAAAGCAAAGTCCCCAGGTACTTACTTTTTAAGAATGTCTTATCAACCCCAAGGAGAGGGCGACATGCATTCAGAAAACCATAAATAGATGCCTGAAATGATATGAAGAGGCGCTGGAAGCAATTGTCAGTGGAACCCCCATAAACAGATGCAATACTTCCCGGATTCATCCGTTTAACTTGTTCACAATACTGCGGAAGGAGGCGATACCCTTCTTCAAAGGATCCACGCATAGCAGCCATAATCCGCTCCTTTCCCCGCCAGGCTTGCTTGTACGATAAAGTGATACCATGCATCTTGTGAATCTCTTCCAGAATCTCCTTTGGCTTGTAATTGGGGTTTTCTCGAAGCTGTTGCTCCACAGTGCTTGCCACCCACTGAACTGAGGCTTGCTGATGGCCAAGGTGAGCAATTCCTCCACATTTATGGGCCTCATGGATGGTCCTGATTGTGAAAGTAGGTACACCAGGAAGCTTTGCAGCATGTATGCGCCAGGGGCATCCCTCACTGGCACATTTAGCAGTGAAGCGAGTTTTATCAGATTTTATGGTCTGAATTTCAAAGTGAAGGGCAATGGCTGTGTCCCTCAATGCCCTCCGACAGCTTTTGACATCCGGGAATTCTTGACCCACAAGCAGCTCATAACTAGGGCTTGCAACAACAGTACGTACCTGAAGGACATGACTGGGAGTAACTACAAGCTGGGCTTGCTGAACACCAATGTCATGAGTGGTCTCCAGTCCCATTTCCTGATTCTGAACTACAACTAGTTCCATGTTCTCATCAAGTTCTTGGTTTTCTGAAACACCCAATTCACTGTGCTCGGATATATCTAACTCATGGTCATGAGCAGGAAGAGGTAAATCTAAGCCTTCATGCTCAGGTTTCTGCTCCTTCGCTAACCCATTCTCATGTTCATAGCTATGACCATCATCCACTCCCTGGTCCTGACTCTGTCCTAAACTCATTCCATGGTCCTGTGGATGTCCCAAATCCAAATCATGCTCATGGTTCTGTCCCAAACCTAAATCATGACTCTGGCCAATAGCAAGATTGTGATGGTCCATCACTAACACCTGGTTATGACCAAGAGCTAAATTATGACTTTGCCCGTGTATCAAACCATGGTCAACCATTACTCCTCAGCCACAACAATCAACAACCCAAACAATATCGCCTTTCAAACAAAACCAAACAACAGCTGTCTGAAAAAACAAAAACAGCTATCTACAATTCAAAACAATACTATAACCAGTATAAGAAGCATTAATGTAACAGTGATCAAAACAAAAGTATACCAAATGGTTAATCCATTATTTTGATTCCCAGAGTTATTGAAATTCAACAACAAATAACCATTGTATAGATGACAGAACTAATGCTTCCCTTAATTTAAGAAAAATATCCAATTATAATTACCTTAAAAAGGCACAAGTCAAAAGAACAAGCATGTATTTGTTTCACACACTAACTTGAATAAACAGAAACTATCACTAGGCACATAAAATAACCTATGGCAGCCTCTTCGACTTCATAATTCCTTTGAATCAGCAAAAGCATCAAAAAAATAATAATTTCTCCAAATTTTACATCTAAAAAGGAAAAAACACATCCAAGATAATCAACCCATTACCATAATAACATTCCAAATTCATACCAATAAACACCCCCCCACCCCCACTACCAAAAAAAAAAATTAAGCTAAAGAAAAAGAAAAAGAAAAAATGATCACAACCCATAAATCACATAAAACAAATACCTGAACAACAAACAACCCAATAGTTAATAGTTCAAAACCCTTGGTTCAAATAGGAGTAGAAGTCAACATACAAGCTTCAAAACCCAAAATCGAGGTGGGTATGGAGTAAAAGTTGAAGAACCGCAAGAACAAAGAATGATCTGGTAAAGATTTGAGAAGAAAAACACATGAAGGTTATCAAATTTCGAGTGAGAACTAGGGATTGGAGAGGCGGAGTAAGGGATGATTGAAATGGGGCAAAGGGGAGGAGGAGAGAGAAATTGGCGGGTAAGTTGGTTGATGAGGGAGTGGAGTGAAGGAGGGTGTTGTGGGAACTGGGAAGGAGAGAAGGGGGAGACTAGGAATTACAGGGGCAGAAGGGGGTGTTGGGAGGGTTGAGACGGGGCAATACAGGCAGAGGAATGTGGAGAACGGTGGGTATTTAGGTCAAACCAAAAGGACTCTTTCTTTTTCCTGTTTTTATAATTACTAGTTTGCCCCCCATTTGATTGTTTGTTTTTGTAGCAATATTTGTGTGGGACAATTACATCTACACCCTTGAGTTTTATCACTTAGGCTCCCCAACTTTCAAAATATTATACACAGATATTCTAAAGTTTGTACGAGCGTCACACATAGGCCCATGTCATTAATGTCCGTAGTATATCTGTTAGTAAATTACATCCAAACCCTTAAAATTTAAAGAGTGTAATACTTAAACTTCTCGAGTTTAAAATATTATATTTAAACCAAAATTACTCCAATTAAAAATAGAAAATTAAATATTTTTAAACTTTATAACCAAAATTCATGTTCTATTATTTCATATTAAAATAAAATCAAAATTTTAATTTTTTTCATTAAAAAAATTATAGTTTGTATTGTTAATCTCAAATTTTGGACAATTTCCATGCCAGTTTATTAGGCTTCGATCACCTGAAAAAGAAGTCAGAGACCAACAGAGATTTCTAGGGGTCGACTCTCCGATATTAAAGTCAATAAGTGACTCAAAGATATGAACTGCGTTTAGAAGTTAGAAATAACATACATGTAGCATCAATGGAGCTCTATTTATAAGAGTACCAAACAAAATCCCAATTTTTTGAGAAAAAAAATATTAATCAATATAAATATATCAAAGAACTCAATTATGCATTAATTTGCATACAATTATATTGTCTATTTGAATAAAACTAAAAAATTAAACAATTGATCAAACTATAAATGGACACAATATATTCTATATTTAATTGTGGTAATTTAGTCATTTAATGGATTATGTTAGTTTTGTACTAATAAGGGGGTGTGAATATGATATTTTAAACTTGAGAGATTTAAGTATTACATGCATATAAATTTTAAAGGATCTGAGTGCAATTTATTAATAAATATATTAACGAACATTGACCACATAAGTCTAAATATTACATGCATACAAATTTTAGAGACCTATGTGTAATAATTTAAATATTAGTGGATCTAAGTGATAAACCTTAGAAGATTTGAGTATAATTTTTCCTATTTGTCTTTACAATAAATTGCATTTTATACTCCAAAAGATGGGTGAATTATATTTTATACCTTAAAATATTTATTTTTTATTTTATACTTTTAAAGATTAAATCTTTCTTATATACCGTTAATGTATTAAAAGTGTTGTAATGTATTCCTTCCATTAGTTTCTGTTAATCATTCTGTCAATGTTAATGAGATGAATTTCGACAAAATAAGAAATAAAAGATAACAAAATAACCACATTATAACATTTTTAATATATTAAATTTATAATATAAAAAAATCTCATCTTTTAAGATACAAAGTAAAAAAGTTTAAATGTTTTGGGGTATAAAGTGAAATTCTCCAACAAGATTTAAAAATTCTCAACTTATACTCCCGAATATTAATTTTTTTATATTGTATTCTCAATGTAATAAATGTGTTATAATGTGACTCTTTTATTAGTTTTTATTGTTAATTATGTCAGTATTAATAGAATAGTAATATTGCAATACTTTTAATACATTGAAGATAAAATATTAAAAAATTAATGTTTAATGGCACAATAAAAATTTTTAAATCTTGTGCAAAATGTGATCTTTTTATTTTAGGAAAAATTATATTCAGACCCCTGAAATTTATCATTTAATCACGCAGACTTCATAATATTTAAAATATTACACATATACCCTTTGAAGCTTATACGCACGTAACACTTAGACCTTGCAGTCAATATTGATTATTATATTTGTTAGTAAATTACATGTAAACCCTCTGAAATTTGTAGGCATATAACACTTAGACCTCACAAGTTTAAAATATTACAGTTACACTAAAAATACTTCAATTAAAGGCAGAATATTAAATATTTTAAATTTTACACCCAAATTCATACTCTATTATGTCATTTATTAAAATAAAATCAAAAATAAAAATATAATTTTTTCTTAAAAAATTATAATTAGTACTATTGATGCCGAAGTTTGGATAACCTCTACATCAGTTTGTTGGAATTTAATCACCTAAAAAAGAAGTCCGAGGCTGGAAGGGAATTTCGGAGGTCGACTCTCTGATACCTAAGTCAGTAAATGACTCAAAGGTATAAACTGTGTATAATAATCAGTATAAATATATTAAAAAAATTTAATTTAATGTTCATTTGCATACAATTATAATGTCTATTATAATAAAACCAAAAAAAATCAAAAAGGGATCAAGTTGTAATAGACATAATATCTTCTATATTTAATTTGGATAATTTAATTATTTAATAGATTCTGTTAATTCCATAACTAATAAGATGTTTAAGTGTAATATTTTAAACTTAAAGAATTTAAGTGTTATACATTTATAAACTTCAGGAAGTCTAAGTGTAATTTATTAATGAATATACTAACAATCATTGATGGCAGGAGGCCTAATTGTTATGTGCGTAAAAATCTCAAAGGGTGCGTTCGTAATATTTTAAATATTAGAGAGTCTAAGTAATTAAGTGACAAATTTTAGGAGTTTGAGTGTAATTTTTCTTTATTTTTTATTTTTTATTTTTTATTTTTTATTTTTTATTTTTTATTTTTTCAGCTCACTACTTTTAATATATGCTTCTTAATTCAAGTAAAACGTCTTAACTAAGTTATTAAAATCTATTTAATTTTATTATGTCTTTGAGTTAATTATCTTTAAGTTCACTGTCTTTAGCTCATTGTCCTGAGTGTGCACGAGGAAGGACAAAAAATAGCGAATAGAAAAAGTAATTAACAATAAGAGAAATAAATTTAAATAACCTCCTTACTTAAGGGTATTCTTGCTAAGGGCGGCGGTGGTGGGGCTGTTAAGTTTACTGTCTTTTAATTTATAATTTTTTAAAGGTTTAATTTATACTTTAAAATAATTTAAATTATAAATTATAAATAATCAATCACAAAATAGTATATTTTTTTAAAATCTTTAAAAAATATTGTATTCGATTACTAAATTTTATTACTTCAGTGTTATGGTTGATTCCTTGATCCTCGGTAGCGAAACTCAATATCCAAGATAAAATTTCTATTTTATTGTTGATGTGGTTCACTATTTGTGAGAATTTTGGACGATGCACTAAGAGTTTCATTGTATTAAAGTTTACTGTTTGTAAAAAATTTTTGAACTAGAAGTTTAATTCTATTAAAGTTCATTATTTATATTTATCTCAAAAAATTTTGAGTTCATTGATTATTTTTTTGAAGTTCACTATTTATATTTTTCTTAACATTTTTTAAGTTCATTATTTTTGATCTATTTTCTCAGTTCAAATAAACCGTCTTAACTAAGTTATTAAAATCTAATCAATTTTGTTAATTAAACACAATTTATTTGTGTTCACCGTCTTTGAGTTCACTATTTTTAGTTCATTGTCTTTTAGTTCACTCTCTTTAGTTCACTGTCTTGAGTTTGCATGTGGAGGGAAGGGGAGGGAAATAGAAGAGAGAGAAATAATTTAAGAATGAGAAAAAATGAAATTAAACTGTAATTACGGGTATTTTCGTCTAGTTTTGATTTTTTAATATATCTCCAAAACATATATTAAAAATTTAAATGATGGTGAACAACAGTGGTGGTGGGTGGCAACGATGGTGGGTAGTGGCGATGGATGGGTGATGGTGGGTGGCGATGGTGATCGATGGCGGTGGGCAATTGTGTGCAACGATGGTGGTAATGGGTGGCAACGATGGTAGGTAGTGGCGATGGATGGGTGATGGTGGGTGGCGGTGGTGATCGATGGCGGCGGGCAATCGTGTGCAGCGGTGGTGGTGGTGGGGTGACAACGACAATAGTGATGGGCAATTGTGTTAGTGAAGTTGGCCGTGGGTGGTGGTGTTGGGTAGTAGTGGCTATGGATTGCGGTAGGTGACAATGATTATTGATGGTGGGTGGCGGTGGTGGTGATGGTAGTGGTGGGCGACAAGGGTGACAACGATGGGTCGTGGTGTCAATGGTGAGAGGTGGCTAATGATGGGCAACAACAATGGTGGGCAGCAGTGGTGGCTATGGATGGTGATGGGCGCCTGTAGTGGTTAAGGTAGTGGTGGGGGACGATGGTAACAGTGGGTGGTGGTGGGCGATAATGGTGGCGATGGGTTGCGGTAGTGAGTGGTGGTGGCAGTGGTGAGAAATGATGAAAGGGTGGGATGATGATGATAATATTAATAAGTATAAGAATGAAAGAATGGTGAAAGGTTTTAAACCTCTTTTATTAAGGATATTTTTGTCAAAAGTTGATTTTGTGGGTCTTCGGCCTTAAAAGTGTTGAGGTTAGCCCAAAAAATTCTTAATTTTGTACCTCTCGCCGAATCTCACTTGTTTTTTCCCAAACAGCAGAAGACTTGCTGTAGGCGGTGTGAATTGTGAGGAAAAACAATGGTTGTCGCATAGACCGAGAGGAATGGGTATTTCGCGTAAGATATTCGAGCCAAAATTTGGATCCGCAGTCAATATTCGATTTTAATATGTTATTCATAGGAACGGGATTATGCAATCATCAATTTATTTTGTCAAAAGTGTTCTCAGAATGATATTTTTGCAAGATCTATCCGATTAGAGCATCTCTAATAAAGAATCAAATTATGCTAAATAAGGTGATTAATAATTAACCTAATGACCACCGTTTATATTATTTAAACTTAAAATCACGAGAGAGTCCACATAGTGGGATGACCGGACAAAGTAATCGTTGTCATCGTCAATATTATTCTTTGTCAGACCAGTTGTTAGTTGTTAGACAAACATGTTTGCAATTATGAAATAATTAGAGATAACTCAGAAGATACGGTGCAATATGAATGATTTTTTGAGATGAATGTTAGTAGCTGTTGAATTAATATATTTGAGACCGATGAATAGACTTATTAAAGCATGTTCTTTTATATTTTATAGATTATAGATTAGTATAAAGAAACATTTGTTATTCGTGAGCTAATGGAAAACACTAGCAATAACTATCAATCCACCAGCAAAAGAATTGTAGAAATGAGAATAGATGACTGGGTGAACTCACAAAATTAACGGAATTAATTTTTCATCTTTTTTTTATATATAAATTAAATAGGCAATGTATTAAAATTAATCAATCAAAAATCAAAGCAAATAATAAATCAATTACAAATAAAACACAAAATTTATGTAGATCCTTGAGACTTGAGATATGGCCTTTTTACTATATTTTAATAATGGGTTTACAACAATCCTCCCCAAAACAATTCTCAGATATTTCAAAGTGTCAATAATTCATCACTCGAAGATGTGTGTCAACAAAATAATAAGAAGAGATCTTAGAGCATCTCAAAGAAAATATATAAAACTTCAAAATATCTAAAATTTAGCTAACTAAAGATAAAAATCATGCATATGTTCAGATTCTCTAAAATAATTTTTTGCTACCTTTCTACTTGTATAAATATTTTATAATTTTTTCTCCCTCATCCAGTCCTTTCCCACTTCTCTTGTCCGCTCTATATCTTTACCTTCATTATCTCTCTCTCTCTCTCTCTCTCTCTATCTCCTTCTTCAATAATCCCAACAAATGTACAAAATATGTGAAATAATATTTAAAATAAGTAATTAAAATATAAAAAATCTGTATAATGTGTATTGAAAAAGTTAGCTAAAATAGAAAAAGTGTATTTTTGTATAGTTAAAATGTAAAACTCTCAAATATGGATATATTAATATTTAACTGTCAATTTTTCTTTGAAGATTTTTTTATATTTATGGAGAAATATAAATTTAAATATTATTCAAATATTTTTTATGGTTTCCACCATATCACTTCTATCTTTGATAATATTTTATAAAAATATGAATTGTGATTGATCTATAATTACATATTTGGTCGGTTTATTGTTTCAGGAATTTTTTCATTGATTTAATTCTAGTCTTATTTGGATTTATATTTATTAATTTAAAAGTGAAATTATTTAAAATTAATTTACAATTAACATATATTTTTCTACGACTTATTGTTTTTATTTTTTCACAATTTACTTTTGTCTTATAAATTAAAAGCAAAGATTGTGAAAATTCGATTGCATAACCTAGTGAATATCAGCAAATAACTAATAAATTTATTAAATATAAAAAAAGATATTTTTTACGATATTAAAAATAAAGTTATCACACAATACATTCAAATATAAAAACAATAACTTCACGGGCGAGGTCTCTGGTTCAAGTCCAAAATGGTAATTTTTTTTATAAAAAGTTATAAAACATACACCATTAACAATGGTTGTCAAAAACCATAGGCTCCTATTGACATAAACGGAGAGAGAGAAAATGAAAGCTTGTTGAGTTTAAGTATGCTCAAACACGGTGTGACTTTGATTGGCCGAGCTTGGGTTAAGCTCAATTTACGAGCATAAAAATATTGTTTGAGCTTGCCCTCGAATGTTTGGAAAGTTGAACTTAAGTTGAAATCGAATTAAATTTATTCAGTATGAAAGTATGAAAACACTAAAAATTTGTATAGAGATAGAGAATTGTATATGACCAATAGTTATTTGGGTCCAAATTTGAGATTGCTCACCTTTTAAATAGGTATTATTTGACTATACAATTATAAAAAAAAAAAAAAACTATTTGAGACCAAGCTAACTAAGCTACACTTACTCGTATGCTCATTTACATAATGATCATAAAAATTTAATGACATTCGTTTGATATTATAATTTAGGATTAGTAACATTTTTTGTTTCTAAAGTGTGTATTTTTGGTCAATTCAATTTTCATTGTGTCAATTTTATTAATTTGATCTCTAAAGTATTCATGCTGTGTACTTTAGTCCCAAATCAGATACTGTCAAGTTTTTTACAAAAGTGACCACGTGTCATTTTTTTAGATGGTTTCACGTGTCCATCAAAAATCTAATGGTTTATTTATGTATGGACAAAAATGACACAAACTGAATACTTTAGGGACTACATTTAAAAAAAAAATTGATACAATGAAAACTAAATTTTTATCAATGATAAAAAATACATACTTTAAGGACTAAAAATCTTACTAACCCTATAATTTAAATGGCTAAACAAATCAAAATTAAGCCAAGTATGATCTATTCTATGGGTGGTAATTTCTGACATAATACGACAACACGACTCGAATTAGACAAAAAATTAGGGGGTTAGGGTTGATCATTTCTCGACACTAACCTGTAAATAACACGACCTGTTAATACGAATAATACATGAGTTGGGTTAGTGTCAAACACGAACAACATGAAATTGACACAATTAACACGTTTAACTAATTATATAGAAATAAAATGTTAATTATTTGTTATTATTTATTAAGCATTGATATAATTATTGTAAAAAAAGATATTTTTACTCATTATTATTATTGTTATTATGTTTATTAAGTTAATTTTAAATTTATAAAAAAAAAAATTAAGCATATATTCAATTAATTGATTAGACTTAAATTTTAACGTCAAATTCTTTATTCGAAGTTTATACAAATCAATACGAATATGAACATGAACACGAATCTGACATAAAATAAAGAGATTAATTGATACGATATGATTAATTAAATAAGATAAATTTAAATTGACTAGTATTTAACATGAATTCACGCTGATACAATGCGAACCCGAATGAAAAATGGCTTCCGGAGGTCACTCATCCCGTGCCATGGCAGAGAGATGGCGGGGGCGGAACGCTGATGGAGCTTGAGGCAAAAATTCTAAATGAGGCCCCACTTAAATATAATATCTGAAAAAAAATAGCACGGGATTAAACCTGTTTAATAACGTAAAATTTATACTATTTAATATTTTAAACACTTCTTAAAAATATATAAAAATTATAATTAACAAATCATATTTACTTATTACTTAATGCTGAAAATGTTAATTAGTAAAGATTTTATAAATTCTTTATAGTTGATAAATATACATTCTACTTATTTTACACTTTTAACTTTTCAATACTCATCATCACCGCCACTATCATTGTGCCGTCACAACCATTTTGATGGTAGTAGATAAGAATAAGGTAGTTGTGATGAAATGGTTAAATAGAAATACAAAATTATATATATAATAATAATTTTCATATTTTAATTTTTTATATTTGTCAAACAGTTTAACTGAAAAAAATATTTATTAAACAGTTTAATTCAATTCATTACTCAAATTTCGGGGAATACCAAATAGTAAATTAAAAAAATTCAACATTCAATATTTAAAATTCAGCTTTCAATTTTATCAAACACCATCTAATTTAAGTGTCTTAAAAATAAAAATCAAGCTTAATTAAACATGAGTTTCACATATTTTCTAAGGTAGTCTTAAAAAAATTACGCTTGATTGAAAAGTAGGGGTGTTCATCTTACCTTACTGGTAGAAAATATAGTTTTTCATCTTCCTACCCGATACTTTGTGAAATTTTTTTTTCTTGATCTACCTTACCCGATCAGGTATGGTATTCATACCCGACTTCCTATCCGATTAATTGGGTAGGAAGTCAGATGGGAAGTCGGATAAACACTTTTGTACTTATTAATTTTTGGATCATTTTAACAATTCAATTAAATAACATACACTAATTTAACAACACAATAAATCAATAACATTAAAACCTAAAACAACTACAACAACAATTACCATAAAACACAAGAAAGTATGGACATCAATCCATCATAATTGTTACACAAATACAATATCAATTATTTTAAATTTAAATTATATGAAACACATTAAAATCATAATTGTTCCAATAGATCACCAATTCACCACAATTCATGTAACCTACACAAAAAATAAATCTATATGTTAGCAACTGAAACATCCACAACAATTATAATGTTATAATATAAATTATACCACACAAATGTTTTTATAATTACTAAAAATATATAAAAAAGTTAAATATATTTTTTGCGGATAGGGTCGGGTAGGAATGCAGAAATTGATAAGTATTTCCGTATTACAACCTGATTTAATCGGAAGATCAAAAACTCTTCTGTATTCCTACTCGATTTTTGCGGCTAACCGTTCAGTAAGGTAGGGTATGATAGGAAAAAAAATTGCACTCAATCGAAAATTTAAACACCCCTATTAAAAATGAACTTATAAAGGTTTAGAGGGTGTCAAAACTAAATTAGGATTTAATTCAACTTGCTTTTAAAAAATATTATTGGGGCCCTAAAAATAATATTAAACACGGATATTAAAAAAAAACTTATTTGGAGACATCTCAATGAAGTAGAAAATTTACGAAAAATTATTTTTGAAATATTCGAAAAAAAAAAAATTTAAAAAAAAGTAGAGCAATACTATTGAGACATAATTTATGGACATAATTTGGAAACATAATGAGTTATTATTAATGATATGATAATAAATTTATTTAATGCTATAATGAGACTCATAATTAAATATATTTTATTATTATTTTATTAGTGATAATTTATTATATCCCTAAATTACGTCCCAATAGTTTTAGTGAAAAAAAAAAATCCGGAAATGTTCGATTTCCTTCGTTGCAAAGTATATACTTTTGGTTGGGTGGCGGTGGTGGGAACTTTCGGTAGTTGCCACTTTTTTCTAGTTTTCAGCCGACGTTTTTATCTGGATAAAGTAGAATGAGTTGCTATATGCTATGAACTTCCCTTATTAGTTTTGAAATTACTCGGACCAACCCTATAGTTTTTGGTAGTAACGATAGTTCAAAACTCTGCCCTCTAGTTATTTTTTTTTTTAATGAGAAAAATCCATCACCTTCTATGCCCTAGCTAGGCTTGTCAGTTGGTCGTGTTGTTTTGAATTTTTATCGTGTTTAAGTTATATTACATTAAAATTTGTTCAATTTATATTTGAACTTTTTATAACTGTGTATTGATGGATTCATGTAATATTAAATTCTATGTTGAAAGAGTTTATATTGTATTAAAAAATATTATGTAACTCAAATTTTCATTTCAAATGAAAGGGAACCATTAGATCAGTGGGGACCATTAACTTTTTTAAATAAGACTCATTAATCCAATGGTCCCTTTTATTTGGAATACAAATTTGAATTACAGATTTGGATTACATAACATTACTCTATTGTATTTATACGAGTTCTTGTTGATGTATTAATGACTGAGTTTATATATGCTAATTCTACATCTATTTTGTGTTGGGCATATAAGTTTTATCTAGAATTGTCAAATTTGGTCATCAATGTAGTATAGATGGTATTTATCCTACAGAAACATAATACAGAGTATTAAAAGAGTCAAGTTTGCTCAAAAATTTTGACCGTTGTGATAGCATCAAGTTTCACGCTTAGTCTCAATCAACATGATTCAAGAGATTTTTTTATCCAAACAAAAAAAACAAGGTCTAAGATAGTATGGAAACTTTTACTTCTCCAAAAGAATGTCCAACTAAAAGGTTTGCTTACAACATTGCAGCCTATTTTTAAGGCCCTGTAACAATTGCACCCTAGCTGCACAAGTCACTTAATCACACACGCAACCATCCTTTCAAAACCTTTGTCTGTTGAAGCAATTTGATTTGTCCAATTTGTTTACTAAAAGTGATTTAACAAAATTTCAACATTGCATGCACATGAATAGTGGTAAATTTGGGACTGAGATCATCTTCATTACACTCTTTATATTGTGAATTCAAATGAGATGCATTATTTCTAAGTGGGTCCCACCCATGCAAGTTAGATAATTTATTATTGAGTGAAATTAAATATAAGTACAATAAAAAATATCTAAATTCGTAAATCTAGCTTTAAAACAATCGGGATGATGACATCATCATTTTATGAAAGTTAAATCAATTTAGGGTTCGAATCATAATTGGTCCCTACTTCGTTTTTAATTTGGTCATAACTATTAATTGAAATAGACGAAATAACTTAATTGAGATAAAATTGATAGTTGAGGGATTAAATTAAGATAATTAAAAATTCAATGATCAAATTAAAATCGAAGACAAAGTTGAAGGACTAATTATGATTTTTACCCATCAGTTTACCTTATTCTGCCACTATATAGGATGGCTTGTGTAGCTTTTTTGAAATTAGTGGTTGTTAGCAGGATTTAAATGTCTGGGGGATGTTAATATAATTCTTTTTTTTGTTTTGTTTTGTTTTGTCCACCTGTTTTATCTTTATGCTGTGTAATTGGGACGAACCCAACTCTGAAAACAACGTGCACATACGTTAGAAAAACTTCATACACTTTCGGTCATGCTGTTGATTTTTTTTTTTTGTCTTCCCCTTCTTCGTTTGAATCTCAGAAGAAACTGAATTTCTTGGCATAACTCATATTTATGTTCGCCATATGTAGGTAGCTAAGCTATTGGGTCACTTTTGATTTGACGATCTACTTCTTCACAACTACCATCCCACTGTTTTATTTGATGGGTGTTCCTTAGATGATCAGGTATTGTAATTTTGACTTATTTTTGTTTCCAGAGAATTTTACCGTGATCTTTGAATTGGGTTCGTTGAAAATTTTGTGTGTGTTGTCACCTTGTATACTTGATATAAGAGGGGTTTTGGTTGGTATTTACGATCTTTTAGAAACTGTTTTATTTTCATAAGACAAGTATTGATCCTGTTTGATATTTTATTTTGTTTTATTGCATTGTTTTTTTTTTTTTTTGGCTTTTTGTGGTGGGTTTATGCTTTTGATTTATGATATCTCTTTGGTGCGTTGAGGTTTTAATAGTCTAAGAGCAATGATTTTTGTGTTTGATTTTGTATTAGCTTTTAGTTTTGTGAGCATTTGTAATATGATGTTTGCCTCAGTTTGAATCGGGTATGAAGAAAATGGGTTTTCATTTGAATTTATTTTGTTAGCTTGAAATTAAGGGTGTATGTGAGGAATATATATTGATGAGGATATTTGATAGGAGTACTTCTCTCCAATTGATAAATTTTTTAATTACCTTGTGGTTTATGGTGTATCTGAGGCTGTTGGGTATTGTTCCCAGATGTAATTGTAGTACCTCGAGTTTGTGCCTGTGTTTGCAAGTACATGTATGCAGTGTCTATATGTGAGGAATGTTAAGTATCATCTTATGCTTTATGGTATTCCCTACTCAAAGTAGACGTTTGTGGTCATGCATTCGGTTAGCTTCTGCTGAAGGCATTTAAGAGTTTTGTTTCTTTTATTTTTTGGGATATGCCAGGCGTTCGATTGTTATTACTCTCGGGGAGAAATATTTAGTTCTTTTTGAATTACAAGCTTTCATCTGAGAATTTTGCTTTCTCTAGATAACCATCTTTTTTTCTATTTCCTTATGCCTACAGTGTTGGATTGTGCATTGGATCATCAATTTCATTTTGGAGCCATTGGACTTTACTCTGTCTTGGGCAATCAATTTATTGTTGTGGAGTAGTTGCTTAATTCTGCTGGAGGATGGATTTGAGGGGGATTCCATCTGTTAAATCGCAGAAGGTTTCCCCAGGTATTATCACAGCTCTGACGTCAGCTGTTCTTGAATGGTTGTTGTTGTCTATGCTGTTTATTAATGCAAGTTTCTCCTACTTGATTACGAAATTTGCCCGCTATTGCGAATTGCAAATTCCATGTTTGTTATGCTCCAGACTTGATCATGTTTTGGGAAATGAAGAAGTGGGATTTTATTGGGATTTGATCTGCGGCAATCATAAGTTCGAAATCTCATCTTTAGTTCTTTGTCGAGCTCACTGTAAACTGGTTGATGTTCATGGAATATGTGAAAGTTGCCTCTTCTCGTTTGCTGCAATAAATAAGTCTAATGCTGAAACATACAGATTATTGGTGGCCAAGTTGGGGGATGACGTAGGGCTTGATCAGGACCCATTACTCGGAGATCATATTCTTGGTTCTTCAGATATAAGAACTTGTTCTTGTTGCAATGAGCAATGGACTTCTAGAGGTTATGCCCCAAAGTTGCTTCAGGCTAAATCAAATGGTTTTGAGACTGCTGAACTTGATGCAGCCTTATCTGTAACTGTTGCACATAATAGGGATGATCTGAAAAAGACCAAGGATGAATCATCTGTGTCACTTCGAGCTTCCCCAGTAAAAAAGAACTCCATTGATCCTTTGCCTCATATAGAATACACGAAAGTCAAGGTTACCTCTGACACTGAATCAGAAGCTCCATTCTCCGATGATGACAGTGCTAGTGCATTAATTCGTGAATCAGAGGAACCCCAGGAAGATGGCACTGTTCACTGCGTGCAGATGGAAGCTCAGATTAATACTCTAACTGATGGTTTGACTTCAGAGAAATTGATACACCTGGATTCTGTTCCTGAGCCTTCACTTTTAGAGTCTGAGGTGCAGCTGAAAGTTACCAATACTCATGGGGGTGTAGCCTCTGCCTCAGCTGTTGGGCATGGATTGGAGGAACTTAATTGGCAATCAAGTGAAGATAAGGCCAATGTTTGTGTAGCATCTCAGCTCATATCATTTTCTGAGGCTGCTCCGTTAAACAGTGGTACCGGCACATTTGTTGAAGCATCAGCGGAGACGTGTAAGTTTTAGGGCTTTTGGATAGCAACTTTTCTCTTATTTCTATTTGCCCTTGGAGCCATTTGGACTTTCAATGACCATGAAAGTATGGTGGTCCCAATATTAGCCCATGATGTGACTAGTTCATAGCATTTCCAATCAATCTGAATTCACGTTTATTGCCTTTTCCTCCTTTTAATATATCCTAAAAGATGCAATGTCTTTTGAATCAAAACATCAGTCTCAACATTAGTTATGTTTGACTTGTTTGTTTTTTCTATCTTCTTTGCTGGTTTATTGCAGTAGATGCTGCTAGAACAGGTCAAGTGGGGAAGAAGCTTGCTAGTGGGAGAGGAGAAATTTCTAAGGCAGGAAGTGAGTTGATGACAATTGACATATGCTCAGAATTAAACCCTGCAACAAGTGATAGTGGTACCCAGATGTCCAATTTTATGGATCTTGGTGATGCTTATAAGCTAGCTGTTGGCAATAGGGGAAGACAGTTGTCTGGAAAGCTTTTGGAACAAAGGTCTCTCAAGGATTCTGCAAGACTTAGTGAAGATTTGAAGCTCCTGTTGTCACAAATATCTGCTGCTCGAGGGATCGACTTAACACTCAATGATATAAGCCCTAGAGTGTCCGGAAATGGTGAGGAATGGAAAAGTTCTGATACTTCTAGCTCTATTGGTATGCAGATACTACAAAGGAGAATATCACTTGAGAGAAATGAGTCTGGTTTGTCTTTGGATGGAAGCACTGTTAGTGAAATTGAAGGCGAAAGTGTAGTCGATCGCTTAAAACGACAGGTCGAGCATGACAGAAAATTAATGGGTACTTTGTATAAGGAATTAGAAGAAGAGAGAAATGCTTCTGCAGTTGCTGCAAATCAAGCAATGGCCATGATAACTAGATTACAAGAGGAGAAGGCAGAACTCCATATGGAAGCCTTGCAATACCTAAGAATGATGGACGAGCAAGCTGAGTATGACGGTGAAGCACTTCAGAAAGCAAATGACCTTCTTGCAGAGAAGGAGAAAGTGATACAAGACCTTGAAGCTGCGATTGATCTTCACAAGAAGTTTGGGGGTGTATCAAATTTGGAAAATATGGTGGAGCCAACTTGTGATTTGAAGTCAGAAGAAATGAGGGCAGGGAATGCAAATGCACATTGTGCCAAAAATATTGTTGGAGCCACCAAGTTGTTTGGGGATGAGAACATAAATGCAACGAAGAACTCATTTTTTGGGGTTGAAGATGAAAGATCATATATTTTGCAATGTTTGAAGAAATTGGAGAAAAAGCTTGATCTATTTTCAAAAAATGGAGTTCACTTGGACATGTATAGTGGTGAAGATGAGCATTACTGTGGACAAAATTCACAAGAAAATGGTGCAACAGAAGAGAACGATTTGAAGAAAGATACTACCACAAATGGACCAATCCCTCATGCTCAAGGAGGAGGTCTCTCCTCATGTGAGGACCCCAAATGTATGGGTCAGGAAAGTAGTGAAATCATTTGTGATGGGCAAAACTTATCTGGAGCATGTGCCGATACAGCATTTGAGTTTTCTGACCTGGTTGAAAGATTGGAAACACTTGAGGTGGACTGTAGTTTTCTTGAGCACTCTATTAGCTCACTCAGAAACGGGGAGGAGGGACTTAAATTTATTCAGGAGATAGCTTGTCACCTGCGAGAATTACGTATGGATGGGATTAGAAGAAAAGATCACCGGTTTGCTTGAAGCTTTATGTCATAACATCTCAAGGTAAACCTTTTAATTCATCAAGCTATTCACTTTAACATATGTGTTAGTTTCTTTTGAGAATTTTTTCCCTGTAATATTTAGTCAACTCATTGATTTTCTACTCGGCTTCTTTAAATGAGTAATGGCTTATGGCTGTAATTTCGTATGAATGGCCTTCCAGAAATAATTGTGTTAGTGGCGCCTTTTACTTAAAAGAGAGATATTGTGCAAATTATTTTCATATGTATTGTATCATACCTTTGCAAATAGATTGTAAAAAACCATAACGAGAGCTTACACCACTGGGCCAAACCTGTTCACAGTAACCCCAAGGAGGGAGGAGAAGGAGAGGGGGGTAGGGGGGGGGGGAAGATATAGAATTATAAAATGGGTGGCAATTTTTTTTATTAGGGAGACCCATCTGAATCATGAGCTCTTTTGACTCATGGTTACAACACAAACTCCAGATGTGTGGTGCAATTGAACTGGACATATCTTTTATTTTTCAGAAAAATTGTACAAACTTTCGCGTAATAACATCTGTTTACTTTGTTTTCTCTTTTATCGTTTCAGATTGCCCCAATTTTTTTTTGTTGTTGTTTGGGGGGGGGGGGGGAACCAAGCTTTCAAGGGTGAATATTTATCTGATTTCAGTTTTAGGCTTAGCCCACGATCCATCAGAGTGAATGAATTGGTCCCTGGTTTGTTCTGCTCCCCCCCCCCCTTCCATCGCTTCTTAATAAATGGTTAGGTCTGAACAATGGAGCTCTTAGTGAAATTTGTTTTTGAGTCAATTTGTTGGTCTTTGTTGATTGGAGCCTCTTGATACATTTTGCCACAAACCATGCACACTGGCTAATCCAATATCTCTTGTAGGATTTGAGGTTAGGACCTCAATGTAGTAACCCCTAAAGCCTTTCAATCTGACTTGCCCGTTGATGGTGAAGTTCATTCCAATCTAGAGTGAGCACTTCTTTAAGGAGATTATGATTTTTCAACACGTGGTTCCTAGAAATAGCAAATAATATAGAAAAACCATGCACGTCGGCTAATCCAAACTCTCTTGCAGTAGTTGAAGTTTAGGACCTCAGTGTAGTTAAAGCCTTCCAATCTGACTTACCCTTTGATGGTAAAGTTCATTCCAATCTAGAGTGATCACTTCTTTAAGGAGATTAAGATTTTTCAACATGTGGTTCTTAGAAATAGCAAATAATATTGAAAATAAAATATCTGCCACTTTATTTATTTTTTCTTGGATTTATTATGGATATGTGATTGTGTGTGCTCTAAAAGAAACTTGATTTATAACCTGACTTGCGACTTAACTTTCTTTTGTTTTTTTTAATCATTTAATTCATAAACAGGGGTCTCATCATAAAATTGGAACATTTGAAAGTTTTTATCTGTTCAATGATGTTTCCTTTTGCATATTTAATGCACTTTTTATTTAACTTACACGTTGGTATACTTAGTTGTTCGGAGGAAAAATTATTTTGTTTAGGAAGTGGTCGATGGAGAATATGCCACTGGTCTAAAGTGTAGTTTTTGTTGTGGCAGTTTTGCAAATATTTGGAGAAATCCAAGTATTAGACATGGCTTGCGTCCATTTGTAATTATTTCACGTTATTTAGCCCGTAAGCATTTAAAAGAAACCCCAACCCCCCCTACCCAAAACAAAGAAAAAATGAAGTTTGTCGTTGGAAATTCATGAAGTTAAGGCTGTTAATTTTTTATATGCAGCAAAATTTGTTGATGAAGAACAATTATATAAGTGGTGGACAAGATATCCACCAAATTACAAATCAATGAAACCAGAAACCTCAAAACGGCAAACAAACTGGAGCTGATTGATAAGAAATGAAGGAATGTTGCAGAATTTTTTCTTAACTGGAGCTCATGAAGAAAGCATAGATTCTATCTCAAAGACACTCCTTAGATTCAAATTTTCCTTTCCAACCAGACAAATTGCACATCTTCAAAGAGTTGAAGATCTTTAGTTCATTCACCGATCTTTATAATCCTCCACAAATAAAGAGACATAGCTATGAGGAATCACACAAACCATCCCCATTTCCTGGAATAAGATGTGCCATAATCTCAATGCAGTGGAGGAAATGATGGTTTGTGCTTTCCCCACTTTTTCTACACATAACAAAAGAATTTGGAAAAAGACATGCTAGGCCTTACTCTTTCAAATATGTTACCTGTATTAACCTTCCCATGAGTAATACTCCATACAAAAACCTTCATCTTTACTGTCGCTTTAGCCTTCTAAACTAAGAGAGGGTTCAAAAATAGGAAAATGGTCATGAATAAAAATAATTTCAACACTATATTCCCAAAGAATTAGGAGTCCAACACTCTTCCCAGAGTAAGACACATCCAGAGACTCCAATGTAGAATTTATAATAATGAAGGAAGGTCCAAAATTTCCTTATCTTTCTTACATCATTCAGGGTCCTCAGTCTGATAGTTACATAAGTTTCTGTCCTCAAAATGCATGTTGTTAAGGGCCCTTATTCAAATGAATCGCCCCTGATACAAGGTAGTGCCACCTCAAGCTCTAGTAATCATGATTGTCAGTATCTTATGATGTGTGATACATAACTTTTGATGTCTCAATATGGTATCCAAATTGTTAATATCATAAAATACGCGATACATTTCTTATGGCACGTCTCGATACAGTACTTGAACATTATGTGTGTACGAATTGTATTATTTTTTTTGACTGTATCTTACGATAGACAATATGTATCTTAGGATACATTTCGATACAATGAAAATATGTTTACATAAGACAAATTTTTTCAATGAACGTTGTTTCAAACGACCTTTTTACCCTAAACAATGAAATTATGTTGTCCATATGCTATTGTTTATATGCTTTTTGGTTTGATCTTAAACAAACAAAGCTCTTGATCATCTTCTTCTCCTGTGAACCTCATTTATTTCACATGCATCTTCTTCTTCATCTCTTTTAAATAACAAAACCTGGCTATATTTCGGGCTCTATCAGAAACACACATCGCACAAAATCATAAGTGAGTTGAAACATTTTTTATCTTGCAGTGGACACTATATATTTACGTATTTTTAGGTATGTATGTGTATATGCATATAAATTTGAATTGATCATATATTATGATAAACAATACATTATGATTCTGGATACATTATTTTCGAAAAACGATCCAATACATGTTTTGATAATCTTACTAGTAATAACCTTAGGATCAAGAGGCCATAGGAATGGATAGGGCGATAATGCTAGTATGTGTTCTAAATGCTGCTAGTGTGCTACAATCCCTTATAAATTGTCAAAATTGAGTTGACAACCTATAGCTACGTAATAGAGAATGTAAAGAACCATATATTTCACTATGGAAAACATACCTGCTCAAGGTACTATATATTCGTAACTATTAGACCAAGGACCTTGAGCGATGTAAGAAAAAAAATCCTTTTGAGACTAGTCTTCTTGATCACATTTCTACCACAGACTCCAGAGTAGTGACATTATCTCGCGCAATCTCCATTGCCAGTGACTAAACTCACAAGACTTTCCGGTTCTCTCATAATCCAATACTCGTTGTTTGGGTTGGGGGACACCATAATCTTCTTCCCATTAACGTTGAGCTTCATCATTGGAATCTAACCTTTTAGGTATGATAAATTGACCTAGAGAATTGGTGAACCTTAGTGGGTAATTAGGCTGAAACTTGAACAAAGTTAACCTATAATGTTCGTATGTGGCCTAGGTTTTATTCTAGGAAAAGTTGTTTTCGAAATTATAGACCTAAGTAAGATCTCTGATTGGGCAAGATCCTTGGTGCTCAAACAACGTGAAGAACATGGAGAAAATTTGAATTCCTAGGTATAACACTCACCAGGCGCTCAACTAGTACTCGACCTGAGCTCTAGCGGTCATTTGTTTTGCTCAAGATATTGAAGTCTAGATGGGTAGCCTTTGGCTAGGTATTGAAGCAGAAAACCTGAAATCTTGCAAATTTGTTTCGTATTCCATCTTTTCAATATAAAAAGGCACGTTATATCATGTGGAGTTAAGGCTTTAGAGCTCTATAGGAGACTTGAAAAACATCTCTTTACAAACCGGAGCCTTCCTTCGAGTGAGAGAAGACAACTACAAAATTTTTAGGTGAGATTTAGCAATTATGCATCTCTAGACCTTTATGGGTGATACCATTACCCACCTAAAATTAGGTCGTGTAGTAGAGTTTAGGCTGGAGTAGGTCTTGTGGTTTACCCCTTACAGTTTCCACGTAAAAATTGTGTCTTATTCCTTGTGTGATTACTTGTTAAATGGAGTCCAACATAATGTGGTGATGTATTCTTGATACATGAATTTTAGGTGGTTGAACAATCTAATTATTGGTTTTTGCAATTTTTGCCTACATTGCTATATCCACATATGTTTTTTAATTGAACGATTTGGTTTGTTTTCCAAGTTGAATTGGTTATTTATCTTGCACTAAATTTCAAACTTGTGATCAAGACCTACTCAACCCCAGGCCTGTCTTAGAATTATGACATCAGTTTTTATAGAATTGCAGATCCAAATCATCTTTTTGACGATACGTTCTCTTAATTCAATCAGAAGTCAGAGGCCTAACTTAGCAATGTTATTGTTAAGTACGAAGCACACCATTTCATCCTTGTTTACAAATCTTCCAACAACTTGTCCCCTCGAGGGGCCATCCTTAAAAGGGTTTTAAAGTTATCTTTAAAGAGAAAGCTATATGTAAATGTGTTTAAAGTATGTATGAGATTAAACCATCTTTAAACATCATAATAGTTTATGAATGGAGATTCTTCCACAAGTTTATTTTTATCCTGGGGTATGTCGTGACTTACCAGAATGGTCCCTAGTTTAGTGTCTCCATATTTGACCCTGTCGAACAATAGGGTTGCGTGATGTTCATGTATTCTATTCTGCAATTAGAATTTTTCAGAATCGTATTCTTCTCTGATAACAGCTGGTGATTTTTGTAGTTTTCTCTATTATGGCATGCTTTTTTTTTTTTTTCAGATTTAATTGTCCTATTAACTAGACAGAAGTATGGATTATAAACTCTTCACTTTAAATGTTTTCAGATGCTTATGGAAAAAGATGAATCCACTCTTTGGAAAGCACAAAGTTAACCATACTCTTGGTTATTACCAGATAATGAAGACAATTGATCAACTGTACAGTAATGTCGGGTTGTTTTCTCCCAAAAAATAAGATGGTGTTGGCCTCGACAATATATTAGTGCGACAGTTTTTTTCCCGCACGCTCGCCCCCCTTTCTAAATATTCTTTTTGGGTTTGTTTTGCTTTGTGAGTTTTGTATTTGGTGTAGATTGTTGTCAGCTTGCTTGTAAAGTTTGGTGTTGCCTTTTTTAGTTACATTTGGTTTATAGTTTTGGGGGATTTCTTTTACCTTTCATTTTGTATTTCTTTTATTGTGTTTCTGGTTCAGAGGGGGTTATTGATTGCCTTGTAAGTTGATACATGTGTGAAGTCAAAATTACATGATGAAATGGTTGAGCTAAATTTTTGACATCTGCTGCCTTGTAAAATAGTTGTTTTGCAAGTACTTGTAACTGTAAGGTGAGATTGCTTCGCTGATCTTGCTCAGCTTTTCTTGGTTAGCAAGGCGCATCTCTAGATATAAAGTTGAAATGCTAGATTTGCCATAGCTCCAACAGCAAATCATCTGGTACCGTGTTAATGTGTGGTGTCTACAAATACTACCCTTTTCAAATTAAGCTTCAAGCTCTGTTGGCCAGTTTGTAAATGTTTTCAATAGTGTTCTGTTGAGTTTGAGTATATAAGTACATCATATTTAAAGTTGAAATGTTATATTTGCCATAGTTCCAACCGTAAATCATCTCGTATCGTGTTAATATGTCGTGTTTACAAATACTACCTTTTTGAAGTTGAGCTTCAAGCTTTGTTGGCCATCAGAAGCTGCATGCATGCATTTGGATTTTTAATGAAGGGTTAATTACAGTCTATTCCCTCTAACTATGTCCTTTATGGCAATGAACTCCCTGTAACTTTAAATGCTGTAATTTTTCTGCTCGAAGTTTTAAGTGGATTAAATTGATTAACAACAGAGATTGAACACTCGAAAAAACCATTACACCTTTTGTTTTATACACTATTTCTCATTTTTTTTTTTGAAATACTAATGTAGTCCTTAAAAAATAAGGAAAACAAAAAATTCAAGACTAAAAATTATGAAATGCTTTGCATTCGGCTCATCATAAGGAAGGGAGGCTTTCTACCGAAAAGGGGAAAAAAAAAAGAGTTAACCATCTAAGATGGGGAGAATGGAAGAGTGTAAGAATAAGAGGAGATCACGTGAATTTGACATGTTTAATTTTTGTCAATTTTTATTGTCTCAAAATAATTATTAGAGTTAATTGCAAAATATTTAAACTTAAAAAGGACTATCAATTGAAACTAAAACCTGAAAGGGTGAGTTACAAATTATCCAAAATCAAAAAGGACATTTTTTAAATTAACCCAATAAACTTTTCCCCAAATCTCATGGTTGCTTTTGATCCCTAGTGTGGCTTACTGATATGTCTCTGTCTTTTCTCCCTTCATTCAATGAGCCGGAAAAGGAATCATTTAGGAATGGCCAATAATTCTTCAATTTATCCAAGGTAAGAGAAAGAGCCAAAAGAAACAAGAAATCACTTGTATTTCTTTTCAATGGAGAAGAATGGACTCTTTTTCTTTTTTTTTTTTTCCAGTGCACAGAAAAAACCCTAGTGAAAATTTGTCTCTGTAAAAGATAAAAGGGAAAATTACACTCATAATCGGTTTTTGCCAATAGTTTTCCAGTATTTTTTCAAAATTACATTGCCACCCTTCTGGTTTAGGCTTTGCAATCAAGCATCATTTTTTTTTCTTCCCGTAACCTTTTAATTACATTTTTTATGGTGTTATCTTCCTACATATGTCATTATGTACACAAATATGAACCAGAGAGCCATAAGCATGCATCGTTAACCTGTTACAAAATTTCCGTCCAATCGTATAAACCGAGACAAGAGAGATTGTCACAGATTTTTTCAATAATGAAAGAGAAAAAATATCTAGCCATTTTCAAAAACAAAATTAAAATTTTATGTATATCTCACAACCAGCAAAACCTTCAAAAACGAAATTCTACATTTCAGTTGAACAAAATCTATTTGCATAGTCCTACACAATTTTTTTTGCTATCTGGGTCAGTCAGTCAAAAGGGCTTCCTTAAAAAATACATTGAAATACAAGGGGGCAGGCTGATGAATATCATCACCTCATCTGAGAAACCTTCGCTCTGGCTTCAATGTCCTGGAGCCTAAGGGTTACCGCTCTCTTATGGGCTTCCAACCCCTCGACTTCAGCCATGGTCACCACATAAGGGCCGAGGTTCCTCAGTCCTTCCTCTGTCAAGGACTGCACAGTTATATACTTCAGGAACGAGTCCAAAGACACTCCTCCATACATCCGGGCATAACCATAGGTTGGAAGGACATGGTTCGTCCCACTCGCATAATCTCCCACACTTTCGGGAGTCCACTGCCCTAAAAACACTGAGCCTGCCATGCATGTCAACCAAACTGTTGTAGCATTCATTTATCGCAGAGAGGGAATAGATAACATTGATGATGGTTATGCTAATGAAAGAATTGAATGTAAATAGTCGGAAAGGATTACTAGCTGCCATGTCACAATTTATTTATATTGAATGCAGAAAAATGTTAGCCATGCATTCGAGTGCATTATCAAAATTTTATTTCAACCTCAAAACTAGCAAAACCTCAAGATCCGAGTTCTACAGTTAAACTACAAATGTTCAGGTGCATTCTGCTCTATCGAAAGCCCTACGACAACTACATGGGTGTTATCACCACTTTTACTCACATTAGTTGTGCCCGTCTCTTGCAATTGTAACACGATTTGAAACAAATCAATCCGTCTTACTAAGGACTTAATTACACATGGTATTGTAACAAATGGGTCCAATTCCGTGCCAAAATGCAAGATTACTATAAGTAATTGCATCCCAAAACAATATTGCTTGCTTAAGATTTTACATAAAAAATTTACACAATTACAAATTATTTTAACATGCAATATCAAGCAGTGAGATAAAAGTTGATACCAATAAACTAGTATTAAATTATAGAATAAGAAAAATTTAACCAAATTCTTAATTCAATTGGCTAGCGTTCATATACCTTTTGAGTCCTGTTTAATTCAAATGATTTCAAACACACTGAAACAGGTACGAAACTAGACCAAATTGGCTCAAAGCAGTCACAAAACTTTTGACGGACAAAAAATACATTGAAATTTCTTTTCCTCAAAATTTCTTACTCACCTAGTAGATTAAAGCAATAACTACTCGGAGTTGAATGCAAATGTCAACAATGCTCAAGAAAAACTGGCCGGAAGTGATAAGATAATAAAAGCACAGGATTCAGTATACCTGCATTCTCGATGAAACTCTCCCACTTCTCAGCATCTTTCACATTGATTATCAGATGCTCAGGTGCATATAAATTTGAAAAAGCGATTGCCTGGAAGTCCCAATGACAAGTTTATTTTAGGAGGAAATGCTACGAGTGTTCCTGTACTATATATAAGGAACAAGATCATTAAGAAAGAAAAATGAATACAGGAAACATAGAGTATAAGCATCTACACTATTTAGTGTTGCAGTGGAAAGTCTCCACCAGAACAATTGTCACTATATTTCTAGATCTCATATTCTTTGTTCAATGGCAACCTCTAGATTTCTTCCATCTGCATGCCACTATGGGTTCTCGCAAAATTGAAAAGAGATGATGCCAGCAGTTTACAATGGATAGGCATTAACTAGCTGTTGCACCTTCACTTATGTATGTCCATTTTATCTTTTTAGATGAATTTTGATGGAAAAAGGATTTCAACTCACACATAATCACAAGCTAACATATTGAGGGACTTGGGAGCATTTTAGCTCATCTCACGCTTCCATCCATGAGATCATAGCCATATGCTTTTTGGGTTATATTCTTTGGGTTGTTGCACTCACTTGGATAGGTATATTTTTTTCCATTAAGGGTACTTGAGACACAGAGCGTGGAATAATACATTTAGTCTAGCGCAAATTATAGAATGCATCTCTCTGAGGGAACTTATTAGTCATTGATTTGGAGAGCATTGTATTGTGTTTGGATTGAGATAGTGCATAGCTTGTCAGTTAGTCAACGAAATCAAATCATAAGTGTGTGCCTTAAGTTATAATCCACAAGGTTGTTGGGGTATACTTTAAAAATTCCATTTTACTGAAGTGAATCCAACCATAAGCGATAGAAGAGTAGCTGGAGGTGGCTGAACCACTATGTATTGTTGTGTTGTCTCGATCTTAAGGTTTACTATCCTATGACCTCTTTCTTTATTAAGCTTTGAAGTATTGAGTATGAATTTCTTGACATGAAACTTGAATTAGGAAAGGCCATCTATTGTTTTTAAATGTGAACAAAAAATTGAGCTAAATTGTTGATCATACTAGTATCTAATCTCATAATGGATTATGACAGGTGCACACACGCTTTTTTTCTGGAAATTACACACACGGCTTTGAACACTGCAAATATGATTTGAGATGATTTAATTTGCAAAACCGTGTTTAAAATGTAATGGGACATCTGAGAAAGACGCTAGTCAACTGGCTGTGAACCAATTGACTAGAACCTAGCCTATTGGACTGTATGCTGTCAACCAATTCACTGCAGAAAATGTGTTTCTGCATCAGTACTGTGAGAGTTCAACCAAGGTTTCGAATGGTTTATTACAGCTGCTCATAGTTGTACTTAATATGAACCCATTATTTGAAGTGTGCGGCCTTGATCTGAAATGGCCAAAATGCCTCTCGTGTGATTTTTTAACTTCTTTCTTTTTCTCCTCTTCTGTAGGACTTTTCTAGGTTTATTTTTGTAATTATCCTGGATGATTGCTCACCATAGGAACACCACTAAGGTACTGTAGGAACAAAACCTAATTGTGAATTCATACCGCTAACACTCCACACAAAGTTCCTGCTTTTCATCACCATTTCCCAAGAAAGAGAGAGAGATTTTGAAGAAGCAACTGAAACCCAACAGAAGTATGCATTGGTGAATGGGGCTGAGAATTAAGTCTGGCAGAGGATTACTTTTGGGGGGGGTTCTATTCCCATTATACACGATGAGGTGAAAAAGACCAATTCAACAAGATATGCCTTCCAGCATTAAGATTTAAAACTTATCGTCTACTTTTAAGAAATGTTTGGAACAAAGAATTTACAATAATACAATGCCGTATTCGCCATGATTACCCAACTAGCAACCCCCTAAATGCCGTATTGGGGTAAAAAAACAATATGATCCCTAAAACATGCATTTTTTGGTCCTCGTTCTTTAGATGTCATTTTGTTCCTCAGGTTCCCAATTTGTTTCTAAATGGTCTAATCGTTGACAATTTAAAATTGCTAACGGAAGTGGCCACTTGTCCACCCACATGATACACACGTGTGGCCACTTCCGCTAGCAATTTCGAAATGCCATTTTCAATTGCACTATTAAGAATCAAAAAAAAATTTAACAACCAAATGACACAATCAAAAGAATAGGGATCCAAGTGAGACGGAGTGCATACTTTGGTAACCATCACTGAATTTTATCCTTTGCAGTACCAAGCATGCATGCAAATGTTCTCATATAGGGAAATTGGAGCAATGCAGACCAATCAAGGATAAGAAGGCCGACCTCAACCATGTCGCGAGCAAACACAGTGAAGCTGTGACTCAGAGCTTTAGAAGCAAACTCTCCCCTTGGAAGGCGTTGGCACTGCTTGCTGATTTCCTCCTCAATAGATTTTATATCCACACCATCCCCAGCAATTACTAAAACTACTTGGCTATCGGGCCCATGCTCAGCCTGAAAATCAAGGTATGATTGCTAGAAAGATAAATAGCAAAGCAACTTGAGATAAATTGTTTCCTTAATGTATGCCCCATGTTGGTCAACTCATGACAAAAAAGACAAAAAGCATGTTGGAGTTTAGATTTTTCTCCCCTCATATATGACTGAAGTCACTAAACTTGTCAAGAGTGTGCTAAACCTTGAACTTAATCACAGGCATACCACAAAAAAGAAGACACTCCTCTTTATCTCTTTCAGTACATTCTCGGCATCATGAAAGCAGTAAATTTATAGGAACTGCTTCCACTATGACAAGTATCCATCTCAAAAAAGGGTAAACACCTGGGAAAGCAAATCTGCTGCTACATGAACAGAATTAGCATGTTTGTCAGCAATGACAAGCACTTCTGATGGTCCAGCTGGCATGTCAATTGAAATCATTGCCTCGCTGTTCTGTTGAGAAAGTACATTAATTAGCAACTCAGTCGAAAAAAGAAAACCAACAGTTGGTTGTACACCGAACCTAGTCATTACTTTATGAAGCATGGTGAATTCTGCGATGCAGGGGTGATTGTGGTAGGTTGTAGGGACAACTTATAAAAGAGAGTACAGCAATTATGGTGAAAACTGAACATCCATGGGTTCATATGGCAGTCAAGGAGTCAGACACCAACCACATGTTATCTCATATGGTGACAAATTTCAGCTTAATATTAACACCAGCTCTTGAGAGACAAAGTGGGGTGTGGGGTCTTCCCTTTATCGGATAAATAGATACAGAAGGGTGGTTATACAAGTAAAGTTAATTAGAAGAAAAGGTGATGCATACTTGAAGGATCATTTTTGCAGCTGTGACATACTGATTTCCAGGTCCAAATATCTTCTCAACCTGCATATTATGACAACATACATCAGTAGCAGATACTTGAGAAATAAACAGAACTTCATAAGGATAGGAAAAGTTCATTTTCAAAGAAGATCATACACTTCTGCTCATAGAATTAAGCAATTCATACAATTCAAAGAACACCTCATTAGCTTTCACAAAGACTAAAACATCAAATAGAATCATCAGCAACAACTGCGAGGCGCCAAACCTTTCTCATATTTATATTGATGTTGTGGGAAGTAAAGGAATATCAACTAAAGCTTTTTCTAAGGTTAGTCCAATAGATTTCGAATAAATATGCATTGGTAAATAATTATCAATTAAATTATTTCCAAGGATAAAGTCACCATGCATTGCAGGAAAACAAAGTATTTTGGAATTACAAATCGTTTTTTATTTAACCAGTTGCTAGTTTTTTAGCATTAAATCCGATTAATGTTTCATTGCCATCGATACCTTTGGCTAGCATAGGGCGGCATATCATGCTCATCCATTTTTCTAGAGGTAAGGCATTCCATCTACATATACTCGTAATGGCGCCAGTATCAATTGAAACACTAAGACTATATGTTTTATAACCTGCGTAATTAAATTCTCCTAATACATAAGTATATCTTTTCTTTCCATTACTTGGTGAAAAGATAATTTCTTCACGACCCATATGAAAATGATAAAGCCTTGCTGAATTTATCTCTCTTTTTTTACCTTTCAAGTACGAAGTTCCTAGGAGTACAAGAATTTATACCAATTTGTAAGCAATAGGGTCAGAGTTTGATGTTTCTTCAGTCTCTTCTTTATAAGGTTCATTAAGAGCAAGTTGTAAAAAAATTCCCAATCGTCCTTATGAACCCAATTTGGACATATTTTTGTCAACTCTGTACTTTGAGATCGCTTATCTCTAAAATATATATTTTTTCCTGAGACTTGCATTTCAGGAGGACCCGTTATCCTTATTGATAGTTATTTGGTTAAATTATTTATCATCCATTATCTTGAAATTTCTAAATCTTCCAACTAATTAATTGAGGTTTTGTCGTAGTATCAAAGGCTCTTGGTTCAAAATTTTCTATAATCTCTTTGCTTAGATTTTTTGTAGAAGTTTGCGGCAACTTGGTTAATTTATGGAGGATTTTCCAATGAATTGTCATGTCATACAATTAGATTTCATTTCCAGATTTTGGGTAAATATTCTTATTCTTACTGAATCTTCGAGATTTCGATCATCAATCGACATAAAACAGTTGAGTTTATTATTAAACCAACTACTCTTGAAACTAAATTTGATTGAATCCCGCCAAACTACTTTGGGATTCAGGATTAGCTTTATACTTGGACTTGTTGCTGATCATTGTGTCTCTGTTAAAGCCAAAAAAACATGTAAAAAACCAAACAAGCAACATTGCTTATGGCAAAAAATGTTGTGACAAAATCTTGCAAGAAAATTGGAATATTGGATGTAATCCACCTAAACAAAGGAAATCACATAGGAAAAAGAAATTTTAATGGAAACCATGGAAGAAAAAAAAATTCTCTAAAAAGAAGACATATATTAGGAAAAAGAAAACTAGAAAAAAAGTCCAAACATTAAGAAAAAGACTTACAAATGTTATATTTGCAATGAGGAAGGCCACATAGCACCTAATTGCAATAATGTTAATACTCTAACTGAATTAACACCAATGTAATATGCAGGGTCTATATTCATTCAATGAATAGAGCAGACACAGGACACGGATATACAGACATGAAATTCCTAAAAAGAGCGGCCCGATGCACGAAGCTCATGGGAAGGGGGTAGACGTATGTCGGTCTTACCCTCGCATGAAGAGAGTATGTACAGTTTCCTATTTTATATTATGGAAATAAAAACTATGCACGAATACATAAGTTATGATACTATACTTTACGATTTGAAAATATACCCCCATCAACCCGATAGATGGTTTGGATCAATTTAAAATCAATCCAACGAAAAAAAATCGCTTATTTTTCCCGCCCAGCTCTCCTCTGCCCGCTCTCCAACAGATGCATACCCATTTTTCTCCTGTCTATGCCATTTCAAACCCCTCTCCCGCAATCTTAAACGTTGTCGAGCTAAGCTCAAACTTACTAAAGCTTTCCATTCTGTGATAGGGACTTATCACAAATTTGTTCCCTGATGTCACCTTCTCGTAACTTGGCCTCTTCATGATCTCCGCCAGGCTTTCTTTTGGCTTCCTACTTCCCGAGGAGGTTTTTCCCTCCTTACTGTCATTATGACAGGCTGTGGGAAGAAAAATGCAACAATGGTAGTGGTGGTGATTATTGTTGCATCTGCTATAGTAGTAGTTGATTCTGCTAGAGACTTAGATGCACCATCTGAATTAGGCTTGAAGCTGTATTTTCAAGGACCTAGTTTTGCATTTCTGGCTGTTAGGGCTTTTCTCAAGTTGCAAACCAACAAAGGGAGCTGTCTGGTATTTACGTGTGTTTTTCATCGATCTGGTATCAATGACCATAGAGTGTGAACCAAGCGTGTTTTCAGTTCAACTTCAGCGGAGAACACGAATGTCCCTACAAACAGCACCAAACTGTTGATATAAAAACTAAGTTGCCAACCGGAGACTTGTGATGATTTGAAGAAATGACTGAAAAGAGACTTGGAGGTCAAGTGAACATCCGGCCCAAGGCTCTTAATGCACAAATCAGATTGTGTGAGGCATAGGAATGAAAGAAATCATTTAGCTCCTATGTGCTTTTGCATGTGCTGCGTAGGGATATTGAGTGCATTGCTCATGGAGTATTGCTTCCTTTTATAAGCAGAAGGCGTAATGCAACTATTGGAGTATGGATTGATGGGGGGGTAATTGATTGTTGATTTTGTGAGATGGTCCCTTGTTCCTAGCGAAGTTTAATTCTCACATTCAACTGACTTGGAAGCATCCATTAATTGACAACCCACAAGAGTATAGACACTAAAAAGGACCTCTTCTCTTGGGTGTTGGACTTAAGCTGCTCATTTTGGACTCTCTTTATTCTGGACCAACATATATTTGGTGGGTTTCATTCATCAGGAGCAGTGCTAAATTCTCCAACATTAAGAGACACATAGATTCAATTGACATCAGGAAAGGATCACACAGACCCTCTTCTGCCAGCAACTACCCATCCAGGAAAATTTTTAGCATCAAATCAGATTAAGGGCCAAGGACAACTTATAAATGGCTCCCATGTGGGAGAACTGAATCTCCATGAGACCCTCAAGAAATATATCAGACTTGATTTTTATATGTTGGAATCAAATTATGCAGCTCTCCTCTTGACAGATCATCAATGTGAAGGCTAAGATGTACGTACATAATGATCATGACTTCATGATGCTAAACCTATGACTGGTACTGTAAGATAAAAGCAAGCCAATCACCAAAAATCCAACTGTTAGATGAGAAAATGCATAACATCATTAGAGGTTCGTACATATCAACTCTATTGATGTATAAAGTTTCTTTCAGAATGAAAATTCATGTTAGAACCTTCTTTAATCTGAACTACACAAGCTCATACACATAGGGGCCAACAAAATGAAAGAACTACTGCTTACTTCTGTAGGTTGGGAGATTATCGTATAAAAAGTGCTACCTTAGGGCAAGATGCTGTCCCCCACGCCATCGCAGAAATTGCCTGCAAAAGTTCAACAATATCAAAATATTAAGAAAAAAAAAGTTAAAAACTGAACATATGAACAGGCTGGCAAAATGTAGCCCTAAATATATATGTTGGATTTATTTATAATGCTTTATTACCTGAGCACCTCCAGCTTTAAGAATGTGCGTCACACCAGCTTTCTTAGCACAATAAAGCACTTCCTATACAACAGCATTCAATAGTTCTTGTTAAATAACAGCATAACAAAGTATATTATTGAGATGAAAATAAGCACATTACAGATGCTGCTGGACTTCCTATATGAGACAATTCAGTAGTTCCTGTTCGGTAATAGCATAATAAAATACCTTATCAAGATGGAAATAAGTACCTTGCAGATGCTTCCATCGTGACTGGGAGGAGTTGCAAGCACAACAGTTTTACACCCAGCAATCTGTGCAGGCTGGTTAACATGACAAACTAGATGTCAATCATATGACATAAAGAATATAATTTCCTGGCCCAGAAAAGCAACTTAAACATTAAACTAAATCACCATACAACTGAAAGCATCAGAGCTGTTGAAGGTAAAACAGCAGTTCCCCCAGGAACATAAAGGCCTACAGAAGCAATGCCCCTTGCCACTCGTTTGCACCTAACACCCTGAACAAATAAAAATAACAAAAGAACCAAAGTCAGATGGGCAATAAAACAGGGAGAAGGTTTAAGCAATATTATATTACTTACTTTCATGTTCTCCACACTTTGCTCAACTGATTTTTGTGCGGAATGAAATGCGTATATGTTGCTGTATGCCACATCAAAAGCTTCTTGAACAGCTGCATCAAGCTGAATTAAGGAAACAGCTAAGATTTTTCAACAACTAAGAAAGCAAACAGCAGATAAGTCATTTTCAAAATCAATTTATTCAAACTAAAACTATCAACAGCTGAATATCAAATGAATTCCTCATCTTGATTCAGGCTAGAAATATTAACATCTGAAATCAAAGGAATTTCTCATCTTGTGCTGATTTATATTTCAAACAGTACTCTAAAATAATAAAAGAAGGACCTCTGGATCTGGAAGTTCATTGACATGTTCCACTATCTTGTCAAGTTCAACTTTGTCAAATCGCATAGTATAACTGTCAAGAAATATAAGCACCATTTCAGAGTGAGCCTCACCATTGCAGGAGCTAAGAGGCGTATCAAAACAATCCTAATCCCAAAGACCTTAATGGATGATGGGAAAAAAAAAAGATATGAAATTGAAAGAAAGGAAGCACCAACTCTTTAACAGATGCATCGCCTCTATTGCGGACATCATCAACAATGGGTTGAACCTGAAACGGTATGAACGCCACAATAATTGTCAATATACCAAGTCAAAGTTTGAGACAAACGCCAATGAACATACTTTGAAAGTCTTAAAAGACCAAAATTTTTCCCTATGGAGAAACATAAAGGCTCACCACACTGAAAATGGAAGAAAAATCAATACGAGGGCGAGCCTTGAGGCCATCAACCTCAGGCTGAGTAAGTTCGGATAGCCTATAAGACTTCATTGAGCATCCAATAGGCTTACGAGGTGATCCTGATACAACCAACAAATACAAAATAAAAAGAAAAAGGACAAGAAATATTAAAAAGGCATATATCAGTTTTACGCTATCAATAGCTTAAGCATACACTCCATTCTATAGGCAAAATTGCATAAATTTGCAGAGTTTAATTAATTTAAGCACTATGACCATCTGCCTTAACCGTCGGGACAGTAATGATGTTGAAGTATATAAATATTTAAGTTACTCTAATAGTTTATTGCTAAGAAGCACCGACACGGATATGACACAACACAGACACGCAGACACGACATTTCTAAAAACAGTAGGACACGTTGGGATACGCTACAAAAAATTATATTTTGTGTAACATTATTGCAAATATAATGATAATGATATGTAATTCATAAAAGATTCAGTATTTTATGATAAGTAAATATAGAGATATATGTGTAAATTTGTAGACTAAAACATCATCATAATAGTCAATAATCATCAATTTTTTTTTTTTGGCAAACTGTATACCTAATATATAATTTAAATAATTGCTCTCATTTTTTCAATTACTCTTTTTTAAAACTTTTATGCATCTTTTATTTTTATACATTATTATATTTGGAGTACAGTTTTAACATATCTAGTATTAGTAATTATACGTTCTTAAAATTTTAAACTTTGTTAATCACATTTCAACACATGTTTATTATTTAGTAGTAGACGTGTTCTAAAGAAGTATCGGACATATCACCAAAGAAATATCGGACACATCACCAAAGAAATATCGAACACATCACCAAAAAAGTGACGGACACGTGTTTGAAATTAAAATTTTTCATTTAATTATGGACACGAATAAAAGAGTATTTGACATATGTCCAAAGAGTGTTGGTGTCCGGACACGGATACGTCATCTTCTCGAAAGTATTCGTGCTTCATTGATTTATTGCTCTAAACTTTTAGAGTAATTGGTGGTTAACATGATATCAAATCAAGAGCACCAACGTTTGAATCTTGTCGCCACCTCGACAATTTAAAGGCTTTCCTTGGCCTAAAATCTAGCTCATGGTTCAAGGTCGCAATATCATTCATCGACTTGAAGGGTGCTAATATACATTGATCGTAGCATATTAGCCTTGTATCAGCTGATACAGACAAAATATTAGATAGAAGGCCTAAAAAATCATAAATTTTTCAAAAAATATAAATAACATCTATGCATCATATGTTCAAAATACATCATCTGATACATTAAACATAGTGAAAATGAAAGATAAGGACACTACCAAAAATCATCAACCATTAATATGTCCCACTATAATTATTTGGAACATATTAGTATTTAATTCTTTAATTGAACTAAAATAAGAAAAACAAAATTTTCAATGATTTATAAATATGGGTCTAATGTAATTTTCAACATCTAATTTTAAAGATTCAAAATTTTGAAACAATATGTAAATATTTTTTGGATAGGCAGTAAGTAGATTAGAATAGTATAATAAATAGAATTTCTTTTTAGCATAGGATTCTAGAATATTCTTACTAGAGTAAGTCTCTTGAACGTGATAAGACTACAGAGAGTCTAGGAAAAAGAGAGAGAGAGAGAGTCTGAGATACGAGAGACGAGAAATCGATAGAAACAACTTGGGTGACGAGAGATGTGAGAGAACCTGTGTTGCCTACGCCACTGATTTGCTTGGAAGGAGGAGGAGATGGAGGAAAGGGGCTCTCTGCTTCGTCCTTCGCAGCTTCCAAATTTGTCTTGAAATCCTTTAAATTTCTTTTTCCCTTTGTATAGTTTCAAAAGGGAGCATGATTTATAGTTACATAATTTGTGCTTCCCATGGGTCTTTAATTTTCTTCTTCATCTATCTTTTGGTTGGTTGTTGTTGGTTAAGATCTTTGTATCGGTTATGGTTGTAGCCAAGTCAACTCTGATTTAGCTTACTCTCATGGTATTTGGTGTCAGATATCGTTATCAGATCAAAGGTGGTCGAGTCAGATACAACTCGGTTGAGCCGCATTGAATTTCGCTGATACTTTGAATCTTGCTCTAGCTTACACGTTGAGGCGTGTTGAAGTACATAAATACTTTAAATTACACTTTATCTAACTACTTAAACTTTTAGAGTAGTTGAAATCAAACACAAGGGATGCACCAGGAAAATTTATGATACAACAACATTATGAAGCATAGTTTATCTGGAATAAGACTAGTCCACAAAATGAGTATGGCAAACAAGAGGATAATAGGATGATTGAAAAATGACAGTAATGAAGGAGATAGGTGGAAAGATGAGAACATCATAAGAAGCAAGAGGTAACACAATCCAAATAAAGATATGGGAGTCATCCCGGTGCGAGTAAAGTCAAGTGACCACATACAATTAATCCGTGCCACTCATGTGGAGCGACCTCATCAAAGTTGAAAATGCCAAAAACATATTGGTAAGAATGTATCCTAGTTAAAGAAAGAAAGAATCCACCAGTAGTCCTAGGCTATAAACCAACAAATGATATGGTCAAGGAAGAGGTGTATAAATAGGACATACCTGCAAGGGAGAATTTTAAGCCAAGATTGGAGTAATTTACTTATTTCCAAAAGACATAAGTCTTATTTTTTTCCCGGAATGAGATAGAAAGTCTTATTTGCGGTTACCATAATTCTCATATTTAGGAGTTCTGTAAGAATTAAGTATTAAAAAAAATAAAAACTTATAATTAAGCCTCTTTCAAAGAATTATGATTACAGCCTTAACATGAACTGCCTCTAAATACACATCAAGCAAGCCTATTTCTGCACTTCTATGTCTCCGTCTCTATTACCTCTAAACCCATTTTTATTAAAAAGAAAACAAACACAACATAAACCAATACTGAATACAAGGAAGAGTACCACATCAAGTCAACATCTTGCTAGCCAGAACCATCATTACAAACCCTAGCTGAACTTCCAATCAATGAACCAAATCAACTTCTGCCTCCTCATCCAACCCAAGATCAATCAGAAAGTTTTTACTTCTTAGGGAAGGAGTAAGACTGTCGAGAGGAACAAAAAACATAATGATTCTCCATTGATTCAATTGAGGTGTTGTTCTTCTACTCACTTTCTTCAAACAAAGTTAAACTGTGAGAGGCTGAGAGCACAAATATAAATCCATTGAAGGAATCTTCATATATTGCAGCTCCAGGTTGATGTGCTTCTAGAACTATATATGAACTCCTTTGACTCTACTCATCCCGCTTTCTCCATTTTTATTTCATTTAATTATTTACCTCTAATACAAAACTAAAATTTTTCTTGCCAAAATTTATTGTATACAATGAGTTTGTCAGAGATCCAGGAATTCTTTTAAATGAGATTAGCCACATATTTTAACTTTGAGGAAGAAAAATTAAGAAGCACTAGGAGAGCCCTTAACAAGGGTTAGCACTGTTCCCAGATTAGACACTTCGATATGTATTAGAATATTTCCTAAATCACAAATAGGAGTATTGGTTATTAGCTGAAGTTGATTAACTGCAATCATCCTCACAAAGCCTATGCAGTTATCATTAGAGGTAATTGTGTTAAGAGGCTAAGAAACATATGAAAGAAAGCTTAAAACCATAATTTTAGTCGGAACAAGCCCCAGGTAGTCTAAATTGGCTTAAATATAACTTGACATGTTTCAAAATAGAACCAACCAGCCTCCTACTTTTCCTATGGAAGTAAAAACTAATGTAATGCTGAAGATTTGTCTCAAAATTTTCTTTGCATGGTTCTCCTTTACACGTGTTCTCAGTGATGAAAAAAATAAGAGACTAACCTTTGTGGCAAATGAGATGAGACCCTACTTGTTGAAAGACCAGTACAATTGTGTACTTTGCGCTCGACTCTAAAGCAATTTCTTAAATTTTTAGGCTCAAATTGTTTTCTGTAATTGAAGGAATATTTTTTTATTTTCATGGGCATGATAAACGATAGCTCCAAAACACTCAGTCAACCTACCCACCTGAATTTTGTGTTTTAGAGTTTGAGCAAGCTAAGCATATATCTAAAATATTAAAGCTTTCCAATTTTAAAAGAAAAATGAAAAGAGAAGAGCAACGTCGTAGAATCATTGAAAAAAAGGTCGTTATACATATCAGAAGTAGAAAATCATGAAGTTTGGAAGTGCCTAAATATCAATATAACTGTCATACTTAATCATCAATAAGTAATGCTATTGTTCGCACAGTAAAAGATTCTGTGACCAGTAAGATAATTAGTAAAACCACACTTCAAGTTGAACTAGCCGTAAAAAGGTATAAAGCTTGATTACAGATGCACAAGCACTATCATAGGTATGACTCAAAGGATTCATAGAAGTAATATGTCAACTTGATTGGAGTGGTTCTTGAGATTGATTCAATAAATATTCCTGAATTTTCCTTTTTTTATCCATTTATGGTAAACAAGAGATTATAATAACAGATGAATAAAGGGACCACATGAGAGGACATGGAATTCTCAATCATAACGTAAAGCAAGAAGAAAAGAGAATCCTAATAAGCTAAAAACAAGTAAAAGACAAACAAATGAGGGAGTCATGTGGAATCACTAATCATACCCTTGAGCCCAATGATCAAGAATCCTGATTTTCTTGGTTCCCTATCGTACTTTCCTATCTCTCTTTTATCAACTTAATAGTTTTGCTGAAGCAGAGTAACTCTAAAACAAGAAAGACACCCATGTGCTCTTACTTTTTGTGAACATAGACCATAACGGCGGGCCAAATCATACCTTGGGATCTACTCTTATTCCATCCACCCATTTTTTCTTACCCAAGACATTCTCAAAGGTAAATTTTGGAGCAGTTGCACTTACACCAGCCTAAAAGTAAGATGCTTAACAATTCATGAATCATACACTACGTATCATTTTTGGAATCATAGTCTTTTAGCCCTGATAGGCAGTACAACCAACTTGCTTTAAGTTACTTCATCCTAAAAAACCCTCCAATCCAACTTAAAAAAACAATACCATGGCATGATAATACAAAAAATAGTAGTAAACAATGCATATATAAGTCAGATATCCTTTATAGCATCCTAATTTTAAAACATTTGCAACATATTGCATGAAAAAAAAAAGCATTAAGTAATGTCTAATATTGCTAAACCAAGTGATGAAATGATATACCTGCTACCAGATAACAAGACCCACAAGGTATGTTTTTCCAAGAACCAATTTTCTGGAAATGACAAATCTGGTAAGATTTAGATAAACCACTGCCCCGATTAAAAGAAAGAAGTTGACAGTCCATCACCACCTTCAATTAAATAATAAAAATGTAGTGGGTAATCGATACTGAGAGCTATACTAAGAAAAAAAATCAAACTGGAAGTAAACATGCATTTGGTCACACACATAAAATGAACAGCTCCTCAGTACATAGATATGTAGCTTAACTGGGAAATGAAAAAATAAACATATGTATAACACAAAGAAGTCAAATCCACCAAAGCTCTAGGTAATCTTTTCAATTTTAAGAATAAAAATGCAAACTTTGATATTTGTTGGCTGTAGTAAAAATAGCATCTATTAAAACAGGTTTTGTTCCAAGAACCAAAAAGACAGAGAAAGGGCTTACCCAGGATTGGGGCAGTGGATGGACATAAAGAACACAAACTCATTAGATTTGAATATGAACCAAGAAACTTGCAGAATATCAGCTCTGAACATCGTTTTTTTTTTGGACTTGCTGGCAGAGAATATAGATTACTGTAGAAAAGATGTTACAATCCGACTTTAAGATGTCCTAAACCCACATACTAGCACACTAAGAAACACCGAACATTTGTTCATTCATTAATCAAACATCAACAACAATCACAAGACCCACCCGACTTCTCTAACCAAATCCATCATATCTGATCGATAATTAGTGGAGAAGATTTTACAACCTTCGGGTCCACGGACCCAAAAAGGAAATGGGGTTGGAATTTCTGGGAATTTTTGGATTCTGGAGTGTCCGGGTTGTCGGAACTGGAAATGCGAATTCTCCGACTAGTGTTGTGTACTTGTGCTGGTGTGTGTCCAGTTGAGTGGAGATGGGAGCTAATGGCGCTGTGAGCTCTGTGTGTATGTATGTGTGTCGGGCACTGGTGATGGGGGCTTCTCGGATTGTGGTGAGTTAGAGGTGGGGGAGGAGAAGAAGATGAAAGAGGGGAAAAAAAGGGCATACCTGGATGTCGTCAGAGCAGTGATCGCGTCTGTGGCGGTCGGTGACGGCGCACACAGCAAGGCGATTGGTGGTGGTGAGGAAGGAAAAGTCGTGACCGAGGGGAATAGCGAAGACCGGCCTGCGGTTGAGTTTGGGCTTTTAAAATACAGCATTGCATCAAATTTCGTTGCAAAACATCGAAAAAACCCAAACATTTTGTAGATTGAAATTAAGGATAAAAATTTTATTTTCGTGCATTATTTTGAATCTTTCAGACACATAAACAGAAAAATTTTAAAAATAAAATAAAAATTTTGAGAATTTATTTTCAAAATATTATGAAATATTGGTTGGAATATATTAAAACTACTTTGAGATATCTTGAAATATATTTATTTGGACATAAAATATCAATTCCTAGAAATATTGGGCTCGTTTGATTGTCGGATTAAAAATGGATAAATTAAATAAAGTAATATAGTCCAATACAATACAATACAATATATTAAAAGCAATATTAAATATGGTATTAGAATAATACGTAATTTTGTCTAGTATTTGACAATAAACAATATAATCATTGGATAGTCGTTATTTAATCTAATTAGTTGTTTGGTTATAAAATTATTTCATCGTATTAATGTTAAATTAACAAAATACCCTCAATCAGTATCTGTTTCATTGATGACAACTTGATTTTATCACTTTGGAGGTTATAATAATAAATGTGTAGAATAATACGTTTGAGTTGGATTATAATACCACTCTCTTGATAATATTAAAAAACCTCTATAATACAGGTCTATCGTATAAAAAATAAACGATAAGTAGACGATTAATATACGTTTTTGAAATTAATACAATATTAAATTTGCTTACCAAACAAAGTGTTAGGCTTAATTAAATAAAAAATATAACAATTCAATATTTAATCTCTTCATAATACGTCTATCAAACGAGCTCATTCAGTATATTAACACCTGGCATCCCAGATTTGTGGAGGAAGTGTCACGTGATAGAATCTGAAGAAATGTGGAAGATAATACAGTAAATAATTGTGGACATGAAAACAATGGCTATAAAAGGGCATGTAGTGTATAAGATAAAGATACACTTAAACCCCCAAAAGACCCACAAATTTTATTTTTTTTGGGGGGAGGGGAACTTAAATCTTTGACCTCAAAAAAGTAAATATTTTTTATAAGATAAAGAGAATCATTAGACCAAAGCCTTAATTTTTTCACAAAGACAATTGATTTAAAATCTCTGTCGCTGTCACTTCTCGGATGCTACAAAAATATTCTTACGCAGCAATTAAACCAAATCAATAAAATCAAAATTTCACCACGTCAAAAAAAAAATTGATTTAACTGACCTTTTTTCCGTTTCGATGTCTATTTTGTACTATTCAAGTATTCAAAAAAATATGAACATTAGCAAGAGGAAAAGTGAATGCAAATAAGAAAAAAACAATTATAGTTAGTTTTGAATTTTTTTTGGTGCAATTGATTTCACTTTTTTTTTTATTTGTCATTGTTATTTTTTTATTGGCAATTAACTTGAATTTGAATTTTTGTTATATTTTTTATTGGTGATAAACTTGGTTTTGAATGTCTACAACCTAAGAAATTTTTTTTAACATTTAAATATTTTCTCATATATAAAATCATACAAATTTTTTGAGGGTATTTGGGTTGATAAATAAACCTGAATAACTAATGTTGTATTGGATAAGAAAACGGTGGGGCCCATTTATCCTTAGTTTGGCAAGGCATCTGAAGGCTGGACAATCGTTGGTATTGAAAAACTCGGCCCATAGTTATTGGGCTCATTTATCCCCTCTCAAGTGGATAAACAAATCCCACCAAAAATTTGGGATTAAGCAGTAGCCGATAAGATACACAAGTGTTTTTACCATTACACCCCTATAAAACACTAAAGTAGGGTTTCTTTATCCTATCTTTCCCCTTTTCACTGGTCCCCATCTTCGAATGCCGCCAAATCCTCTCCATTGGCAAGGTGTGCTATCTTTTTGTGTCTATATATATCGCAAATTTTGTGTATCAGTTGAGAGATGTTAGTCTATGTCAGTGTATCGATTTGTGTCCTATTGTGGGTTCATTGGGTTGGGTGTCGCTCTCTATCTCTATATCTCTCTGTCTGTGTAGCTTTGTATGGGTGTATGTTGGGTATTTTTTTTGTAAAATATGCATTTTACTTCACTCTTCCCCAACATGAGTCTCTCATTCTATCGCTTTCTCTGACTGTCTCTTTCTGTATCCTTGTATACCTTCTCTCTGTAACCCATTGTTGATATTGTGCTACCTAGCAGAAATTGTATGAATATGGCTTAATACAGACACACAACAGAGAGTAATGTGTTACCCAGCAGTGAGTAACACACACATACATGAATAAAGCTAGATACCCCTATCTTCCGTGTCTTTGTTGCTGCGTCTCTATGTGTGTATCGCTATGTGTCTCTATGTGTGTGTGTGTGGATGTGCAATTAGCGTTATCTTCTCCTTCTTGTGTGTCTCTATTGTTGTGTGTTTGTTTATGTGTGGGTGTATGTTTAATGTGTGTCACTCCTACCTCTTTTCCCTCTATGTCGCTTTGTGTGTGTGTGTGTATGTTCTCCTACCTTGTCTGTGTCGTTGTCGTTGTGGGTGTATGTTCTCCTAACTCGTCTGTGTGTTTGTGGGTGTATGTTCTCTTTCAACTTCTACCTATATGTCTATGTGTGTGTGGGGGTGTGTGTGAGTGTGGGGGTGTATGTCTGGGTGTATGTTTAGTTAGTGTGATCTCCTAACCAGTAGGCAAAAATAATCAGATACATTGACATAGTAATTTTAGCGACACATACACACACCAGACACGATGCTTGTGGGACACAGTCTTAAACACAGATTATCCAAAGCGTATACACACACACACACACACACTAGTATGGGGGAAATTGTAGTAATTATTGCAGAGTTTTCATGTTTTTGTTTGCGTTCTGCCATGTGTTGTTGTGTTAAACCAGTTTTTACTTTGTTAACAGTGTATCGGATCACCTTTTCAACGTTTTAAGCCACGACTCAGGTATTCTCAATCATGTTGGACACTTGTGCAGTCTTATCTATTGGGCCATTGTTCTTATTTTTGTGTTAGATGATTTGTGAGGTTGAATACTTTGACTAAAATGAAGTTGTTTACATATTTGAGAATATGATGAAGGCACATAGAATTTATGCTTACATTTGTTTTTAGTTGTATGGAACACTGATAAATTTTTTCATGTTTTTAAGATTATTGAATAACGCTACAAACTAAAATAATTAACTTCTTTTTTCAGTAAGAGTAGCATAAATTGGTGATAACAACATTATTGGATGAATATTTTTGGATGAATTTAGTATACATGGATAGCCCTAACGATGAATTATGTACGTTACTTACCCTTATGCATAGGACTATTCGAGAGATGGTTGTTGTGTTTAATCTTGTGGTATCTATAATGTTGATGATATGAGACATATAAAACAATGGTACCACTTATGAGGTTCCACAACACTTTTAAAGGAGCCGGTTATAGATTGAACACTTGCACCGTCTCATTGGGGAGAGTGATAGAACGTGTATAAGCCAACTCAATATGGATAGGCACACGTTTGTGGTACTGTGTAATATGGTACGTGATGTGGGGCATTTAGGTCCAATTAGGAACGTAAGTGTGAAGGAGATGGATGTTCGATGTTCTGAAGTATTTTAGTTCATGATGAAAAAAATAGACCGGTTAAGTTCAATTTTCTTCGCTCGGGTGAAATTGTTAGTCGTCATTTCAATAATGTGCTTACGACAATTTTAGGGCTGTGTAGGTTATTGCTTCAGTCTCCTGAGCCTATACCGACGAACAATACAACCAATAAATGAAAATGGTTTACGGTAAGTCCATACTTTGACATTAATATAAACACTGTTTATTATGCGTATTACCATAGCCTTTGTTAGGTTTTATTACTTGATTAAAGATGTAAAAAAATTGTTACTCAATTGGCTTTATAGAATTGTGTTGGTGCATTAGATGACATGTATGTTCCTGCTCGAGTACCTCTTGTCCATCAAGCTAGATATAGAACACGTAGAGGTGACATAGCAACAAATGTGTTGGAGGTATGTGCGCCAAACATGAAGTTCATTTACGTGCTTCCTGCCTAGGAAGGGCCAACTGCTGATTCTAAGATATTGTGAGATGTTGTTACTAAGCCAAATGGGTTGAAGATAGCACGTGGTAAGTATTATATTCAGATTGTGTGTACAACAAACATGTAACTATGAATAAAATTACATATGTTGGATACATGTAACCAATATATTCTTATACAATACAGACACGTACTACCTAGTTGATGCTGAATATACAAATGGGGAGGGATATTTAGCACCATTTCGAGGTCAACAAAATCATATCCAAGAATTTGCAGCTGGTTTTGCCGCACCTCAAAATCCCAAAGAATTGTTTAATCTGAGGCATTATGCAGTAAGAACAAGCATTGAGAGATATTTTACATTATCTAAAAATAGATGGGTGATTCTTAAGGCACCGTGTGTTACTATCTTGTGCGCACTTATAACTACATCATAGTTGCATGTTGTTTGTTACATAACTTAATTAGGAATGAAATGAGTGTTGACCCTTTCAAAGAGGAGTTGCCCGAAAAAATTTCTGTTGATGGTGAACATACAGATGATGTCATAGACAATGTGGAGACATCTACTGAATGGTCGTTTATTTCGTAATCAGATGGCATTGGAAATATACAACGAATGAAAAAGTAGTCATGGTCAACCTATGTAATTTCATGAATTTGTATTTATATATTCACTACTGTTTACTCGAACAAATTATGTTTCATGTTATTGCATGCAAGGAACGTAATGTGTTACAATGTAATTCACTTTTTTTTACATATTGTGGTTGGAATTTTATTATGGTCGTGTCTTACCCGTCGTCCAAACATTTATTGAAAAAAAGAAAAATTATTTGTTGTTGTGTTTTGGACATGAGGTAGACAATGTCACACACAATTGAGAGTAAACAATCAGAGAAAGGTGTCTGGAGGACATAGACTACGACCGAAGAGAATTAGCTTATACTGTCGTTGAAGGACGTGCACGTTAAATGGGTGGAAATGTCAGAATGACACATTTAGACTTGGATATTTACAAGCCCTGAATAACAGTTTGAAATTTGTCATTTTAGGTTGTCAATTATGCGTTTCCCCTCATATGGAGTCCAAGCTGACAATCTGGAAGAAGAATTATTACTCCTTGTTTACTAGGATATCTACTTCAGGCTTTGAGTTTAATAGTATTGAGAATAAGATACTTGTTGATGGTGAAGACATTTGGTAAGACTATTTGAAGGTGATACTCGACACCCAAACTTTTTCTTAGGTTTCATGTTACTACTAGCAAAATAAAGTTTATTTTAAAAAATTTTGATATATTGTCCTCATATGGTATAGAAGGACCGAAATGTAAAAAGCATGCGAGATAAGTCGTGGTCTTACTTCAATGACTGGGGAATGATATTTGGCAAGGACCGGACAATTGGAAAATATGCTATCGATGTGAAAGACATGGTTGGCAATGCTGAGGCTGCAGCGTCAATGAGAGAGGTAGAGAATATAGATGCACACATTCTTTTAGAAAATAATGTACCGACGTCAAGTAATGCAATACATGGAGGTGACCAACCACCTTATATAGAACCAAGTATTGCCTCCCCATGTCCAAGTAAGAAAAAGAAAGTTAGGGTAAGTGGTAATACATCTTAGATAATTGCAAAAAGTTTAGGAGACATCTCCAAGGTATTTGATGAATATGTTCAAGACAGTCATAAACAACTAGACATTATTGCACACCGAGTTAGGTATATGCATGATATTGCTGATGCACAAAAAAAAAAAGCAAATGTGGAACTTGAGAAGATCAATGGTATATCAATGGTTGATCGACATGCTGCACTTTTTAAGATTTATTGTGACCCAGTAAATGTGGACATCTTCTTTAGCTTGTCTGATTATGAGCTCTCTGCGTGGGTTGGTGGACTATTGTGTCAGGCACCACAACATTGATCAATATTTTTGGAAACTTTGAACACTGCATGGTAGGACATACAAGTTGGTAACATGTTGGGGTTTTTTCGAACTTAATGGTAACCATATGTGGTGGGTGTGACAGTAAATGATGTTGGCGTTTGGAATCTTAAAATCATGAAGTATGATGTTTTGTATTAGCGTATCAGTTGTAATATGTTGTTGGTGCTTGTGTTGGTATCTTTTACTATGTATCTAACAAATGTCATGTAAAATATGGCTTGATGTACACTTGCATGCAGGTTTGGTTATATTATATACATATTATGTACAAATTGCTTTTGCTAATTGTAGGATATCTAATTTGGAATTGTATGTTGCTATGTTAAGGTGGTTCATTATTTGCATTACAGTGCCTTAATAGAAATATATATACATATATATATGAATAACTACATGAATTTTGTGTAATTAGATATGAACAGGAAGCAACATTAGTACATTGTATTCATTGGTAAACAAGTTGGTATTTACAAGTCATGGGTGAAACGTTATGCGCATGCCAATAAGTATCCAGGTGTACTATACAAATCTTATGATTTGTATGTTAAGGTGGAAACTGCATTTGCCATGCACGCTGTGCGACAGAAAGTAAATGTACCAAATGAGATGGCTTTTCAATCCGCCTACACCTTTGGAGAATATAATTTAAGATGGTAGTAGGAACATCGACGAAGCACCTGTTTGTGCAGTAGGAATAAACGCCTACAAATGTGATCTCATTTGGTGCATGATAAGTGTAGTCATACTCATTTTGGGTATCATGCTCACTCATATTGTGTACTCTATTATGGGGAGAATTTGTTGATTTTATATTGTTACCATTACAACTGACAACTTTTCTAACAACCATAAGAATGGGCTGCTCCCACGTAATGAATGTGGTACATGTAGTTTGCCAACATTAGTATTTTATGTATTTGATGAATATGGATAATAATATCTTTTTATTGTCTATACGTAAAACTACTATATTTTGTAAAGTTGAATGCATATAAAATGTCATTCGTGTCATGATATTATCATGCGTAAATTATGCAAATTATATGTAACTTGTATAGTTGTAGTTGTAAATGAAGATCCCAATCATTACAGAGGATGAATCAAACGTCCTAATTGACACACTAATTGAGTTTAAGAGTAGTGAGAAATTTTCACATTTGGAGTGTTAGACACACATAATGATGGACGATATGTTGCACGTATTGAAACGATGTATACGAGGCTTTAGCTTGTCTTTTACTGATTTACTGCGAATCATTTTTTTTTTGGAGAGGCAGTACTACACTATTTCTGCCATGCTTGATTGTGTCATTTTTTCATGGGACCCGTTGAAGAAATGTGTTGTCAAAGGACCCGGAGATGGAGCACATGAGTACTTAGAAGTAAGTTATTTCATTGTTCGTAGCTTCCCTACATTAATAAAAATTTATGAACGTTGTCGCAATTATCCACTTCATTAACACATAGTTGCATGTTATTACAGGTAGGAAGATGCTTTTACTGCCCAATATTGTCTAGTATCGTATCCAAATTTTCAGTATTTTGGTGTTATTTTTAAGAAGGATGGATCAAGTACAAACCAACATAATAGCGACCATGTTGGATTGTCTCCCTTGGTTAACTTTGGTCAGGTAGTGGATGTTATAGTGATCGATAATTTACTAATTTCATGATCATTATGAACACATTTTGTCAATTACTTTGAATATTTGTATGTATTAATATATATTTGTATCTAACTAGGTAATTATGTTGAGCCATTTTGGTTTTTATGACACACAGTAGCGTGTGAGCTTAGCTTCACTTTAATTACCGTTTATGATTGCCTTTGTTTTGTATGCATAGTTTAAGGAAATAGAGAATGTGTCCATATCGGTTATGTGTACTTACTAACTACACTGCCTTATTTTTTTGACTTTTTTGTAAAAGGCTACGTGTGTTAATGAAATATGTTTATGTAATATCGAATGGTGTATTTCGTTGTTCTTATTTTTTTTCAAAACATTGTGACACAATGTTTTGATCTACTATGTATGTGGTCGCATTTGTGAAAATTCAGAAAAATGTCGAACCGAATTATGTTCAGTTTTTCCCCTTGGTGACATAACTACAAAATAGAATGAAATATTAAGGTGGACCACATAAAATTCCAAAGCCAACATTGACTTTAGTTTGGATAGGATTGAAGGTTAAAATTGTAAATTAGTGTGAAAGTAAAGAGAGTTGACCAACAAAAATAATGGTTTGTCTGTGGGCTCATTGGATAGATTTGGATTAAGAATCCAAACCAATCCTATCCACTATAGTTTTGCCAAACACACCATTTGAGTAAAGAAGTCCAATTAGGATCACCAAGACAAAAATTATTAACAGAGAGAGTATGAGATAGAGAGAGAGAGAGATAGAAATAGAATAAAAGTTTAATTAAGATCGTCAAGACAAACAATAGTAAGAGACAGAATGAGATACATATACATAGTGAGAGAGAGAAAGAGAGGGAGAGAGAGTTATATGAGAAATGAGAATCTTAGAGTTGTAAAAGGAATGAAAGTTCAATTACAATTGTTAGATCAATAATTTTCAAACCATCTAAATCGCGAAAAGTTCAGGACAAATAAAGTTAGCTCCCTTATTATATAGATTTTCTGTTTTTTGATATCTAGCTTATATTGTCTTTGTAATGTGCAAAGTCAGCCATAGAACAAATTCTTAAATTCTCAATGAGCACTAGGCCTTCAAAACCTTTTTTTCTAAATGAGAAATTTATGGTACCAAATCAATTTGGATAGCGCACTACTATGTGCAAATGTTTAAATTTTTTTTTATACTAATTTGTTGACTCATTTACAAAGTATAAAGTCATGTCATCAAACCAATAAATTTTGGCCGATTATGGATGCCAAAAGGGGAAAAGTTGGAAAAAACATATAGATGATATTCTAAATGTTAATATCGTCTCTAATCCTATGAATGACATTAATGCCTCTAATCGTGTAAATGTTTTTGATGCCTTCAATCTTATAAATGTTGATCATGCCTCTAAAGGCCTAAATGTTTTTTATGCCTCCAATCCCATATATGTTGATCATGTCTCCAATCTTGTAAATCCCGTTGATGCCTCCAATTCTGCATATTTCGATGCCTCAAAGCCTACAAATGTTGTTGATGCCTCTAACTTTGTAGTTGATGCGTCGAATCCTGCAAATGTCATTGATTCCTTCAATTCGGTAAATTCTTGCAATAAATTCAATCATAATACAAATTTCTTCAACACAAAATGAAAAAAATTATATGACAATATATTTTATAACTGACCTTAGTTATTAGAGCATGGTGCTTCACTAGATAATTTAACAAACGTGGACTATTTTATATTTCTTTGTTTTCGTATTGAAATTTTGTAGTTGACATAAAGAATAACAATAAAATATGTGATACATTAGTAATGATATTTTACGCGAATTTCAAGAATACAAGGATGATGATGACAAGTTTAAGTATTTTGTTAGGAATAAAGAGTTTGAAGTTACCCTAGATTTAATTGAAAAAAATTTAAAGGTTCCCCCGACCCTTAATTCTTGAGGATATGGTTACTTATGTATATCAAAATTCTAAATAGGATGAATCTAGTTTGAAAACTTTTATTAAAAAAATTTGTAATGAACGTATTGTTTAAATTGACAACAATATCAAAATTTGTAAAAAAATACCTTATTTTGACTTATAGGATTTGAAATCGTATAGTGACATGGAATATTGAGCTTAGAATATATTTTGTTGAATTTGGAGTTGATAGAGCGTATCTATTTTATGCAATTGGGAAGAAGTTATGTATAAATCTCACACTAGAGACGGAGGGAGGCATAGGCCATGGTGGGCAAGTGTCCCCCCTCAATTTTTTTTATTAGTTATGTATATATATTATATATTTGTATAATATATTATTTGGGTCCACCCAAAACTTCAGATAAAAATGTTAGATCCACATTATTTACCCAAAAGAATTAAAACATTAAGCCTGTTTAAAACAAAAAAATTTGAGCCCACCACTATCTACCCAAATTTATTAAAAAATTAAATCTTTGACTTATCACAATTTACCTAAACCTATTAAAAAAATAAAATTTTTGACAAAACATTAAAAACAAAACTTTTGGCCCACCATTAAAAAACAAAGCTTTTAACCCACTTGACAAGTAATTTCTATCTTATCTAGTTATTTTTCCTTTTTTTTTTCTCTCTGTCTCATTCACTCCCAGCAGCTCAGCCAGAAGAAACATAGAGTAAAGCCCATTTCTCAATTCCTTGAGCACATGTGCACACTACACTGTGCACAAAACACACACAAAAAATAAATTAGTTTTTTATTTTTAAAATTTTGAATTAATTAGTGTTGGTAATTTTTTTATTTTTTGTGCATTTTAATTTTTAACCCTAATTTATATTTTTGTGCATTTTGCTCTTATTTGAATTTTTATGCATTTTTTCCTAATTTGTTTTTTTTTTGTGCATTTTGTCCTAATTATTTTCTTGAATTGTTATAGTCTGAATTAGTAATTGGAGATGTTTTGAAGACCTTGAGTTGCTGTTATTGAGTCAACAATAAAAAATATTTTTTGGTAACTCTTAATCCGAACCTATTTTTAATACTTTGAATGATATTGTTTTTATTTATTAAAATTATGAATTGAATACTTTTATGCATTTGAACTTGTATTTGCTTCCTAATACAATATATTCTTTATTCTTGTAAAGTGGATGTATAAACTCATTTTCTTAAATAATTTTTTGAAACAGTCATGAAGAAGTACTTTAAAAAAAAGTTTGAATCAGAGTTATCACATCCTCTAAACAGAGGTGTTGATTCTTCAAAGAAAAGTCATGTAAATATTAATTTGGTGGATCTTCCATCAGATCCCGAACTACGACATCGGATTATGGATTATAATTTTAATTATCGAGACCAAATTCGTAGAGATTATCTACAAAAGGGTTCTTATCAACCCCGCGACCATAATTTTCCACAAAAAGGATTTGGTGTTAAACTACGACAGTTTAACAAAACTTGATTTTCTCAGTTTGGTAACTGACTTGAGTATAGTGTATGAAAGATGCAGTATTTTGCTTGTGTTGTTATCTTTTTAAATCAGATATGGAAAAACAATCGGGTGACAAAACCTTTGTTGGCTTGGGCTTTTCAAATTGAAAGAGAATAGAGAAATTCCAAATGTATGTTGGAGGCATTAATAGTTCTCATAACCAAGCTTGTAGAAAATGTCAAGATTTATTAAATTCAAAACAAAGTATTGAAGCCATTTTTTTCAAACAGTCAGACCATGCTCGAAGTGAGTACAGAACCTGTTGAATGCATTTATTGATTGTATTCGATTTCTTCTGAGGCAAGAGCTTGTATTTTGTGGCCAAAATGAATCTGAGAATTCAAGTAATCAAGGAAACTTCTTTGAGCTTCTTATATTTCTTGTTGGTCATAATGAGGATATTAAAGTTGTTGTGTTGAAAAATGCTCATGAGAATCTCAAGTTGACTTCGCCTGAAATTCAAAAAGACATTGTAAATGCAGCTTCTGTTGAAACGTGTAATGCTATTGTGACCCGGCTTAGTGATGCACTTTTTTCTATTTTTATTGATGAATCATGTGACATATCAACAAAGAAGCAAATGAATGTTGTGTTGCGATTTGTGGACAAGAAGGGACATGTACTTGAACACCTTTTAAGTTTTGAACATGTTACTAATACTAGCGCTCTCTCACTTAAGATAGTTGTAAAAGATTTATTTGCTAGACATGGGTTGTTCTTGTCAAAATTGCGCAGGCGAGGTTACGATGGAACTAGTAATATACGAGATGAGTTCAATTGTCTCAAGACATTTATAATGAAGGAGAATGAATATGTATATTATGTCCATTATTTTTCAAATCAATTACAATTAGCTCTTGTGGCAATTGTAAAAAATTATATTCAAGTCGCGAATCTTTTCAACTTGGTTGCTAATATTGTGAATGTTGTGGGAGCCTCATGTAAATGACGAGATATTCTTAGGGAGAAACAAGCGACTAGAGTTATTGAATTACTCGATAATGATGAGTGTTCAAGTGGTCGAGACCTAAATCAAGAAACTAATCTTACATGTGATTCACATTATTATTCTTTTATCAACTTAATTAATATGTTTTAATCAGTGATTGATATACTTGATATGGTTTCAGAAGATGGTATAAATGCAGAACAAAGAGGAGAGACAAATGTTCTTTTAGACTTGCTATAATCTTTTGAGTTTGTATTCAATCTTCATTTGATGGGAAGCATATTGGGAATCACAAATGAGTTGTCGCAGACATTACAAAGGAAAGATCAAGATATCGTGAATGTCATGACATTAGTTCAAGTATCCAAGCAACGACTTCAAATGATGAAGAAAATTGGTTGGAGTTGTTTTTTTGATGATGTTACATCTTTTTGTGAAAAATATGAGATAATTGTTCCAGAGATGAATGATATTTTTAAAACTTGAAGGAGGTCAAGACATACTCAAGAAAATACAAATTTGCATCACTATCAAGTTGAGTTATTTTATATCGTCATAGATATGCAACTTCAAGAGCTAGATAGTCATTTTATCGAGACAAACATTAATTATTTCTTTGTGTGGCATGTTTGAGTCCTTCTAAGCTTTTGACAAGGAGAAATTGGTTCGTTTTGCCCAATTTTATCCAAATTTTTTTTTCACTAGAGCTCATGATACTTTCTGATCAGCTGAATAGTTATATTATTGATATGCGCTCTAGTATTGAACTTTCAAATTTGTCAGGGATTGGAGATCTTGCTCAAAAAATAGTTGAGACAAAAAAATATATAGTATATCCATTGGTCTACATACTTGTGACATTGGCATTGATTTTGCCAATTGCGACTGCTACAGTAGAGAGAACATTTTCGATTATAAAAATTGTGAAGAATTGATTGCGTAATCGAATGGACGATCAATGAATGACAAATAACTTTATTATATACATAGAAAAGGACATTTTTGATTGCATTAATAATGATGTTATCATGCAACGCTTTCAAAATATGAAATCATGTTGTGGTCATTTGTACAATACTATAGTTAGTCTCATTTTTTGTAAAAAAAGTCTAATTAAAACCTTATTTTGCAGTTTTTTTTTGTTTTTGTACCCCCACGTATATCGATTTTTGGCTCTTTTGTCAATGAATTTTTAGGTATTATATAAGATTTAAAAAACTTATTTGTCTTTAACTTTAATCCATAAAAAGACAAATTTTTAAACTTATAGTTAGTGCCCCCCACATATAAATTCCTGGCTCCGCCCTTGTTGCACACTTATAGTACTCTTATGAAACCGATAGATAATGACACATCAAAAAAGAGTTTAGGACATGTTAAGACTTACCAGCCTTCTAAGAAGGCCATTCATCTCGAACCTTCGTCTCAAGTTGAACCCCAAACAGATTGTCATAGTCCAAGTATTTCTACATTAGACATAAATCTAGCCAGTACTACTTCTTCATTTGATATGAATATGGTTGGACAAATGCTTCCACTAATTTTGACTCAAAAGGAGCAACTGCAAAAATCACAAGAAGACACGAATATGTCTTTTAGAAAGCTCAAGAGTAAGATTGATAAGGTTGATACTTATTTAAAAGAATGTAATAATTCTTAAAGAAGTCATAACAATTAATAGTTTGTTTGGTTGTATATATATTAAGTACTTGTAGTTGTTCGATTGTTTATAAAATGCTTGAATGAGTTCACCTCAAATGTGATGAGGGAATTATTCCATTTTGTCACTTTGATATGGTTTTATTGAAAATCTCCAGTTTCTTTGTTATTTACCTCTAAAATGAGTATCGTAATGCTTGTGATGGACCAAATAAAATTCTTGGTTTATTGTTGCATATACAAAATTTAATGGACCAAACAGGATTTTTGAATGTTTATATTCTTTGATTGAGTTGTTATCCACTAGAGAAATGGGGTAGTGTTTGTGAACATACATGACATAATGCTAACGAAGTGGAAGTTAAATGATATTTCCATAGATTTTTCAATATGTCAATTTTTCTCTATAAATTTAATATAGTTGTTTTGTTGATGTCATTTATAGGGGGAAAAAATTTGCAACAAAAAACATAAAACCTTCTAATTCAAAGTTAGGAAAAAAGAGAATTTCATCGTTCCATTGTGCTCCATGATTTTGATACCCTTTTTGACTGCATAAATTAATGATTACATGATAATGGTGAAGAATATTTTTTTATAAAAATTGTGCAAAAGAAGTTTCCTCTAATTACCGTGATATTTACTAAAATTGGCATTGATGTATTGTGCATGAATGGTTGAATCAATGCTTGGTATCCCATCCTCAAATAACAGAGGAATTGTTTCTTATCATTTTAGTTAATTAGTTACAAGAAAAAAAAGACATACAGTGAAAATGAGATTATAAGAACCTGATAGTCGAGGCTACAATCATTCACAAAGAGAGTCCAACGGTCTTCCTCTTTATATATTGGTAGGGTTGTTGCGATCTATTAGGTTATGAAAAAGGTATGTCGAGTGGTTGTTGCGATTCAAAAGAAAAAGATTTGTTGAGGAGTTGTTGCAATTCACATAGTTGTGAAAAAAACATGTCGTCATATGGATCATTCGATTGACACATAAGGAGTGGACATTTTTTAATAGTATATGCTCCTATATTTACTACATCTCCATGGGGCTCAATATTGACTTTCATAGATCTTCAAATTCTACCATTGATTTTCATAGATCTTCAAATTTTTCCGATGTACATCAAACACACATACACCTCTTGAATTCTTTAACAAAATTTCAAACATTTATATTTGTGAGAGCATTTTTGGACAAATGTCATCTACATAACCGATGTGTCACTTGCAGAAAACCTCTTTCTATTGCGGAAATCATTGTTTTATCCCTATCGACAATAATAAATACAGGCATCTTATTATATATTATATGAAGAAAAATACCTAATAACCACACATATATTAACCATCTTATTTGAAAGTAATGCACAACCAAATATAATTGTTGCATTATGTTGTTTGACACCTGCAAATATCACAAACGGATTCTTATTTGCATTTGTCGATATGTTATATCAAACGTTAGCACATAGTTAAAACACTAGTAGTGTACTCGATATATTGAACTAGCCCAAAACAAGCAATTTAGAGAACTGTCTGCAATGATGCTATACTTGAAATAAAATAGTAGCTTCAACTCTCCCTTGGTGCTCAAGTACGTCAATGCGAATTCCACATAATTGTCTCTCATCTTTTCTCTACGCTAGGAGCTATGTCATTATATAGATCCTTTCTAGTAAACCCAATATTATGATATCCTCCTTATTGTTGCATTATGAATTTTATAGTATGACTTGTACGTATACCAACATTGCACAAATCTCTAGCTTTTGCTCTGTCAAGGTTCTTAAGATGCCTATGTGATCAGAGAAATGACATGCCACGTGGTGGAATCAATGGATGATTTTGCTCTATGACAAAATCCTTTACAACCCATTTTTTTGTCTTTATATTGTACTTCACATGGAATGTTGCAAGACATCCAACCTTTGTTAAGCCTTCTGGTTCTTTTTATAGTTCAACATGTTCCGCATTCTTTGCAGACGACACCCTTCTCTCGAACAAACCCATCTTCTTGAAACCGGCATGTAGTTCTTGTCATACTTTTAGATCATCATTTGTAACACTAAACCCAACACGTCTTCTATAGGTGCTATAAAATTGTCCCCGCTTCGTGTGAATTAAACGATGTTACTCATCTATCATGTTTTCTTGCATGTCAATGTTCTCATTTTCAAAATAATGGAATATGTCCTTCGTTCCATCATCATTTAGGTCTATAATAATGTGCTTTTTTTCTCCACATAAGTCAAAGACATTTGTGTCAATTAACAAGAAATTCATGGTAATGACAACTATTTCTACCAATTAACTAATATTTATAGAAAAATATTATTGGTACCCATCAGTATTATTAGACATTTATAGTGCAAACTGCATAATAAAAACAAAAACAACGGTAATCTTGGATATTTGTGCCCATAACATAACAGAATGAAGATATTGATGTCTACAAAATGGGATACCCTTAAGTACCAAAGATCAATACTGACCTAGAGAACTTAATATGGGGCTACATAATAGACACTTTGTTGGATAATTCATAAGTGAATCCTTTATTTGTCAAATCAGATATATTTTGTTGTAAGTGATATATGATTCATTAATTTAGCAAGTGAACGTTATACGTAGGGAGATTCTTATTTTTGTCGAGGACCCCAAATATTTTACGCAACGGAAGGCAATGTAGTACTTAAGTGCAAAGGATTGGGTATACGAGTAAGTGGATTGCCTTTAATTAACTTTTGACTTCAATTATTGTGCTCTCTAAATGACAGTAACTGGTCACTAGTTTTTGTTCATTTAACAGATGATAAATATGTTGTCATTCATTATGTTGCCTAGTGAGAAGATGAACAACACCACACAAAAGGTCGGATGGTACTTCTCAACCTGGTTTTCGATAAAGTATCTCTATTCGTCAGTGTTGTGCAGTGATTCAGAGTTATGTGCTTCATAGTATATTTATTTGTTAATTATATCCATTTTATGAATGTTTATGGTAGCAACAAGAAATTGTGATGATATGAAAAAAAAATGTCTTAGATGAGCATATTATAAAATATTTATAGTCATTACATTGGTGACAATAAAAATCTCAATAAGGTTTGACATTGCACATTGTTTTTATACAAGTCGTTTCCATTGATCATGCTAGATATACATGTCTCGTTGATCACTGTTTTATATATTGTTAATATAGATATTGTTGGAGCAGAAATTTCAATAATCATTGACAGCACGTATGTGTCAAATACACAAAAAAATTCCTTTAAAACCCTACAAAGAAGAACTAGGGTTTACCTTCAAGATTGCTCTGGATTGATCTCGTCTCAGCACGGATACAAAATCTAAAGACAGACGCAAAAACAGTTTGATGAATCTCACGATCTTCTGACGTATATCCCCCCACGCCAAAATCCAGATGCAATGTGGGCGGCAAGAACCTCCGAACTTTTACTCTCCCTCAAAACATGAGTAATCAAGGTGATGCTGATTTAGAGAGCTTAAACGTCTATATATAGACTACGACAAAAACCCTAAGGAGAAATAAGGACCGGACTTTCAATGAGTTTAAGATTCCCATGTTCAACCTAAAACAAATATCCTATAGTCTATTAATAATAAGTTAGTCCACTAAAAACTTATTATTGATTTCCTGAGCCTTATCTCAAAATTATGTTTTGAGCTCCTTATTATTATATGTTTAATAATCTCACCATATTTAAAATTACAAATGTCCATCAATTAAATAAATTACTGATAATTATATTCAATTGATTTTTTTTTTATTCTTTAAGAGCTTATCACTCAACTTATTTGTCATATCGGATAATTAAATCCACTTGCAGAGTTTGACATAGACAAAACTTCTGAACTTTCTCAAGAGAACATCATCAACCCATTTAAATATTAGGACGTGATTTTTTTTAATAATTAATTTTTATCATACAAATAATATCGTCTCCCAATTCACTGAGCTTATGGACTCAATATGAATTTTACACTTTGATGAATTAAAAGTGACAATCATTATATGTACGAAGCAATTAAATATCTCGAGATTAAGAGTATAAACAATCATAATAATCATGAGGTATTTATTATCTTATTCAATCAATAAAAGATAATAATCTCAATATGGGTCTGTTCAATACACAAAGTTTATTAGTGTAATAATCCGAGATATCAAACAGTTTCCTATAGTCAAGACAGAGTATGCCAGAATATTAAACTACAATCATACTGATGGTGTGTCCAATTCCATCTAAAATTGTGAACATATATTCATATTATACAAGGATCCAATAATCTGACCTTATGTGCATAAGTCGAACTCTATACACTAGTTTATTTATAATGTAAAATATAAGACACATATGCATACCATATATCAAATATAATATAAATATTTTGTCCATATTGATTTTTAATAAAATAGAAAAACCAAACTTCTATTAATTAATAAAACGAGTTTCACTATAAAAAGTAAGTTTTTAGTATATAACCCTACTAGATATATCTATCAATAAATGATGGAGGCACTCATTGATACTTATGCGTAGCAGACGTAGAAAATAAACAGGTAATGCTTCTCGATCCTTTTCCTAATAACATAAGAAAAGGGATGTGAATTGGCAGACAAATAAAACAGTAAAGTTTATGCAACCAAATAAATTAGGGAAGTGTAACCCCAATATTTGTCATCTCACTGTATTGTTTTAATTGAATTAGTGAAGGTACTACATCTTCTAATTCTTGAGTTGACCCCCGAGTTCCAAAAAATATATAAATGGCCTATCATTCCACCAAGTTGAGGGCTTGTACTGCCTAATGGATTTGATTGCAAAATGTATGTCATATTGATGATTCAAGTGCAGCAGCTGGGTCCATATTTCCCGATAAAGATATCACAGTATTCATTTACATGATATTTCATTTTTTGTGTTAAGTTCGAGATAGCAGTATAACTTGCGTGATAGAGATATGTCATCCCAAACTAAATCATTTTCTATAATTGATAAAAATATGTTAATCTAACATGTCAATGCACATGCTAACTTGCTCTTGTAGGAACCAAAGAGACATATGTGGAGGGAACAAGCACTGAAATTTGTCACACATGAAGACAACATCAAGAGAGATGAAATCATTTATAAGACACACCTATATAAATCTCATTTTGGTTCAATTTTTAGTGTGAAACCCTCTTTAGGAATGAAATGGAAATCACGTACATGAGATGAGACTTCTTGGTATGTATGTATGTGGACATATATGTTCCTAGTGTCCTGTATTACTTTTGGGTTGTGCTAGTTTAAGGCCAGTTGGGTTGCGTTGTGCTAGTAACGCATAATTTAATGAGCATGTTATTGTTTGATGTTATTATTTTTTTTTAGTGTGTTACTGTTTAATGTTATATATATATATATATATATATGATAAAAAAATTATTTTAATCCTAACACAATTCTCAAGTTAAGAATTGGTAATACTAATACAATTCTCAATTTTGGAGTTATTAGTTTTTACAAACAAGTTTTGATTAAGTATAACTATTGAGGGTATTTTGGACAAAGGAGATTAAAATAGACTTATCCTCAAACAAATTTTTTGAGTGTACTTAAGTTCAAATAAATTTACAAAAAAAGGCTCGCCTCCAGAGAACCCTAGATTTAAATTGAATAGTTTCAGCCTATTTATCCATTCCATGACACCAAAAAACCATTAAAAAAACAAAAAGAAAAAATGGTAAAAAATAAACTTTTCAACATTTTCTCCCATTTACTCATCCCGTCTCTCTCGTCCACTCTTTCTCTCCCTAACTAACAATGGGCAACTCATCTGCCTTTGTCTTTATTTTTTTTATTTATTTATTTTGGATGTCTGCCTTTGTTTATTTATTTGTTTTTTTTACATACCACAAAATTTATAAAGTCTATAATTCTTTATTAGTATTATCATTTTAAACTTGGACAACGGACATTTCAAAAGGCGAGAAAAATAAATTTTAAATAAAATATTATTTTGAAAAATAAAAGTCTTTTTTTTTTAATTGTCGTTTTAAACCACAAACTTTCACGGGCACCCCATTACTCACATAAAAAAAATCTTAATCTAAATTTTGAAATTTGATCCGAATCCGACCGGCTAACCCCGAGGTAGTGTGGTTATTATCAGTTGACCTTATGGGCAATCTAATTAAACAGTAACACGAGAGGCACTTCGACTTTGAATAACGTCTTCACGTCCTAAAGGTAGTGCCTCGCACGTAAAGCCAAGTTTCTTTTAAAAAATCTCTTCATGCATACACGTCTTCCTATTTAAACATCCTCATTTTCACTACCTTAAACACAAGAAAACTCAGTGTCAAACATGGCTTCTCTCAAATCCTATGGAAAACTCGACGAATCTGATCAACAGAGACTCAAATCTCGTCAAAAGACCCGAAAGAGAATCGTCATAATGGCTTTATCTTCAATCATTCTTATTGGTGTTATAGTGGCCGCCGTAGTTGGAACTTCTCAGGCCAAAGAGGGCAGTTCCAGAAGCGAAGCTTCCCTCATCCCCGCTTCAATTAAAGCGGCGTGTGACACGACCTTATACCCTGGTTCGTGTTACACTAGCCTCGCCCCTCTGGTTAATTCTAGCCAGGTTCAGCCCGAAGAGATCTACAAATTATCGGTCCAAGTAGCAAGAAATGAACTATTGAGAGTCGCCCAGTACTTCTCAGAAAACGAAGGATACAAAGAAATCACCGATAAAATGGCCATTGCAGCTCTCGAAAGTTGTCGAGAACTTTTGGGACTTGCTCTGGATCATCTTAATATTTCCTTGGCTACTGACAATGCCTCATTGCTTGATGCTGTGGATGATCTCAAAACTTGGCTAAGCGCCGCAGGCACTTTCCAACAAACATGCATAGATGGCTTCGATAACACAACAAATGCACTAAAAATCAGTGTTTTCCAGAACCTCAAAAACTCCACTGAGTTCACTAGCAACAGCCTCGCCCTCTTAAACACTTTTTTGAATATTGCATCTTCTTTGAAGGAACGACGATTGCTGAGTTTACCTCTGCGGGAGAAGGGGTACCTCCACGAGGACGTAGTGACCAGGCCCAAACGACTGTTTATCAAAACGTTAGCAGTTTTGAACCGTAAGCATACTGGGGGAAGCGAAATGCCAAATTGGTTATCTCTGAGAGATCGGAAGCTGCTTCAGAGTACAAATTCGACAATCAAGGCCGATGTTGTGGTGGCTAAGGATGGTTCCGGGAAGTATACGACGATTGGTGACGCCATGAAGGCGGCTCCCGATACGAGCACAAAGAGATTTGTGATCTACGTGAAGAAGGGGGTATATAATGAGAATGTTAGGGTTGAGAAAACCAAGTGGAATGTCATGGTGATTGGGGATGGAATGAATGCAACTGTTGTTTCTGGCAGCCTAAACTTTGTGGATGGAACTCCAACATTTTCAACTGCAACATTTGGTAAATATCTTCATGCCACTTTGCTATATTCAACAAAGAGTTACATATTTTGTACCTAAACATGAGTTAATTACAGTTTCAGTGATACCACGAAACCTATCACGCCATTAAGTCAAATTTTATGTCTAAAGACATACAATTTTTACCAAACCAAAATTTCGTACATAAAACGTAAAATTTTATTAGTGAACTTTTGCCCGATGACAATGATCGCGACAACTTCTGTAATAGCAAGCTCAAGGAGAAAAGTATTGGCCACCAAAATTATTTTCCTTGGTAAATTGGTATTTATAATATATATGTTGCATGGTCATTGTTCGATTTTTGATATTGGGTAGTGTCTCCAGGCACAGGATTAGTGATAGTTCATTAATATTAGAACATGAAATCTCATAAATTCCATGAATAATTTTTTTTTCAGCATAAATCTTCATAAGGTGAAGCCTAACATTAAGGTAAGGTTTTTCATTTGTGTTCGTTTCTGTTTCTTCCAATTCAGCTGTGTTTGGTCAAGGATTTATCGCTCGTGACATGGGATTTCTTAACATTGCTGGTGCAATCAAGCAGCAGGCTGTTGCCTTGATGTCAACTTCCGACCTGTCGGTGTTCTACCGGTGTCGCGTGGACGCTTTCCAAGACACTCTCTACACTCTTTCTAACCGGCAGTTCTATAGTGAATGCAACATCTATGGAACAGTTGATTTTATTTTCGGAAACTCGGCCGTTGTCTTCCAAAACTGTAACATTCTCCCTAAAGTCCCCATTCCTGGCCAACAAAACACCATTACAGCTCAAGGCAAGATCGATCCTAATCAAAACACTGGTATGGCTACATTGGAATGAATTTTCATTATTCTAATTTTGATGGACCATCACTTGAATTTTATTTATGACTAGATGGTTATGCTTTTCATGACTCCAAACTTCTAGTCTTCTATATAATGGTATTATTGTGATTGTGTCCAATGAACAATCAAAGAAACAGAAAAATTAGAATATGAATACAAGAATTTTACGTGATTCGACAATTTGCCTACGTCCACGAAAGAGCGACTGCCTTTTTTTTATTTCATACTAAAATATGATTACAACTTGATTTATATAAGTTACAACCCTAATTAGGACAAATCCAGAAGGCACTTCGCTGCGCTTTGACAATTGGCCCATTATATTTGAACTTGATATACCTCTCCATATGTTAAATATGAGCCACCTATTCTAATAGGTATAAATACTTATAGGCCTATAAAATCTGGCAAAACAACTTAAAAGGTATCTATCTTACCAGTATTTTGTATAGTTTTTAAAGTGTACTTTCCAATTTTTTCGATTAGAGTCATGTTTACTCCTTCCTCCTAGTTTGCGTGAACCCAGAGAATGCGTTGTTGTGAGTATCTGAATTAGCTAAAATAGAGGTTGACCCAATTCATTCGCCAAGCGACTGATCATCACTTCATGAGAACAACAAAAACCACAATCTCCCTATTTCCTTTTTTCGGTGTTACCTTTTGAATTTTGGAATCCCTAATATTCATTAAAATCATCACTTAACGGAGACAGAAGTATTTTAACAGAGTTTATACATGCCTCTTAAATATCAACTCGTTGTGAGCATTTGAATTGAATCATCGAATAGTGACATCAATTAAAACTTAGGAAAGTTTTTACATGTTATGTATATATTCTTCAAAAAATCAAATGTTATGCTATCATGTATATGGTGTTAATTTACATTCTCATGTTAATATTTCCTTTTGTATTACATTTGATGATTGAAATTCCTACATTTGATATAAGTATTTCAACAGGTATCTCTATTCAGAACTGCACAATTGGGCCTTCAGAAAACCTATCCTCTGTCCAAACCTTCCTTGGCCGGCCGTGGAAGAACCACTCCACCACCGTGTACATCAACACGATGATGGGTAGCTTGATTGATCCAAAAGGGTGGTTACCGTGGGTCGGGACGACAGCACCCGACACCATATTTTATGCTGAATTCCAGAATTTCGGGTTGGGTTCTTCGACGAAAAATAGGGTTAAATGGAAGGGATTGAGAAACATTACTAGTAAACAAGCTAGTACGTTTACTGTCAAATCTTTCATCAATGGGAACAAATGGATCCCAATGACAGGGATAAGTTACAAACCGGGTCTGTGAGGGCAATGTTTTTTGTTAGCTCCATGCTGAGGATTTTTTTATTTCCACTGTCTGGGTCATTTTGTTTTTGTTTTTTTTTTTCTTCTTTCTCTATCCCCTTTATTTGTATTGATTGATTCAAGTGTAATTCAAATAAGGCCATAATAAGAAAGATGGATTTTGTGAATTCAGAGTGTGAATCAAATTGGATTTTGAGATACTCTTCGTTAATGGTAGATCACTCATCATGTACTCACGTGACTCATTATTTATATGTGAACCCCACCTCTCATTCATACACGTTTGATGATATTCTATGAAGTGGAATTAAGTGAAATTATAATAGAGAAGATCTAGATTCCAGTATGGTTGAAAGAATAATGTTATTCAAATCTAATTATTGATTTAATCCATTGTAACTATTAGATTGATAGTGAATTTCATCCATCGTTGAGACTTATTGCTAATCCAACGGTTGCAATGAATTAGATCTAAAAAAAATAGGCTATGGAATAGAAGGATAGTAAGCACAAAGTTATTTTACTATATTATGTAACTTTATTTAATTATTTTCATGGTTAATGAATCAAAATAATTAAATCAAGATTTATAGCTTAGACTTATTTTTCAGAATGGTATCTAAAAAGTCCTTGCTGAAAGTAGCATTCGAATGAATTGAGTGGGGATTCAAAATGGTACATTTCATGAACACAGGTTTTGGAAAATTTTTTATCGAATGACTAATTATTGTCTGTGCCTGAAAACAAAGAGTAATAAAAAATAGTAAACAATAAACATATCTGTATTCATATTTAAAATTAAATCACAAACTTAGAGAAGAGATAAAAGAATTTAAACACTAGTTTGTAATGGGGGTGAAAGGTGGTGGGCGGCAATGGTGGTAGTAGGAGACAGTGATGGTTGTGATAGGAGGTAATGACTGTGGTGGTGGTGGTAGTAGTGGCGGCGACGACGACGGTGGTGGTGGCGATGAAGGTGGTGGTAGAGGTAGTGGTGAGGCGGTTTCAAATATTATTTTTTTTTAAAAGTATTTAAGAGAAATAATTTCTAAAAGTATTTTTAAAAAGTCACTCCAAACACACCTTTAGAGACCCTATTTTTTTTTATAGGTGTTAAAATTAGCCGTTAGATTAACTTTAAAGTAAAATTTAAAACGATCTCAACCACGAATAGTACAAATTATTTTGTTTATCTTTTGAGATTTGAATCGTAAATTATTTTATTATATAGATTGGTTTTTAGTAATTTACCAAAAGTTATAACTCATAGAGGGTGAGGTTATAACCAAAAAAATATCGATTGGAAACTTCCAACCACCGTTGTCGACAACTTTGATTACACAAACTGTAGTTGTTCCCTCAGCCTAACATAAAAAGGGTCACATCTGAAGAAAGATGAATTCAATGTACACTTTTGAGTGATTAGCCAATGCAACAACAATACTAGCAACTAACTTTAAACAACCATATAAGAATTGTGAATCATTTTATTATTGTTTTCTTGTTTCCCTACTCTTTTTGCCATTGTTGATTAATTCAACTGTAATTCAAATAAAAACATAACAACCTCATCTATAGTTTTTTAACATTGCATGGGGGCGGCTTAACAGTGTTATAAAAAAAGTTTGGGCTTAAAGGCCCTAAATTTTTAAATATCATAAATGGTCCATGTAAAAACATTAAATCGATAAATATTTTCAGTCCTACAAAAAGGCCTTATAAAAATACAAGTCTAATAAAAAAAAAAATTTAGGCCTTAAATCAAGAAAGACCTATAACTTATAGGTGTACAGTAATAGTTCAAACAAAAAATTTAAATCCATGCCTAAATAAAAAATTTTAACTTAAATAGATTAGACCTATTAATTCAGCCGTAAAATTAAAAGGCCCTAAAATTTATTTTTTAAAATAAAGAAAAAAAACTAAATGTAAAACTAAAACTACTAAAAAATCTAATTTTAACCCTAAAAAAAGTCAAGTTTAAACTTACGATTTTTTCAATCATTCTTTCTCTCTCTCTCTCACCATTAAGTTTAAATATGATAACAAAAATTTAAATATAAAAATTTAATTTATCGTTTTCGTTTTAAGCCCCAAAATGTCTCGGGTGACCTCTAACATTTAGGGGTGTCCATGGGCCGAGCCAGGCTAGGCCCACAACATTTTTTTTCTGGTTGGGCCTAGGTGGTGTAGGCCCAAGCCCTTATCCAAGTAAATTATTGAGCGGGCCGGGCTTTGGGTAGAGGTAGGCTACCCGCAGGCCAACCTGTGAATCTATTGAGCGGGGCTTGCTGGGCGGGCATTTTTATATACATCTTTATTTAAAAATAATGAATATTTTTGTAATTTTATATTTGTGTAAATTATATTTTTGAATCAAAAGTAAAGTCAAAATGGATAAAAATAAAATAATAAACTACATCCAATTGAATGAATAAATTCCAATTAAGTTGACATCTACTAACTTATCTATCATTTTCATTACTCTACCATTTAAAACTTATATGTTTAATACATAAAAAAGAAAATAATATATTATTTATAATATCTAAATTTTTAAACCTTCAAATTTGGATATTGAGAGATTTATTTCAAAATTTTAAATTTAATTGTCTAAAATTATAACTTTTTTTTTCAAATGAAGGGTAGGTGGGCTGGGGCTTGTGGGCAGGCTCTTGGGCCGGGATTTGGAGGCAAATCTAAGCCCTTTTTTTAAATATTTGGCTCAGGTTCGGACGGGCCAACTATCGGATCAATCAGACTTTGGGCCGAATAACGAGACCATGATAACCCAATCTATGGACACCCCTAGTCACATTGCATTTTCAACTATGGGTATTAATTTTTGAACTCTCTCAGTGATAAATATTCATTGCAAATTGAATACAAAGTTGCCTAACTTTACTTTGAAATGTGGGATTTTATTTCACCGACATCTTTAATCAAAAACTTAATGTAAACCAATATTAAGAATGAAAGTTTGAAAATGTAAATACTTGAGAGAATAAAGGCAAATCATGCCATAGTTGCAAAGCGAGATTCTCTCCGACACTTTTTTTTTTCAATTGTTTTTTTGGTGGACTATATATCATGCATTTAAGTGGAACTCATTATATACAACATATTCATTATATATAATAGAAGTAACCCGTGCCAGAAGGTATGATAAAATTTTAAGAGGAATGTTCGTGATCGTTGGATGAGTCTATTTGAAATCGTTAAATTAGTTTATTGAAGTTTATCATGTTTAATGTTATAAATTTTTTTTATAGGGTGTTCAGACTTATGACGATAAAATTTGTCCTATTTTATATTATAGATTTTTTTTTAAAGCGTGTCTAGGCTTATGTTGATTATTTCCTCGAGCTCATGACTAGTCACAGTAGCTTGAGTTGAGTTAAAGCGTGTCCTTAAAAGAATAAGGGTGCGAGAATAAATGAAATTCAAAACCTCTGAATTATCAAATGTCAAACTGGACTACTGACCCACTCCAAAGGATTAAGTGACTCATTATATACAAGCCTCATCATTCATCAACGGTGGATGATCCACCAAAAAGATAATTGAAGAAAAACTATATTAGAAAGAATCTAAATCGATTTTTTAAATGGTCAATGTATAGTTTGCCCATCAAATTAAGAGAAAATTATACTTATAATCCCTAAATTATGCCCCTCCTTTCATATTGCCCCCTAAACTTTATTCTCTCATCATATGTACTTAAATTATCAGCTTTGAGTTTCACATTACCCAAACTTTTTACTTCTTTCCAATTTATCATAACATATCAGGGCAAGGATAAAATTTCACAATGTTAGAGGAGATGTGATTTTTCCTTCTCTAAGTAGGCAAAATTCTATTGTTACCTCGATTTGTGCCAAGTTGAAATGAGAGGCATAGTTTAGGGCATGTAAGTGTAATTTTCCCTCAAATTAAAATCCACAAAGATGGTGCTAGGACTGAGTAGGGGTGTCAATTTTTTTGGTTAACACGAACCTGATTCGAACCGAATCTGATACAAACCTGAAAATAATACAATTAGTTAAGACGAGTAATAAATGAGTCAAATTAAGATTCGACACGAATAACACAATTAATAAATACTTAATAAATATTGTAGATAAAAAATAATTATTTATCGAATATTATAGATAAAAAATAAAAATCTTATAATTTTTTATATTAGTTATTGTCAAATTAATTAATTTTTTATTAACATAAATATTGACACGAAGTCAATATGTATCAAAAATAATACGACATTAAAATAAAATGACTAAAAATAACACGACATGAATTTGATATAATACGACACGACACGAAACTCCAGACCCTAAAACTGAGTATCATATAGAGCTACTCGACTTAAGTTCGGTTTTGAGAATAAACGAGTTCCTCGATTTCGGCATAATTCTTTAGACCCATTTAAAAAACCGAGTGATTATCGGCACTTGCACCCCTGCAGCCAAGTTTGGTGGAGACCAGAGTGAGGTTTGATGCTGCATTACACCAAGAGAATATATCATAGAAAGGCCAACAAAAACCTACTGAATAAGCTTTGTTGACCTGGCCTTTTGTCTCTTCTTCATCAGCTCTTTACCCATATAGTTTATTCCTGCGTTGTCACTTGCAAATAATTCATATTTTACTTAATAAACAAATCAAGAATTGTTCAAATGCTGATGTCAATCTCCGTGGCTTCAAACTTTCTCACTCTTATCATTGATCAAACCTCTCTGTCTGTCCTCCTTGTCATTGAATCTGTGTCTCTTGGGTCTTTCTTCCCCTACCTTCCATGGAATCCATGGCCATGGGCCAGGAAGCTAGAAGACTCACAGATGAATATGAAGTTTCAGACGTTCTGGGTAGAGGAGGATTTTCAGTTGTGAGAAGAGGGATAAGAAAATCAAGTAATGGGGGAAATACCCATGTAGCAATCAAGACTCTGAAGAGATTTGGACCATCAAATCAATCAGGAAATCCAAGAAAATCAATGGGTTTTTCAATGTGGAAACAAGTTTCAGTTTCAGATGCTTTGTTGACTAATGAAATTCTGGTTATGAGGAAAATAGTTGAAGAGGTTAGTCCCAATGATTATGTCATCCAACTGTTTGATGTATTTGATGATCCAACTGGGGTTCACTTAATCCTTGAGCTTTGTTCTGGGGGTGAGCTTTTTGATCGGATTGTGGCTCAAGAGAGGTATGTTATATAAATATCAGATATTTATCGCGTTCTGGATGTGTCTTGCCTAACGATTTTACTATTATAATAATTTTATTGTTTCTTTACTTCTGGATATCTGTCAACAAGGTACTCAGAAGCTGGGGCTGCAGCTGTGGTTCGGCAAATAGCTGGTGGACTTGGTGCTCTTCACCGGGCCAATATTGTTCACAGGGACTTGAAGCCTGAGAACTGTCTTTTCCTGAACAAAACTGAGAATTCTCCATTGAAAATCATGGACTTTGGACTGAGTTCTGTGGAGGAGTTCACCGATCCTGTTGTGGGGTTGTTTGGTTCCATTGATTATGTCTCGCCTGAGGCTCTTTCTCAAGGAAGGATTTCTTCCAAAAGTGATATGTGGTCACTGGGTGTCATCTTGTATATTCTCCTCTCCGGGTACGATAACTACTTTTCTTGGATAGTATCATATATCTTGTGGACTACCCTTGCCACTTTAACTGCATATGATTTGAAGTCTTTATTTATGGAGTCTTGGAGCGACTGATACCAATACCTATACCACTCGGTCTTATATGAAGCAACGCATTCAGTTTCTAGGTCTGGTGATTTTCGGTGTAATTAACTACTTTCACTTGATACATGTTTGATTTTATTGGAATTACACCAGTGACCCTGATACCACTTTGTTAGATAGAATGAATTGCGCAGAGCTATTGCTGTCGAAGAAGTATGGTTTATAAATGGAAGCATGAGACTCCTTACATAGGCAATTTACATACATAAATTTCTACAATACATTCAATGGAACTATCAATTTATATACTTGTTCTAGACTAATACTTCAAACTTACACAATAATGCATGAATATACTTTGAACCTATACAATTGACTCTTAATATCACGTGTCTAATAGATGAGTGTGTAGTGAAATATACTCTAGAAGAATCTAGATTATTCATACACCAAAGGAAGACATGGTTAAGTTAGCATAGATCGCAACACGCCACTTTTTCCCGGATGCTTTAGTAAAAGGAATTGTCAATGCTGTTGATAAAAGTTGTCATACTATCAAAAAGGTGGGAGAAAAATGCTTTTAGTTTTTTATTTTTTCCCAGATGCCACTTTCCAAATGTGGTACCTATAAAACTCAACAACAAAAAATTTTCTTGCCATTATGATGCCTCACATCAGACAATAAATGAAGTTCTTGTTTCTGACAATCACCAACCTGTCTACCAGAATGCTTGCAAGGCTACTTTAATTTTCTTTTTATTTTCATTGCTCTTCTACTTAATCTTATTTCATAAATATTCGGAGGAAAAAACAAATATTTGGAATCTTACAATTGCAATTCCAATCCCAAATTGTTCACACTAATTATTATTTTAAAATTTTAAAAAGTACGGGTCCATCATGTAAGTATTTTGTGTCAATTTCCTTTTTTTTTAATCTTTTTTTCAATTATGTCATTTTTGTTCCTTAATCTATAAACATAGTTTTTTTTTTTTTTTATTGGACCAAAGTGACAAAAATTGCATACTTAGCGGAATATTAAATTTTTTGCCCTTATTTTTATCTTGAGATTTTCATAAATTTCTGTTATCTCAGGTACCCACCATTCATCGCCCAGTCAAATCGGCAAAAGCAACAAATGATAATGGCTGTACGTTCATCTTATTTGTACAGTTAATATACAGTGGATCTGTCGTTCTCTGTTTCTTTACAATTCAATTAAATTTGTCTGCTTAATGCAAATTGAACATGCCTCTCTTGCAGGGAGACTTCAGCTTCTATGAAAAAACATGGAAAAACATTTCTTACTCAGCCAAGCAATTAATCTCCGGTCTCCTGACAGTTGATCCTCACAGAAGACCAAGTGCTGAAGAGGTAGGCACAAGTACTCATCACAGAGTTGTATGTATCATTATGTATCTAAGCTAAGAAAGTCAACAAGTTAAGTAGTTGTTCTGTACACGGTTTCAATTGGAACAGGAGATGGTCCTAGAGAAGTGAGAAGTACTTCTAGTTCTTTGAGCATCAAAACTAACTAAAAACTATAATTCAAAATCATGGAATAGAGCTTTAATCCCTCCGTAATGGGTCTTGTTGTGTTAAGTTTTTAAATCGTGTGAATTGTGTTTTGTTAGAATTTGCTCAATCTATACCCAATCCATTTTTAGTCGTGCAGGATCAGTAGAGTTCGTGTCGATTTACTTTACACAAAAGTCATTCATGCTAATTTCGAGTCGATTTCATGTTGGAGACCAGTGTTAAAATTATAATCCTTCCCCCAGGGGGTTTTCCTTGTGAAAACATTTTTGCTCAACATCGCATTTTGTGATCAAAATATGACCAAATTTTAAATGCTTCACCAATTCAAAGTGAAGTTTTAACTAATTCCATAGTTTCAAATAGATTTTTCAACATCCAAATCACAGAAGAAGCTTTCATCTCTCCTAATCTAAGATTGTCAATAGGACAGGTCGTTTTTGGTTTCTAAATCCCTTGGATCATGTAAAATATTAGAAATTAATATATACTGATATATAAATGAGTTTGCAAGTGGGGATTGTGTCAATCCACTTTCTAAGTTGATTTGATTGGTCAAACCGTTTATGGCCCAAACTCATTAAGACAAATACAATGCTTAGGTAATCTAAAAGCCTAACATGTTTCATTTTGTAAATAGATTCTTCAACATCCGTGGGTCATTGGAGATTCGGCAAAGGGAGAACAAATAGATGCTGAGATTGTCTCACGATTGAAGAGCTTCAATGCACGGAGCAAATTACGTGCTGCTGCATTAGCTAGCTTGTGTTGCAGTGCCTTCTTTTCGAGGACAAGGAATTTGAAGAACTTAGTTGGTGGATATGACCTTAAACCAGAGGAGCTAGAGAATCTCAGTATGCATTTCAAGAAAATGTAAGTACCCACATGCCTTTAATTTATGGGGGTAGGTCTAAGATACCCTAAACTTGCTTTTTGGTGAATGGTATAGATAATATTGGGAAATAAGGTAAAGTTACTACTCAATTTTATGAAATTAGTATAAAATGAGGTCGTTTGGGATTGAGATCTCAACTTTTTTGTAACTTGTTTAAATTTGCGGGCATTAAATGTATGTATTTTATTACACATGGACGGTTCCATCCAAAATATTATGTATTTTTTGTTTTGGGGCTGTGTGAGATAAATTCAAGTAGTTGGTGGGGTAATGTGAAAAAAATTTAATAACTGGGGACATTTGACAACTGAATTTGAGACAATCTTTGAGTCTGTTAAAGTGTGATTCTTCCTCCAGAAGTTGCAATGGACTGATTATTACATGGGCTAAATTTTTATGAGCTTGAGCTCATGGCTTTGAAACACCAAGTTATCTAAAAGAAGCAAAAAAAGGGACCAAGTTTAATCTGATGTGTCCTTCATGCTCACATGAGCCCTGGTTTGTTTGATCACTAAGAATTCTGATGGAGATCAGTTTTTGACAAAGTGCAGATGTGCAGATGGAGAAAATGCTACTCTATCTGAATTTGAGGAGGTGCTCAAAGCCATGAACATGTCATCATTGATCCCTCTAGCATCCCGCATCTTCGATATGTTTGACAACAACCGGGATGGGACTGTTGACATGAGAGAGATCCTCTGTGGCTTCTCCAGCCTCAAGAATTCGCAAGGCGATGATGCACTCCGTATGTGCTTCCAGGTGCAGTCTCCCTTCTTTTGTGGTCACACACGTGCACCCGATTAAACCCGACTAGAGTTGAGGTGATGTATTTTAGATATTACTTGAAGACGAAAATGTCTTGTGAATTTAGCAATCAATGAAGGTTAGCTTAAAGTGTGGTTGAAATACATATTAAAGCAATCTCCTACAATACTGGGTTCTTTTGTGGCTTTCTTTTGGTCATCTGTTGTGCTTAAAGTTTTAGAAAATTCCGGTCACAACCAGTCCCCTATCACAACCAATCCGATAGTGCACTTAGTCAACCTTAAAAATGAATGAAGATTTTTTTTTTCAATAAATTAATAAGTGCTAATTTATTTTTGTTTTTTGTTTGTTTGGCCATCAGATGTACGATACAGACCGGTCTGGTTGCATCAGTAAGGAGGAAGTAGCATCCATGCTCAGTGTAACTTATCTTTCCCTGTCAAAACAAGTTACTTCACAGGTTTAAGTTTTTCAATTGTTCCTGACATGTATCTGCTAATTTTAATGTGCAGGCCTTGCCTGATGAGTATCTTCCGATGGATATAACAGAGCCAGGGAAATTGGATGAAATATTTGACAGAATGGATGCCAACAGTGATGGAAAAGTTACCTTTGATGAGTTTAAAGCAGCCATGCTAAGGGATAGCTCTCTCAAAGATGTTGTCCTTTCCTCTCTTCGTTCAAAGTAGTTTGGTGTTATCTCTCACCTCTTCCTTCTCCTAGCTCGGATTTCAGGAGCAGGAACCGAGAAGGTATCAACAACAACTGATTTTATTACGGAATGTAGCATTTGGTAGGCCTCATACAATAACTGCCCTAGCTCAGCCATATGTTTCGTTTCATTTCTTTTGGTACACCTATGAAGTCAGCTCTAATCACTTACTGGCTTTTTTTCAAACTTTTTTTGAACATTCTTGTTTTAGGCAGGCAACAATAGGAAATCTGTGACCAGATCAGCAGGGCAGAACTTTTTTACAGTATTAACTGACAAGTCACAATTGTTTCACCATTTTTCTTTATGATTTTGCAACCATTTTTGTTTCTTGGAGTTTACAGTTTTATTTGCTTTTTCATGATTGTGGTGGGAAAACAGGAAAGACTCCATCTAAGAACCAAAACCATATAGGGATTGGAGTACCTTGAATTTGTTTGGGGGGTCCTAAATGTATTCTAAACATCTTCTGATTATCAACTTATAAATATGAAATTATAGAAGAAAATAATAAGACAGCCCAATACACGATACTCTAGGTGAAAGTCGAATCCACCGGGACCCCACTAAACCGGCTTTCCTCAAACGCCCATTAACTAATCACCACCATAAACCCACTCCAATACTACAAATTGCGACCAACACCATAAAACCACACCCACACCCACACATTTCAGAGAGAGAGAGAGACCACTGCATGCAGGGGTTAATGAGGGTGTGGACTGACTCCTTCGGCTTGGTGGTTGAGGTGAGTAGTTCGAGGTTAGATGGGCTGGTATTTAGGGTCAGGGGGGAGGAGGATTGTGAGCACACTACATGCAAATAAGAAACGCCTGGCAAGCCTACCTTTAGCTTGGTCTGCCAATAAACATGACTAATCTAATAACAACTTCTAAAATAAGAATGAGAGAGAGAGAGAGAGAGAGAGTTTTTTTTTGTTTGGGGGGGGGGGGGGTTGACCTACTCTTTTAATGATGGGAGAATAAAAGAATAAAGGGGAAGAAAAAACGAAAGATATGTAGAATGTTTCCTATCAGACACACAACAAACCTCAACACCAAAGCTGACCAAACTCCGACAAGCCCACAAGGTCCAAGGTTCCAAACCTTCCAAGAAGACTTAGACATTGCAAGAAACTGAGGTGGTTGTCGAAGAAGACGATGATGAGGGCGACAAGGATGATGGAGAAGTTTCCTCATCCCTCTCGACCAAAACATCAGGTTGGATCCCCCAATCTGTACTATCCCACAAACCAACCTGGTCAAACTCATTTTCAATGCAAGGTTCATCGAATATGAAGCCTAGATCCTCAAAGACTGGGTCATTAAACAAATCTGCTAACTCGCCCGGTCTCTCGTTTGGAAAATCGGGGACCGGAAGCAAATTGAATCCGTTATCCAAGCCCAAGCTCCATGGGTGCTTGTGCTCATCCGTGGGATCCATATACTGCATTGTGTCGGACTCGAGGGAAGGTATGAGCGGCAAGTTTTTGGGTTTCTGCAATGCCACTTGTTCTTTTTCTTTTTCTTCTTCTTGATCTTGTTGATGTGGCTGATCATGGTCTTGTTGCTCATCTGCTTGTGCTTCAGTGGAGGAATCAGGATTTTGCTGTTGAGTTTCCTCGATTTTTTTCCAGTGGTCCGCATACATGCTAATGTCAAAATTGGTCACTGCATTCATCCCTCTGTACTGTAATGCTGCAATGTCATATGCTGCTGCTGCTTCCTCTTGGGTGCCTTAATCATGAACAAAATCAGATAGTATGAATAAATAAGATTGCATACATATGCATAAATAAATCCATGATCACAATGTAGTTCACTGCCCAAAAGGATGAGATTTTGAATTGGAAACCATGGGTGAGGCTATTAATCAAACCGAGCTACTTGAGTTCGGCTTATTTTTTAAATGAATCGAATTTGAATAATTTTTTAGGCTCGTATGAAAAATGAGTCCGACAGACTTGACTTGAACTTGATAGACTCATCTTGTTTATGTGCAAATACTTAGGCTTGGCTCGGGTTCGAATCGTTTTGGACTCATTTACACTCAGCTTGTTCAGAAAATGAGTAGAAGTTAAACAATTTTTTTAGCTCGGCTAAGAACTCGTTTAACTATCAGTCTTAGTCACAGGTCTGCAAAAAATGTTTTGAATTCTTTTTGCCGGTAAGTATGCCTAACCTTCATCGACTAGGCAACTCTAATTTCTTTGGTGAAAAAGTGATTTGAGACGCAATCAGTCTAAGCAAATAAATAATATATTACTTTAAGGAAAAAGGAAAATAAATAAAAGAATGAATCCTAAAGCTAACCTAAATATAAAGATTTATCAACAATCTTCACATCCTGGTTCCATTTATAGAACACGCCCTTTAAATTGCAACACTTGTAGGCAGGGCACAGAGCACGGATTTTAGAATTTTCAATTTAGGTGGTCAATGTAGAATAGAAAACACTATAAATGTTGATTAATGGGGGATAAATGCGAAATTTAAAAATTTCCGGCAGGGCACCTCCGTAATTGCAGAAATTAATGTGTAAATTAAGGGGTATGAAGGCAATTCAAAGAAATAATGTTGTGTTGTATGCCACTACTTGGTCAGACAATGCCAAACTTTTGCTGCTCCAAGTAAGCTAACAACTTTGTCGGTAAACAACATAAGATATAACGAGCAACAAATTTATTACCGACAAATCAAGAAGTTTCTTCCTACATGCTGACTTAACAATCAATTCGTACTAACATCAATAAGATTTAGTCGAGAACTTCAAATTTTGCAATAAGAGACAAATTGACAAACTTAACAATCAATTTGTACTAACATCAATAAGATTTAGTCGAGAACTTCAAATTTTGCAATAAGAGACAAACCGGCAAAACCTTAATCTAACACCAACGATAACCCAAAAAAATCGATATGATTATGAGGCAACAACAAAAAGTAAACGATGCAATTATGGATTCGCAGCAAATCTTAATCAACATATCGACAATAACCAAAAATTTTTGATGTGATTGTTAGGAAACAACAAAAAGTAAACATGTAGTTATGAATCACTTCACCTAAATTAGTTGGGATTGTTGACATAGAAAATGGCCCGCTAAATAAATAAATGTAAATACAAGTCGTTGGCAGGAGGGAGTTGGCTCAACTAATGTATGTGTTTGTGATCATCACTGCATGCAGGATGGTGCTAAGTCAAATTTCCAAAGCAAAAATGTTGAGCAAATTACGAAAAGAGCCCTGCGATGCGATGGATAGCATTGACGTACTAGAAAAAAAAAAAACTAATAAGTCTTTATTTATATTATTGAATCCTATCGAAATTTTATGAGGACAATTAATTTATACTTTTTTTAATATAATTTCAACGAAGTCTTTGACATTTTGTTACAAATTTTCTTGTGTCCATTAGCTCTTAATTACGAAAAGTGCCATTATACTAAAATTCATGCAATTCAAAAATAATAAATCCGTAATACTACTTTGAATCCAAAAATAAAATCTTTTGATGCCCGTTATTTCTTAATTACGAAAATGCCATTATACTAAAAGTCATAAAATTCAAAGGTAATAAATCCCTAATACTACCTTGAATCCAAAAATACTTTTTTAGGAAGTTAGGAGAATAGTCTGAATTGTAATTATTTTTATTAGTACGACATTGATTCTATAAAAAAATAAAATAGTAAATTTCAATAGTTTGTCAAATATCGTACAAAATCATATACATGGAGTGGCGAACCCTCTCGGAGAAGTCGCGTTACATTCATCATCATAGATCAACCAAGCTTAGAGAAGTAGGGTACTGACCAAAAAAGGAATATTTATTTTTACAAAGTTCATCAGAAAGGCTACTTTACAAAAGGGTCTCTCTAGAATAAAAAAATAAAACCACAGTCAGCATGTGCCATGTCAACTTTAAAAGCCTATTAGACTGTTTTGGAGTGGTTGAGAATGGTGAATATCCAATTCCTGAAACTTTTAAGTAGTAATATTTATTTATAAACATTATAATAATTAACTCAATCCAAAGTTAGAAACATGAACACATCTTCAATGGATTCTCTGAAAAGCCAAGTCTGCCATTAAATTTAATACAATTAGGCAAAGATATTTTATTTTCTTTAGATCAAGGAGGCAACAATAAGTAGACCCGATTCAATATTGGGGACCTAAAAATATAACTCGTGCGGGATTGGATAAGTTGGGCGGTTAACCGGGGCTCAATGCAAGTTAGAAAATTTCAATCCAAATTCAACTCAAAATCGTATTCAACTCAGGTCACACAACTTAATCTTCAATTCAAGTTGAATAAAGGTTCAACCCAGATTAAGCCCAAATTTGATTCATAAACCACACAACTAATGCTACAATTAAGGTTCCAATCACGTTGTACCAAGATTTACTAGTTCGGATTGGATCCTGAGAACTCGAAAACCTCAATCCAAATATTGTCTAAATTTAAATAAAAATATGATTTTTTTACCCAACTTTAACTCCGAGCGCTTAAACCGAACCTCATTAATTGGGTGGCCGGGGTGGGACAAAAATGAGCATAAAAGACAAACAAAAGTCAGCTAAATGTGATTTAAGAGTTGTGATGCAGGGAAAGTAGAGATTGAAGAGAGATGGAAGTGTTAATAATTGCTACCATTACTGCACTTGTAAGAAATAGATGGAAAGAGGGCATACTATAAGTTCCCAAGTAGAGATATTTGTTTCCAAAAACTCGTCCAATTCGCGCCTCCCATCGTCCATTGTGGTGGTGCCTGTCATATCCAATAATATGCATGGGTCAAATTGTAAATTTCTTAAACAAATAAAAAATTCGATTCCCCACCCATCATTTTGTTGGTAAATACAATAGGACCCTCGAATTGTGTATTCCCCTTAACTAAAAATTATTTCAATTTAATACTTAAACAACGTAAACGTATTAACCATCCCCATTCATCCTAATTTTCTTTTAAACAAAAGGACAAACTTGAAAGCTTATTCCAATAATTCCCCTTTTTTTTCACCTTTATGTTTTAATTATTTTAGTTAAGTCTTTAAACAATGTAAATCATAGCAATCAGTTTTTCTTCTGTTTGAGAGAATTTTAAAACTAGAGACATTGTTCAAGTACCAACAAAGAAATTGAGGGTCTATAATCAGCCAAAATACCCTTGAAGAGTAGCAAGTGTTACACTAGTTATGGTTTTCCGACATTGATTTGGATAACAGTTTGTGCGATGGACCACATTGGACCAATGTATACACCTAGCGGACTAAAGTGACAAAATCAAAACTTTAATAACCAAAGTTTAATTAGTGGTAAAACCTGTTAGTGTGTGCGTGTATATCCACATGTTCACTTTTTTTTTTTCTCTCACATGAAAAGGATGAAATCCTCATGGGTCCCACCCAACCACAAGGTGTGAAAAAATGCGTGAAACTACCTTCCCATTTTTTAAAATATATATTTTTTAATTGTTAATTTAATTTTAAAATAAAGTTTACCTTGCCACACCCCGGTACTTAGAAACACCTCTAGAAAATCCACTACTCTTCCGCCGCAGCGTAGCTAGATACTCTTCCTTGGACAGCTTCTCCATTTCTTCAATTTCTTTATTATATCTTTCCACCTGCATTTCAACCAATTTTAATACTTAAAAAACTAAGGTGGGCATTTATAATAATAAACACTATTATTCATGGTCCAAAGTCAAAGTATCAAACGACACTTGCACGACTCGGTCGATCCGTATCGATAGCGACACACTCGACTCAGTGATAGACTCAAGAACATCTAGACGAATCAATCGAGCCATCATAATCAAATCACTAAATATCATCTGCTATCATTTTTTGACGTCACGATATAGACTGAATCTCTTATTATGTCCAATTTTTTTTTTGAGAATCGATGATTAATACTGTAATTTTGAAATATGAATTTATAGTAGCTCTGATATACAATAAATATGATGCCAATATTTAAATTGATCTTAGAAAGTGAAGGCCACGATGAATTAATTACCGAAAAATTCAGTGTGGTGTCTGGTCCCCAATACTTGAGGGCGGCAAGGTCGTAGGTGCGAGCCGCAGCTTCCTCATCTTCATAAGCTCCTACATTCAACAAATTGAGAATGACATTTAGGTATATAAAATGCACCGCAAGAGAGCCCCATGACCCACAACGAATTACTGAAAACAAGTATTATTATCCCCTCAACTTTTAATTATCTCAATTCGAACGTTAAAGTTTAGACGAAAAGACTGATTACTAAATTATAATTATCTCAATTCGAACGTTAAAGTTTAGACGAAAAGACTGATTACTAAATTAAAATAATTGAAAGTTGAGAGAACATTTTGAAACCGAGATCATAATCGGAGGATCATCTATGATATATAACCAGAATCAAATACAAGAAAATTAGAAGAAATAAAAAAAGGGAAGAGGGTAAGAGAGGGTGAGCTTACCCAAATAAACTAATCAGCGACAAAAGTGATTGTGAACGTTGCAATGGCAGGGATGAATGATCAAGAACAAAAAAAGAGTCAGAAACATAAAACAAATCAAGTACTAACCTAGAAGAGGGAAAACAAAAATAGTTAATTAAGAGATTAAAACAATAAAAGAGAGATTTCAGATCTCCTTTGTTTTTGCAAAATTTTATAATCAAGAAAACAAATCTAAGTCAAAACAAAAAAAAAAAAAAAAGGAATTCACTTTGTCTTCCTTTCTTGTTCTGAATGCTGTTCCAAGTGCTCTTGTCCCATAGATGTGCTTCAAACCTTCCTGTCCATCTATGCCTGTTTCCATACACCCAAATCTCAATGCATGAAATATGTGTGTGTGTTCATATATATATATATATATATGAGAGAGAGAGAGAGAGAGAGAACAGAGGCAGAGCTAGTTGGTGAGTAGTGACCCATCTGGAAATGGAGCTTCTGATCACTACAAAATGTACATGCATGTATGTGTCGAGATGTGTGTGTGTGAGAGAGAGAGATACCTGGTGACCCCTCTGTAAATGGAGCTTCTCCTGACTGAGGTGGGAGATTCACCACCATTGATCTTGCAGTTCTCTGACTTGAGGTTTTTCTTAACTCTGGGACGCTTGGTCTTGGGCTGGTCTGATTGGTGAGGCTGATTAGACTCAGCTAATGAAGATGACAATGAAGAAGAAGAAGGAGACCGCTTCATCTGGATGTTCTTTCTTTCTCTCTCTTCAAGTGACTTCTTAATATGGATAGAGAGAGAGAGAGAGAGAGATACTGAGTTGTGTGTGTGATGAGAGTGAAGGACTTATGACAGGGATGGTTGGGTAGTTCTAGAATCTAAAGGCATTTTTTTCTGGTAAACCAAAAGTGGTTTACCAAAACTAGAAGAAACAGGGGAGAGAGAGAGCGAGAGATAGAGAAATTGAAGCTTGGGTGGTGTTGTAGGAGAGACCATCCCATTGTTGAACCATGGTTTAATGTTGGAGTTGGGTTTGTTAAACCAAGGTTAAAGTTAAACCAGGTGTCTTAACACTTGGCTTAATTCTCAGCCTTGCTGCCAATTGGGTGTGTTCTCTGCTCTGGCCCTGGGAATCTCTCTCTCTCTCTCTCTCAATTTGAAACAAATTAGAGAAAATTACATTTTAACCCCTATCAGTATGGTTCCCGACTCACATTGCCTATAATTATCATATGATTCACATTAAACAGTCACTCTAACTACTAGTTTATATTAGTCGATGACTAACCTTCATTAAAAATTTGATAAAAAAAAAAAAGTCTTACTCGACCTCTGAACCATGTTATTTCATTTCATTTCGCATTGATAGATGGAAATTTTTGTTCAAAAACAACGTAATTTTGCTCTTATGGCAATTTGAGACCAATTTAAATAATCAAGAGTACGATGTGAGAAATTCAATAGATGTGAGAAATTCAATAAAGAAAGTGAGAGTGAGGTCATAATTCAAAGGGTCAAAATATAATTTACTAGCACTGTAACAACAACGGCCATCAGACTTTTTAACCATGAGTCAATGGTGGAGTGGGTTTATTAAACCTGGGTTAAAGTTAAACCAAGTGTCTCACACTGGCTTAAGACTCAGCCATGCCACCAATTGGATTTGTCCTCCGCCTTGGCCCTTTATGTTAATGGGAATCTCTCTTTCTCTCTCCTTGAATTTCAAAAAAAAAAAAGAAAAATAATTTATTGAATAAATCACTCACAAATATTGAATTCATAATAAATTTTCAATACTCTTTCAGACCCACTATTAATCTAATAATTATACATAAAGCTTAAATAATATTATCTAATTATTGGTTATTTAGTGGGGCTTTGTATGAAGAATATTTTTGTTTTGTTTTGTTGTCCTGTTTTTAAATGGTCAAGATTATTTAGACTAACTTACACACACTTCGACTAATCCTTTTTTTTATTCGGTCAGAAACAAATTATTCACGTCGAGATTAAAATATTCATGAGGAATAAATTTCTTATGACCTGACCTCAAAGAGTTATTAAATCTTAAACTCAAAACATCTCAATTTATAATTCGTATCTATTACCACTTAAATTATGCTTTCTGATGGGTCAAGCCCAAAATTGCCCATTCTATGTGCAAAGTCCAAATTCCAATTGAGAAGCCCAACCTAATTTAAAGATCTACCAAACCCAACATAGCTCAAGACCAGTCAAACTCTTTGCTTAGCCACGTCATCAAGGGGAGAGAGCATGAGAAGTCTTACCTGCACCGCCAAAGAAAACGGTCCACCCTCACCATATCTTTGACCACGTCTCATGGAGAGCCTCTCAACCATCTCACCCGTTGAGAAGAAGTCGTTAAACTCCACCGAAATAGTTGCTCAATTACTGTAAAATAGCCCCAACTTGTTAGGGAACTACTATAAATTGCACGCCCCACCAACACTTGGGGAGACCACACTGATTTCTTGGAGACCACACTAATTACTTGGGCATCACACTTTCCCTGAGCACGACTCTCTCCTCTCCCTCAAAACTTATACTTTCTGCTCTCAACACCCTTAAATTAATAAAAGACCCGACAACTAGAGTCGTTCAAGAGTGGACGTAGGTCGAGTTGACCGAACCACTATAAATTATTTGTGGCTCTCCATCTTCTTATATTATTTCTTGCATTTATTATTTACACTCGACAGGTGGTATGCAAAACTATTTTGTGCATTATTAGTTTGACACCGTCTGTGAAAAAAGACAAAAATTCTCACTTAAAAACATTTCATTTACTGAATCAATGACGATCATTACCAGATTCATGAACCAATCTGAAGACAATCCTCCACGAGAGGAGGAGGTTACTTCTCCACCTACTAACCTTGCCCCAAATGCTCCAACTCCAAATCCACAACAAATATTGGAGACCATGCAGCAGCTGATGGCCCAAAACTAGTAGATACTGAAACTCATGCTCACCGGACAAGGAGGAGCACAACTAGGAGCTCCACGCCCTGCACATCAAACAACTCCACAACTTATTGTTCCCCATTTGGGCACCCCCTTTGGAGTTCCCTTGGGTGCCCCTCATAGGGGAGCTCCCCACGAGGGATCTCCACCTCCTTTTCCAGCTCTTTTTTCTCATGGTGGAGGCTTTCTTTTTCAAGAGGACAAGGGTGAGAACCAGAGCATGGAGTATGAAAGCCATTTCCAAGATAATTTCAAAGGAGCTCCCAACCACTGGAACGAAAAAATAAAAGAGGTACAAAATCAACTAGGTGACATTTTCAACACTATAAAGGCACAGAGACCTGAGACAGTGGACTACCTTGTAAGTCGAATCGACACACCCTTCGTACTTATCGTGGCGAACTACCCACTTCCCAAGAAGTTTAAAATGCCATCCGTTGAAACCTTTGACGGTATGAAAGACCCACTTGATCACCTCGAAACTTTTAAGACCTTGATGCAACTACACAACGTCCCCAACGAAATTATGTGTAGGACATTCCCAACTACCTTGAAGGGATCAGTGCAACAATGGTTCGCCAAACTCACCCCGGCTTCCATAGGCTCCTTCGCCGAATTGAGCAGATCGTTTGTGACACAATTCATTGGTGGACGCCGCCAGCAGAAGCCGGTCATCCATCTGCTTAGCATAAAATATGATCGAAATAAGAGTCTAAGGAGTTACCTCACTCGTTTTAACGAGGAAGTCCTCCAAATCGAGGAACCCAATGACAAAGTCACCATGACTACCTTTCTGGGAGGCCTCTGCTCATCCAGATTCCTTTTTTCAGTAATGAAGTAACCACCAAAGAGCATGCCAGAATTATTGACAAAAGCTCAAAAAAATATGAATGCTGAGGAAATCAACAGGTTTAGGCAAGGTGAATCATCTCGCAGATCACCAGAAGCTTGACCTGCCTCTACACTGTTCTCAAACAGACAGCTTATCTCCAACTTAGCGGCTCTCTCACGGGTCCCCAAAAAAACTTGGCCCCTGCACTATTCTCAAACAGTCAGCCTATCTCCAGTTTAGCGGCTCTCTCGCGGGTCGCCAAAAAACTTGGTCTCTGCACTGTTCTCAAACAAGTAGTCTATCTCCAGCTTAGCGGCTCTCTTGGAGTCGTCAAAAAAGCTTGGCCTTTGCACTGTTCTCAACACATGCAGCTTATACCTCAAGCTTAAAGACTCCTTCATGGGTCGCCAAAAGCTAAGTCTCAAAAGGTGTAGCTCTCTCACGAGCAGTTCTCCAACTTTGTCTTTGCTCTCGCGCAAGCAGCCTACCTCTTTCTCTCGAGGTAATTATGTGAGATATTTTAATGTTTGAAATAACATTATTTTTGTCATCGCAAGCAAGCTCGCCCAACTCAGCCCGACGGCACAGCACGGTCGGAGGAATGCGATAAGTAAAAACAAGCCTCGAGATATCTTTATCTAAACGGAACAGGTTGGAAAAGGTACTCACCTTAGACCCATCGTCATCAAGTCCCAATTTGCTTTTTCGCTTCTTCTTTCGAGGCGGCAAGGAGTGGCCTAGGTCATCCTCTTGAGAGGTTTGGATTTGAGAAGTCACATTTGAAAGAGTCGTATCGTGATGACCAAAAATGGCACCTAAAGCTCCCTCGTCGCCTGCAGTGTCTAGCCCAACACTTGGAGGGGTGCCTGAGCTGCCTTTGCTCGTGACCCAGGTCATCCTCTTGAGAGGTTTGGATTTGAGAAGTCACAATTGACGGAGTCGTATCGTGATGACCAAAAGCGGCACCTAAAGCTCCCTCGTCGCCCTCGTCGCTTGTAGTGTCTAGCCCAACACTTGGAGGGGTGCCTGACTACCTTTGCTCGCCAAAACGGAGCTGCCCAATAGCTGGAGAGGTGCCTAACCCTTCAAAATTGCACAAAACAGTATTTTTGGCACACAAAACAGCATTTTTGGCACCAAAATCAGCAACTATGGTGTCCAAATCAGCGCCTGGAGCGACGCTCAGATTTGCCCCTGCACCCAGGCTATTGCCCAGCTCTCTCTGCTGCACCTTGGACTGATTTCCTGCATTTTTCGCTGAAGAAATGTTGTTGCGTAGCACTCGAACGCTGCCCAAAATAGCAAAATTTGTGCTGCCCAGCGTGTTTGAGCTATCCAGGACAGCATAAATAATGTCCAAACTGTTTCCCAACACACCTAAGCTATCCAGGACAACAAAACCAACGCCCAGGCAGCTAGCCAGTGCGCCTGGGTTGTCCAGGACAACAAAATTAGCACTCAGGCAGCTGCCCAGCGTGCTAGAACTGCCCAAAACAACCCCTTTTTCGCTGCCCAGCTCGCCTAAGAAGTCCATCTTTTTTTTCTCCGTGCCTATCCAGGTTAGGAGCCATGCCAAAAACACCAAAACCCACATGTGAAGAGCTTGAACCAGCGCCCAAAACAACGCCTGAACTAGCGCCCAAAGCAGCGCCTATAGGCGCTTGCACGGGCGGCTGCTAGTGTGCGCAAATGGCAGTGGCGGCTAGCGGGGATTTTTCCCCTCCTCCTCCTTCGATCCTTGCAACTTCAAAAGCTCCAAATACCCACCTAAAAAAAAAACTTGAGGCATGCAAAGCAAAAATGCATTGTGGAGGGAAAGAGTCATCTAGCAAGGAAGTCTCCATCACTTATAACTCAAGAAGCAAATTAATGCACCTTTCTCCAAGTTTCCTTGAACACAGGGCATTGGGGGGCAAATGATGGGTCAAGCCCAAAATGGCCCAATCTATGTGTAAAGTCCAAATTCCAATTGAGAAATCCAACCTCATTTAAAGATTCACCAAGCCCAACATAACTCAAGACTAGTCAGACTCTTTGCTTAGCCACGTCATCAAGGGGGAGAGCATGAGAAGCCTACCTGCACCGCCAAAGGAAACGGTCCACCCTCACCATATCCTTGGCCGCGTCTCATGGAGAGCCTCTCAACCACCTCACCCATTAAGAAGAAGTCGTGAAACTCCACCGAAATAGTTGCTCAGTTGCTGTAAAATAGCCCCAACTTGTTATGGAACCACTATAAATTGCACGCCCCACCAACACTTGGGGAGACCACACTGATTACCTAGAGACCACACTGATTACCTGGGCATCACACCTTCCCTGAGCATGACTCTCTGCTCTCCCTCAAAACTTGTACTCTCTGCTCTCAACACCCTTAAATTAATAAAAGACCCGGCAACTAGAGCCGTTCAAGAGTGGACGTAGATCGAATTGATCGAACCACTATAAATTATTTGTGTTTCTCCATCTCCTTATATTATTTCTTGTATTTATTATTTACACTCGATAGGTGGTGTACAAAACTATTTTGTGCATCATCACCTTCGATTAATATTGTGAGGATTGATGGTGGACACATATAAAGTCGGCAGGCAACTTGAATAGCCTCAAGGTTGGGTTTTGTTGATGTACAGGAGTAGAATGGTTGCCGGTGATGTTACACATAAAAGAGACTTCACCAATCAAGAACTCACTGGTGTGGGTCCTTGACTAAGGTTTCATAAAGCTCAAAATGGATTTTGGATAAATTACACTTTAATCTTTTCAACTGTGACCCTTTTTCGACTTTGTCTTTTCAATTATTGAATTCTTTACTTTGTCCCTTCAATTGCTTGGATTGTTTCACATTACTCCAACTGCAAATGTCCATTATCTTTTTGGGCAGGAAATTATTGATGTGTCAGGGCAAAGCGACATAAATTATAGAGTTCAAGGGAAAAATAAATTAATAATTAGGTCAATGTGAAATTAATTGCATAGTTAAGGGGGCAATGCGAAAATGAAAGTTGAAAAAGCAAAGTGAAAAAGAGCTCATCTTTGAGGGTAAAAGTGTAATTTGCCCTTAAATTTTTGAAAATGTAAGAAGGAAAGAAATAGCTCAATTTTTGTGTGTTCTTTTTTGGATTTTTCATAGGTGTTGCTTGTTTAGTTTACTCATAAATTATGGTTTCATACTATAAGAAGCATGATGTGACCATTGGAAAATGAATGTTGATGTTGTTGCTCATCTCACATTTAATTGAGTAGGAATGAGGTTGGTAAATGAATCGAATTTTAATTCGAGTCTTATTCAAATTAAATGTTGTAACTTATTGGTGATCACTTTATGAAATTTAAATGTAATTTTAATTTAATTTTGATTAAGTTCGTTACGTCGGATAAAATTTCTAATCGAATGTATGATTAATTGATACATATATTAACAGTGAAAATGAAATTCATTGAACATTCGGGTCAGATTCGAATCAAAATTTGAATGCAAAATTTGATTTTAGGTTCAGATGAGCTGAAATTCAATCTGTTTTCAAGTCTATTTGAAAGCCTTCCTCAATTGAACTCCACCTTAGTAATTAACCCTCTTGATGGGTTAAGACTATAATAAGGGGCTTTTTAAGTGGTGGGCTTGCCCTTTATCTGAACACTTTTTGTTCGCGCCCAAAATTTATTGGGCTTGCTTTATTGTACTTGGGCTTGGCTTGGTTACAATTTGTGTGGGTTGACCTAAATTTTGGGTAATTGCCAATAAAGTTTTATTCTAGACTGTCCACCTTACTATCTTGTAAGTTAACCTTAGTTGTTCACTTCAACCTATACATAGTCCATGAGTGTAGTGAAAATAAAGAACCTAGAACGTCTTGGCGAATTAGACTCAGAGATCATGACCAACAATAGCAATCACTAAGGCACCAAAAACTCTCTCAATGATGGGGACAATGAAGAGTCAACTAACTCTAACCCCAATTGAACCATACAATCTCGACAAATTAGCAACTTTTTAAAAATGCAATTAGCCATCAACTAGCTGAGATTGTCTAGACGATGATACAATTGACCTCGTAGACAGTCTGTGTTTGATAAAACGTGGAAATTGAAGTCTGAAAGCTGAAAGCTGAAGTTTTCAGCTTTCAAACTGAATGCTGAATTTATGAACTGTTTGATATTCACTAAAATATAATTATTGAATTGAATTAAACTGTTTGATAATTATACAAAGAGCTGACGTCTAAAAATAAATAAATTTTATTTTTACCCTTCCACTCTTTAATTTTAGAATATTTATAAAATATGTCATAACATAAATCATAATCATTATTATTATATTGTAGTCTACATTTAACAAATATTTGATCAAAATAAATAAATAAATAACATCTTAATAACCCAATAAGTAAACAATAACAAATTGAATAACACAATAAGTAAACAATAACAAATTGCATAACATAATAAGTGAACCATAATATTTGATAAAAAAAAAAGAACAATAACTAATAAATAATCAAATAATATTAAAAAAATACAATAAATTTAATTTCATTAACAATATGTGTGTGTGCCGTGTGTGTGTACAGTCCGTGTGTGTGTGTGCAATCCATGTAAGTATATGTGTGTGCAGTGCATATGTCTATGTATAATTGTGTGTGTGTGTAGTGCGTGTGTTTGTGTGTGTAATTATAATTATGTATGCATATTTTTGTTATAGAAGACATGGAAAAGAAAAAAAGAAAAGAAAATAGAGAGATCGACAAGCTGAATATATATGTTAAGGGTTTTGGAGAGAAGACTAATTAGAGTCTTAATATGATTATAAAATATTTCGGAATATAATTGTCATATTATAAATATTATTAAAAATAATTTTGCTAAGTGTTTTTAACTCTCAGAATTAAGTAAGAGATTTCCAATTTAATATTATAACATATTTTTAAGAGCACTTAACATATTAAAAAATTTCAAATTTTAGTTATCAAACAGGCTTAATTAATAAGTGCTGAATACATTAATTTTAAGTGCTAAATTTGGGTTAACAAACACACCTTTGCCCTTTATTTGAACTCTTTTTGTTCCAGCCCAAAATTTATTGGGCTTGCTTTGTTGTACTTGGGCTTGTCTAGGTTACAATGTTGTGTGGGTTAATCTAAATTTTGGGTAATTACTAATAAAGTATTATTCTAGGTTGTCCACCTTGCTGTCTTGTGAGTTAACCTTAGTTGTTCGCTTCAACCTATATATAGTCCACGAGGACAGTGAAAATAGAGAACCTAGAATGTCTTAGTGAATTAGACCCAGAGATCATGACCAACAACACCGGTCATTGAGGCACCAGAAACTCTCTCAATGATGGGGACAATGAAGAGTCAAATGACTCTAACCCTAGCTGAACCATACAATCTCAAAAAATTAGCAACATTTTAACAAGGCAATCAACTAGTTGAGATTGCCTGGACGATAGTATAATTGACCTCGTAGGCAGCCATCAAAAATACCCTGGCTACACCTATTGCTCAAGGAACAAACCCTTTGTCTACTACCCTAGCTTAGAATATATATATTACTACAGGGTGTTCATACTTGGATGAATTACTCCCTCGAGCTCGAATATTAGCCATTGTAGTTCGAGCGAATTTTGAATATGTCCCTTGATGAACAGTGGTGATTAACCTTTAAATAGTATGAGAAGTGTTAAACCTGAGACATCTTAATTATCGGAGACCAAACTCATCCAATAAATCACCCCTAAGGATTAACCTATATCTATATCTATAGGGTTGTACGGGACAAGAGTTGTGGTTGTTGAGGGAAAGGCATGTTGGGATCATTGGACCTAGACTTATTCTTTTTTATTGTGCTATGGCTCTGAAGTGAATTGTGCAGTCATATGGGCTCTTTATTGGGCTAGAAGTTTTTAAATTCACTCAATTTCAAATTAAGTATTTTTTTTTATAGTTATTTTGTATGTTGGTAGTAAGTATAATTTTAAATGAAATATGAAATTTAATTACCATAGTAAACATAGTTTTTCGATGAATTCTCATTTTTTCTAATTGGGAATTTTTTTGTCACAAAGTGTCTTTAGACACTAGTATTTTACCGATTATTTTTGTGAATAGTGAGTTTATATTGATTGACATTTTGTGTTATATATTTGTTTTTAAGTATAAATTTTTATTTATTTTTTATATAGTACCTTCAGGCACGAGTAATAATTAATTACTTATACATGTTAACAAACTAATAAAATTTTTTTATTTAATAAATCAATTATATCCTAACATGGTCTTACTTTTTTGTTTCACAAATTTATCAATAATTTTTGTGTTGACTTCCATATTTTTTAAATACCCAATTAGAATACATGTTTAACGATCATATTAAACTCTTTAACTTTCAAATCCTTTTGCTATCTTGCAGTCGTCTTGTGAGTATCTCTCTATATCCCATTTTGACATCTATACCATTTTCTACTCTTCTAATCTTAATCTACCACTCAAAAATTAATTTCTAGTAGATCAATTTTTTATTTAAATAATTACAAAAGTGAATAACATATATAGTTGTGTATTTATCACCCAAAAAGTAGCAATTTTTTTTTAAATAAAGTATCATAATTTTCTTTTCAGACCAACCAAAAGTTTTCTAGGGGAAAATTACTTATTTGATGTGTTCTATTAGAGATTGGAATACCAAAAAGATTGTATCTTCATGCCAACGAGGACTCCGACCCAATTAGTGATGTTGCAAGATGGCATTTCTTCCTACTTATTTTATACTCTTTCAACGAGACCCCTACAAGTGATCTATATCCTCCTTAGATATCACTTTTTCTTGACATTTGATGCTTTGTACTGGAGGTGACAATTTTTAACTCATTACCTATTAATTCGTCCAACTTACCTAGAAATAAATAAGTTTGGTACTTATATTAATTAATACGAGTTTTAAATGGGTTGTGTAATATAATTTATTTTAATTAAGCTGGTTAATATAGATTTTAAATGGGTACCCATTGGATTGAGTATTTATCTTTCTATTAAGTAACACAAGCAATAAAATTAAATAAATATATTAATATCCCAAAAAATACACACACTAATATACCAAAAATATACACATATATACTAATACATCAAAAAATACACACACACACACTAATACACCCCCCCCCCATGACCCACGACCCCGACCTGAATCATGACCCACGTCAACCCATGACTCGTAACCAATGGGTTGATCATGACCCACGACCCGTAGACTGACTTATGGCTCACAATCAACCCTCGACTCTTTATGTGTCTTTATTTTTATTTTTTATTAAATGTATTTTAGTATTTGTGTTAGTATATGTGTGTATTTTTTGTGCATTAGTGTGTGTGTGTGTGTTTTGGTGTATTAGTGTGTTTGTGTGTGTGTCTGTTTGTATTTTAGTGTATTAATATGTGTGTTATTTGGTGTACTAGAGTATCTATTAAGAATTTTAATTATTTTATGGGTTAAAGAGTTTAATCCAACCTATTATAAGTCATTTAATACGTGAGTGAAAAATAGATTAGATTAAATTTAACCTAATCCATAATTAACCTAATCAACCCATTTTCCACCTCTTTGCACCAAGAGAGTCTCAATCAGTGTACTGTGGCGGAGTCGATAGTCTGAGATCTTTAGCAGTAAATTCATCCCTAGTGTAATATCGCCTATCAGGGGTGAGTTCTATCAGTAGAATGACAAGAATTTTGAGTCTTCTTCAACCCCATTTGATGATGGACCTCGTCAAACCATGGCAAGGGGTGTGATGCAGGCGACATTGTCTAAAGCTTAATTGATATTGACTTTCAGAATATTAGGGTCAGGTAACAAATTTCTGATCATTTACACCCATACTGCAACAATGTAACGGACGTGGGTTATAATGATAATGGAAATCAAAATTTCTAGTTTTTCGTTTACAAATTCACACTTTTCCAAAAGATGCATGTTTCAGCAAGAAACAAGTAAAGTTTCTCACTCTCTCTAAGGACCAATCACCCTTGTTATTTAAAGATATGCTCTAATCTAGCTCAAGTCACAATGACGGTTGTTGTTAGAAAGAGTAGTCGGTGCAAGATTGGACAGTATATAACAAAAAAAAACTGAAGTATCGTCCCTCTTTTTGAGTTTTCTAAGTCCTACATCTTCTAGATATTGAGTTTAGCCCTTATCTCTGCTATGGTTGTAGAAGACTCCACTTGTGTAAATATCGCAAAGCCATGAGTAAATTAAAGTACACAAGAGTATTTGCAAGAGAAAACTTACAAAATATGAAATGAAGAAGCCTCTCGAGGCAAACATTGCTAATCAAAATCTTGTACCACTGTTGAGGGTAGGAAAACAACAAATGTTGATGCCAAAAAAATGTTCATCATAAGGGTTACACCACGTCATCGTTGTCGGGTGATACAAAAGATGCTGTTGTTGGTAAATTGTCCAAGTCCTTGCTCTGTTTCAAACATCTTTATCCTCCTAAATAAAAACAAGAGTTGGGGCAGTTGAAGAGACATAATGTGTTGGACCAGTAGTAAAGCTTCAATTTTTTTTCCGTACCATAGTTTTATTTTCTACAAATAAAAGCATGACACACCTAAAGTCTTTTAAATTTTATTATTTTATTTTACTTTATTATTTTTAAGATCGGTGATCATAAATAAATTAACACAAGATAAATAGTTATGATTCATTTTTTGGTATAGTATCCACATTTTTTTGTGGATACCGTACATAGTGTTGTCTAGGCCTATCAATCGTATCAAGTGAAGAGAGTTTGTGTTGGACTTAATTGATTCACGTCAAAAAATATTTCACTCATACCCTATTCATTTATTAGTTATGTTGTATCTAAGTTCACTAATTTACAAAACAAATAACTTAAAAAAGATTAAAAAATTTCAATTTCTTATCATATTCGTGTCGTATCATCGAATCGGTTCATATTTTGACACCCCTTGCCCAGTAGTAAAGTGTCACTCAACACTAAAGGTACAATCTATAGGTATGTCCAACAATATTGTTCTCTACTAGTCCATGGATCGGGCCGAGCCTAGTCGGGGTAGGCCAATGAAATTTTTTTTGATCTGGACTAAGGTAGTGTAGGCTTAAGCCCTTATCCACATGTGTTATCGAGCGGCCCGGGCTAGGCTTCCGGTAATGGTAGACTACTCGCAGTCCAACCTGACATTCACTGGGCGAGCCTTTCATTTAAAATGTTTTCAACTTAATATTTTTTTAAATTACATTTTTGAATTGAAAGTAGTGTCAAAATAGATAAAAAAATAAAAAAATAATAATTTTATTTAAATAAAGTAGTCATATATTACCACTAAATTTTCAAAATTTTAATAGTCAATTTTTTTTCAAACAATTGAGTGGAAGGATAGAAAGACTAGGCGGACAGCTCATGGGCCGAGTTATGGGTTTGAGGGCAAGCCCAAGGCCTCTCTTAAAAGATAATGGAATCAGACTCGAGCAGACTAATTATTGAGCGTATTGAATTTCGAACCTATTTTTTGAGTCAAATAAAAGAACCAATGGATAACCCGGCCATGGACACCCCTATTTACGAGTAGAATCTATTGCACCGAGCATGGCTCCCCTGCCATCTAATATCCGTTCATCTCATACATAAGCTAATCTCACAAGCAAACCCTATTAAAGGCAACTAATCCAGTTCACAGAATTAGGTACACAATGCATTTATATCTCTTTCCTAATCCGTTTTCTATCTTTTAAGCATTTCACTGGTTCCCCTCAACAATTCATTAGATAGAGAGAGAGAGAGAGAGAGAGTCAGTCAATCTACTGGTGTCAAGCCTGGCCCAAAAATACTTCAGACTCTGGGCAAAATTTTTAGAGGGGGCTAAATTATTTTTAGATGAATAATTTGATTATTTTTATTTTAAATTTTGAATATTTAAATTTATATCTTTTAAGAGGTATGTTTAAGATCGAAAATAACTTGCAAAACAAACACAGTATATGAATGATTATATTAAGATTAAAATTATCCCAAAAATTATAATTTGAGGAAACTAAATTGAATAATTAAGCCAAAGTTATTGAGAGTTCAAATAAATGAGAGAGTATAGTCTAGTTACTTTTTATTCAAGAATATTGATGATGCACAAAAGAGAGTATATGCAAAATCAATCAATGATGAAACAAAGAGGGCCCAACACAAGCAAATACAAAGATTAGGTGGTTCAGTCTGGATGACTTATTCCATTGGGAATGACAACGGTGATCTAAAAATCTTATTACTTGAAAGATGTAGTGTACTGAGATGTATGTAATGCCCCCTATGTGTACGTGGGGCTTACACTTTATAAGGGAGTACAGTTTTTGTGGGGCTTTAATAGAGGCTCCATCGCGCGGAGTCCTAATTAAAGCATCACTCTTGTGACAAAGAGTGGGTAGCTCCATAATGTTGGCATAACGGACGAGGTGGTTGAGGCTTACAATACATATCCTGATTCTCTTTCTAAGATGGAGATCACACGTGCTCTACTAGTAGACTGGGTTTTTCAAGACCATGTGTTTGGTCTATGTTGGCTTGTATTTTCGATTTGGGCTTGGTTGTACCTGTGACCTGAATTTAGTCTGTATTTTTAAATTAGGTCTCTAAACTAAATCTGATCTGGGTCAAACCATCAAATATAGTTCGATCTTTTTTTTTTTGGAATGTACATATATTTATGATTTAAACTGTGGGTCATTTTATTACAACAAAATTTACATCTTTAGTCTAATAGTATTTTTTGTCTTGTGAATATTTTATCTTCTTAAAATTAAGGATTCAAATCTCTCTCATCTCTGCCTTTCCCGTCCTTCCCCACATCTACCTCCTCAAAAAAAAAAATAATAAATAAATAAATATTCACAAAAATTATAAATATATCATTTTTTGGGGTAGGCTAGTCCGTAAAGTTATGTTGCTTTCAAAAAGAAAGATTAATGAATGGTCAATACGCGATCAAGTTATTAATGTTCTTTCTACTCACTGACATGATGTTTGTTATTATTAAATTTCTTAACATTGAAGTCAAACAAAGCTCTCCACAACGTGCACAAATAAAAGCTCTATTGAAAATATGTAGAAAAAGTCTTTCTTTTCTTCTACTCTAACATTGAGGTTAGGGGAAAGGGCAAAAACCAAAAAAAAAAATTCAGTCACATTCTTTCTAAATTATCATATTTTTAAGAATACTTATTCTATTTTTTTGAATCTTCGTTAACATCCTGTCAAAATTAAAGGCTTTACCTAGATTACAATTTTACTAACTTGTCCATGATATATTATTTTATGTATTAGAATTTGGATAAATTAAAATTTATTTTTAATCGACTCACATTGAATTTTAAACAGTTTGAATTTTGATACGTAAAAATATAAATTTTAATATCTAAAAAAAAAATTTGAATCAACTTCGAGTCGAATTTTAATTGGCATAAATTTTAATCAGTAAAAATATATAAATTTTAATTGACTCAAATTGAATTTTAATTGGCGCTAACAACTCAGATCGATCTTAAATCAACTCAAATTTTAATTCGTTAAAAAAAAATTATAGGCTCAAATCAAATTTTAATCGGTTCAAATTTTAATATGTAAAAAACTAAATTTTAATCATCTTGAATTTTAATATATAAAAAAATAAATTTTAATTGGCTCAAATTTTAGATGAATTATTCTTGTTAGAAATGATAGATTAGCGGTAGGAGTGTCAGTAATATTTAAATATAAACTAAAAGAGGTGTTAATAATATTTTAGATGATAAAAATGGTGTTCTTGAAAATATTATAAATTAGATCGTATTGTAGTTGAAATTTTCCCAAAAAAAAAAAAAAGAATGAACTTTGAAACAGTAACTCTTTAAGTGCACAAAAGGTCCAGATCCATTTGTCATGTGATAACCAATATTCTTCTGCCACGTGGTGTGATACATTGCAGAACCTAAAATGTTAAATACAAGTAAAAATATCCAAGTAATTCCTTAAGGTGAACTCTTGACATCAAATTATGTATTTTACCCCTAAACCTATATTACTTATTACAATTTGGCCCTTTAACTATCACTAATTCTATTTAAACATAATTAAATAGTTAAAAATTGAATTAAATGAATAAATCAAGTCAAAATGACCTCACTCTTAACCTATATTTTATCTTAATCAAGTTGTTTAATTTTTGAATTTGAGTCTATTCTTAAGGGTGTCAAAATATGATATGATCCGTTAACACAACATGAAATTAAAAGGTTTGAGTCTTCCTTAAGCCACTCATTTCGTAAACGAGTGGACCCGACATGACATGATTAATAAACAAATTGGGTATGGGATGAAGTCAATAAAAAAAAATACATGATATGACTTTTATATATACTGGTGATATATAATTCATATACAACACGATCAATCAAACGAATCAAGAATGAGTGAAGTCAATCAAAAGAAATAAACCAGTTATACACGATTCATACACGACACGAATCCGATATGACATAGTTCGTTAGACATATATTAATAAATGAATTGGATATTAGTGAAATATTTTTTGACATAAATCCGCCAAGGCTCGACACAAACCCGCCTCACCTGACACAATTGACAGACATATCTATATATACTCCATTCCAATTCTATCAAATTTAGTAAGGGAAAGTGAAACATTCACCCCACATGAGATGCACATGTTTAACTTTCTATTTCAAAATTTTATGGAATTAGAAGAAAGTTTCACATTTATTGAAATCAAAATTTAAAAGGGCTTAATTGAAATAAAATATAGTTTTAAATTGTAAATTTAAAAGGGGTGCAATATGTAATTTACCTAAATTCTTCCATAAACCGAACGCAAGTGAGTAAGAGTAACCTTACCATGGTTAGAACTTTTACTCCTCCTTCCCACCACCTTCTCTCCTGGTTCCTAATTGTAGAAAACTAAGTGGAAAATCAGCACACCTTCCCATTTCTCTCTCCTCTATCTTCTATCCTCTCTTTTTTCTCATCTCTCTCTCTCTGGGCAGCCGCCACTACGCCACCGCCCAGCCAGCTGCACGAAGACTTTCTATGGCTGAAACCATCATCTCATAAAAATAGCCAGTAAGTTCAAGCTGTACTTAGTGGTTACTTTTCATAGTTGTCCCAAAAATTCTCAACTTTTGCTTGGAGAGTTTGTGTTAATTATTAATTTTTTTTTCAATTTTTTTTCATTTGGGTTTTGATGGTGGATCTAACTGATGTATATGGTACATGAAGCTCTCTCTATTAGCGTTGTTAGTTCTTTTATGGAGTATTTATTGAAGGGTCTTCATTTATTACCATTTATTCGGGCCTAAAATTTATGTGGGTTGATTCATAGTTCGAAACAGAGAGAGATATGACTTTTGGATTTTTGGTTTCACACCATAGAATTAGTAGATTTATATGTTTCTGTGCGGTGAGATGAAATTTTGTTGACTTGGTGGAGAACATATGTCCAAGTTAAGGTACATGTCTTTCAGGAAAAAATCTTCTACTTGGTTTTTTTTATCTATTTTGGATCTTAAAGCCTCTGAATAGGTTGTTTTGTGTTGTATTGTATTCTTCAGTTGTTGTCCTAACATTTGCATATAGTATTTTGGGTTTCTTTGCTTTCAATTTCCTGAGAAATCTATGTTTTTACATATGTTAGATGAAAACCAATTGATCTGATTGTGGGTCTATCTCTAGGAGGTATCCGCCTTTTGTCTCTGGTTTTTATGTATTGCTGTACTTATGTATGTCTTGATATGTTTGTATGCTTTGGGTTTGAGTAATTGTTTTTGATATGAGCATCTCCAATCCTTCCTCAAACCTTCACTATAATTTAAATTTGAGTAAAAATAGACTAAATATAAGTTCCAGGACTTGAATATTCAATGATCAGATTTTTCTCTTTTAAAAGATTTAATGATCATATTTAACCTTCTTTTAAATTTGAGAGTATCCTACTTTAAATTTGAGTTTACCTTTTAAATTTGAGTTTGTCTATTAGAGTATCTTACATCAAATCAAATTTTTTACTCAAATATTAACTTAAATTCGAGTAAACATTTGAGTCAACATTAGAGATGCCCTTCTCGTGATTTTGGTTTATAATCTGTAGTAGAAAATTGGTTTGTTTATTATATTAATTATTTTTTGTTGAAATTACTCTTTTGAGGCTTCTAAGGCTACGTTTGGTAGTTGGAAAGAACTTTTAAGGAGAACAGCAAGGGAAAATTCCTGAAAATGGTGTAGTGGAGAAGCTAATTGTTTGAGCCCTCTTGAGCATTTTGTTTCCTTTGCTGTTCTGTCTGAGTTACAAATGGACCCTTGCTAAAATTTATGTGTGTCTAAGGTCCAACTTGATCTTTCCACTTGTTTTTATACGTTACAAATCCGTGGCGCTGTAACACTTGTTTCTGTTTGTTGCTAATTTATGACTGATCATTTGCCGACAAATTGTCTTCGTGTAACCGTCCTTTTCTGTCAACGGCCCTGTATCTCTCATTAATGGAATTTGGTAGAATATTAAATTTCCCAGACGATATAGACAACTGCTATCTTGTTTGTATTGCTTTTGAGATGAGATCAAATGTTTTGTTAAGGGATTTGATTATACTAGACTCTAGAGATCATAATGCATTTATTTTGCAGGAGGAGATATTCTATGGTTGAGTGTTCCAGATATTGCTTCATTTGAGATCTAGTAAATTTTCTTACAATTATTAGGGTTGTATTTGGACGTAAGCGTTGGAATTGATTATATAAGGAGAGAGGCGAAACCAACTTGAACTCCATTCAATTAATCAGATTTCGGAAGATCTACTTTTTTTTGTTGAGGCAGGTTTTCTTGTGCTCCCAGATGGGGATATTTGAAGAAATGGGTTTCTGTGGTAATTTTGAGTTTATCTCGGCTCCTACTGGGGAAGGAGATGTGGCACCTGAAGCTGATCCAGAGGCAAGCATGGAGGAGGATTTTAGTGATGAGGAGGTGGATGTTGATGAGCTTGAGAGAAGGATGTGGAAAGACAGAATGCTCTGGAAGCGGGTTAAAGAACATAAAAAGGGTAAGGAGGGAGTTGAGGACGCAAAGCAACGCCAATCCCAAGAGCAAGCACGAAGAAAGAAAATGTCTCGGGCACAAGATGGTATCCTAAAATACATGCTGAAAATGATGGAAGTCTGTAAAGCTCAGGGTTTTGTGTATGGTATAATCCCAGAGAAAGGCAAACCAGTTAGTGGGGCCTCTGACAATCTTCGTGCATGGTGGAAGGAAAAAGTCCGTTTCGATAGGAATGGCCCTGCTGCTATCGCCAAGTACCAGGCAGACCATTCAATTCCTGGGAAGAATGAAGACTGCAGCGCAGTGGCCTCCACTCCTCACACCTTGCAAGAGCTCCAGGACACTACGCTTGGCTCCCTTTTGTCTGCTCTGATGCAGCATTGTGACCCACCCCAGAGGCGGTTCCCCCTGGAGAAGGGTGTTGCCCCACCATGGTGGCCTACTGGACATGAGGAGTGGTGGCCTCAATTGGGTCTACCCAAGGATCAAGGGTCGCCTCCATACAAGAAACCTCATGATTTGAAGAAGGCCTGGAAGGTGAGTGTTCTAACAGCAGTGATCAAACACATGTCTCCTGACATCGCCAAGATTCGCAAGCTTGTGCGGCAGTCTAAATGCTTGCAGGATAAGATGACAGCCAAGGAGAGTGCTACTTGGCTTGCTATCATTAACCAAGAGGAGGCTCTGTCCCGGAAGCTGTATCCTGATAGCTGCACACCAGCATCCTTTGCTGCGGGCAATGGGTCATATCTTATCAGCGACACTAGTGACTATGATGTTGAAGGAGTGGATGATGACGAAAACGATGAAGTGAGGGAATGCAAGCCCCGTGATGTCAATCTCTTTAACCCAGAGATGGGGGTTCCAAAGGAAAGGTTTATGGTGCCACCATTGGTTCCGGTTAAGGGAGAGCATGTTGATATAAGCTCGGATTTCATCCAGAAGAGGAAGCAGCCATATGATGAGCATCACGTGATGATGGATCAAAAGATATACCCTTGTGAATACCTCAAGTGCCCTTATAATTATTATCGCTTAGGGTTTCATGACAGGACTTCAAGAAACAATCACCAGTTGAATTGCCCATACCGAAGTAGTTCTTCTGAAGGTCTTGGCATGCCAAACTTTCAAAGTAACAATGACAAACCTGTCGCCTTCTCGATGCCTTTCGCTCAACCGAACCCAGCTGCTCAACCAGTGAACCAGGCTCCCCCTTCTTTCAATCTCTCTGGACTTGGACTTCCGGAAGATGGGCAAAGGATGATTTCTGATCTTATGTCTGTATACGATAACAATCAGCTGAACAGGGGCTTGAATTCTGGGAATCTTAGTGTTTTAGAAGATCAAAATCTGCATCAGCAGAGATTTCATGTTCAAGTGGATGATGGCTTCTTTGGACAGGGTGGTCCAGTGGGAGGCAACATGTCTCAAGAAACCAACATGGCCTTGAATCATTCTATTGTCCCATCAACAGATATCCATTTTGATCAATGTAAATCATCGTTTGATTCCGCGCTTGATACCAACCCAAATGGAAATATTGCTGACTTTCGATTTGGTTCCCCATTCAGCATGGGATCAGTTGACAATTACATGGATCCATTTCCAAAGCAAGATGTATCCATGTGGTACCTTTGAAGAAATCAGCAGGACTTGTATCTTATTGCTCTTAAGGAGTTCTGACAAAGGATGAAATGGCTGAATATTCTCAGGAAGGTCATTGTTGCATTGTCTTGCTCTAAATAGGTGATGCTGCTTCTCTTTGTAGTAGGTTATTATGTTGGTTATCATAGATGTTTAAGAACTGTATGGAACTGGGTTTTGCTTCTCCAAATGTTTGAATATAGGTCTGCTTTGGTTGCTTTCGTCGCATTACAGAAGAGAGGAAAATAAATAACTGGGAAGGAACCCACCCCTTTTTCTGTAATGCTTTTGAACTGGTTAGGGACAGTTTATTGTTCCAGAAGTTGAAGTTGCATGTAGTTGTATTATATTTGCTGTAGCAAAACTAGTGTGAGTTTTATTTATGTTTCTGAATTACTAGATAAGAACCCAATGAGAGTTTATATTAGTATGGTGCTTCATGTATAAGGAAACCTCATAAATATTTTGCACTTGGGCTTCTTTAATCACCCTTAAATTACTCCCATTCATATTCTCGAGCGAGATCCTCTCAAATATATTTCTCCCCAATTTTCATTTGGATAGATCATCTATCTTGAATTCCAAGTGAAGACCGATGTGTAAAAGTGAATCTTTTCTTAATGGGTAATTTTTTATGCACTAAATTTGTTCATCAAAATTTACACCAATTCAACTAAAGTCTTTGGATCAACGATGAAATTCATTGATTTAACGGTTGCAAGTGATTTGGCGTAAATTTTGGTACACACAACATTGTTTGGAAGGGGTGTTCACTCTTCATAATATGATCGCTAATCTGGTACCAAAATTGTTTATTCAATTGTAGACATGTCAATTTTACAAATTAGCAAAAAATCGACACAACTAAAATTTTAAAATAGCACAATCTATTGACACGAATACGCCATGAACCTAATACGGCAAAAAATGATGTGATTGGTTACCACCCCCAACTCCAATTGGCGCTTTGGTTGTGTGTATTGTCTGTCAAAGCTTTTTCCTGGTCCTTATCATGCCCATGCTTGTTCCTATCGACTAAACTTGTCTTCTACCTAAAGAGAGTTAATGTGTAAATTGACCATTTGACCCAAAAAATTGGACTCTTCAAGCCCTCACTGGGTCATTCAATGGGGACTGGTCAAAAAGACTGGAAAGAAACACGTTTCCAATGAAAGTTACCTTTGCTGGAACTTATGAGAGAATTCATTTATGTGACCAATACAAAAGAGTTTTAGTCAAAGTTAGGCGAGTCCTGAAAGTTACTGCAGCTAACAGTCAAAGCTCACGGATTAAAATTTGATTTTAGTACATGATTTCGGTGAGATTGAAAATGAAAGCGCTATGTTGTGGAAACGTTTAAGAAACGTGATGAAAACAAAGAATAATTTAAAATTTTATTTTTGAAATATTCTGAAACATATGTCGAAATATGCTGAAGCACTTCAAAAGTTATCGAAACATCTCGACGCATAAGAGTTTTGATATTCAATCAATAATTCGTTTCAATTTTTACGACAATAAAAACGATTCAACCGTTTCAAAACGAAATTTAGTTATCTGATCAAATTTAATAGGAGATCATTCAACATTGAATGAGTGTGATTGGATAAGGGACTCACAGATAAATAGTAAGTGTCAAATGAATATGTAGTGGGTAGTTTTATCATTGAATGAAAGTGTAAAATTTCTAACGTTTGGTATTATAAGGAAAAAGCAAGGAAGGAAAGGAACAAAAAAAAAAACCATACAAAAGCATACCTTGACATATTAAAAGTAACTTTTCCATTTAAAAAAGATAAGAAAAAAAGATACACGTAACGAAGATATATCAAATCAAAGAATAAGTTAGCTTGATCTTCCTGGAAGTTTCAAATCTGTGGATTGCTGTATATATAATAATTAGGGTAATTTGAGTTGAAGGCACGATAATATTGTATATAAGTGAGAAGTGATATATTTGAGAAAAAAAAATTAATATGAATGATTTTGAGAATGATATTGATAGTAGTTGGATAAGTTTATTTGAGATCGTCGAATGGACATATTAAAGTCTGTCATGTTTTATATTGTAGATGACTGGATTTGGTTTGTAAATTAAGGGGCAAAAAAAATCTTCCACTTAACTCGTTTTTGATTTGATATGTTTTTTGCTCAAAATTAGGGGAAAAAGTTGCTTTTTTTTGGGTAATTATCATTTACGCCCTCTCTAGATAGACATATCTTCAATAAGACTATCTTTATTATTAAAAACATCATTGATGCCCCTTTTAGTTTGTATTTAAACATTACTGACACCCCTACCATTAAACAACCGTTTCTATCAAAAAAATACCAAAGTCGTCCATGCATAATTCCTAAATAATCTTTTTACATAAAATTTGATTAAAATTCGAGTTCATTAAAATTCGTTTTTCTATATACTAAAATTTGAGCTAATAAGTTTGTTTTGAGCTTATTTAATTTTAGTTTTTTTACGTATTAAAATTCGAACCGATTCGAACTCAACCTAAGCTGCTAACGTCGATTAAAATTCGATTCAAGCCAATTAAAATTTGCGTGTTTTAACATATTAAAATTCGGGTCAATTAAAGTTCTATTCAAACTGATTAAAATTCATTTTTTATGTATTAAAATTTGAATCGATTAAAATTTATATTTTTTCACGTATCAAAATTCAATTCGAGTTGATTAAAATTATATTCAAGTTGACTAATATTCATTTGTTATGTATTAAAATTTGAGTCGATTAAATTTATATTTTTTATATATCAATATTCAATTTGAATTGATTAAAATTCGATTCAAGCCGATTAAAAATGGCTCGAATCGAATTTTAATATATAGAAAATATAAATTTTAATTGACTAGAATTTTAATATAAAAATAAATTTTAATTAACTCGATTCGAATTTTAATACATAAAAATATTCAAAAAATAGAGAGGATCTCATTGAAAATATGTCTATCTTGAGGGGGTGTAAATGGAGTTTTTCTTAAAATATATCATGGGCAATTTTATAAAATTATATTCTAATTAATGCCATTAATGTGACAGAGGTGTCAATAATATTTAAAATAATAAAGGAAGTCTCATTGAAAAGACTTATATAAAAGAGATGTTAATGATAATTACTCTTTTATTTTTTTTTCTTTATTGGGAGGGGTGACAACCGTTCCACCTGACACCGTCAAATCACTAAGACCGCCTTTCGTCCTTTATTCTCTTGGACCACCTGACACCGTCATATCACTAAGACCGCCTTTCGTCCTTTATTCTCTTGGACCGAACAATAGAAATATTTCATTTCACACTTTTTTTTTCCTTTTTTTCACATCCTTCTACTTTTCTAACAAATCAAACGGAGCATATGTTTTTTTTATTTTTAAGCAATCCGTGACATAGTCATCATAAGAAAGTATTAGCGATTTTAACGGACCTGATCCATTATGTTTCTTTTTTTTTGATTTGATTCAAACACGACCTAAATATGACATGAAACCCAAAATAATATGACATGATGCAACTAAAATGAATCATGTCAAGTGCTTTGTATCACTGTGTGCAAGTTTACTGGGCCATGATGTAACACTAGTTGGGTGTTCGGTAACGTTCATGGAGGATTATCTCCCTCTGCTGCATTTTGCTCTTACCACTCTGCTGCATATCTGCTTGCTGGGTGTATCACCTGTGGGGCATGTGGCGTGTTGCTGGTTTTTGCTCGGTTGCTTTATCTAAATGGTGTCTGTGTTGTTGGTGTTGCTGCTTCTGCTTGATGCTGCTGTTTGATGCTTCATTTTGCTGATCATGTCTTGACGTCCAGTGCTGGATGTAGACATTTTCTGGTTTCCTTTTGGAATGTGCTTTGTATTCTTTTGCTATGGGATGGGGGATCTTCTTTTTCTTGTTTAAAGAAGATCAACCATCCCTTTTGGTTTCACTTGTGTACATGTTCACTTTTCTTTTATGATATTATCTTTTATGATATTATCTACTTTTAGCAGAGGTTTAAAGTTGGGTCTTCACTCCGGTGTTTTCTGAATTTGTACATATGTATCTAATGTTTAAGTGTTACATGCAACTGAAGTTATATTATTAATAATATATTATTATTAGTAATATCACTTCTTTTTTTTTTTGAGGGGGAGAGGGAGGGAGACATCCGCACAACTTTTTTTTTTGGGACTGGTGGGGAGGGGGAGGGGGGAAGGAGGCTTGAACATTTAACCTCAAAAAGACAAAACTTTCACAAGATAAGAAATACTATTGGACCAAAGACCCATTGATAATTAATCACTCATGTTTAAAGTCTAGGTTTGTAGTTTGAGTCTTGAGCTTATTATACATCCAAAGGGTAAAAGACGATCCTTTTTGGTTTTATCGAATCTTTGCCTAGTTTTATGTAATTTTTAAGTGGTGCGAGTCATTGAGTTTTTGTCACAAAATTTTCAAATGAAAGATTGTCAGATCTAGGTTTGTGTGACATTTCATAGTCAAAACTTGTCCGATTTGTGACATGTTTGGGACATGTCTTGGAGCATTGAGAAGGGAAGAAAAGATAATGGGAAACTTGGTTGGCCAAGATGATCTCATGAATCCATGATAATCTAGTGACAAATGTGACTTTTCAAGCTTTCTGAGGATGAGTCATTAGCTTAAAACATAATAAATGTAAAATAAGTGGTGTGTTTGAGCATGACCAAGTAGCATCAAAAGACCATGATCAATCTTGCTCGGTTCTAGATGAACCAAAGAGTTTCAAGATCGATTTTTAGTAAGGCATGATTGATCTCACTTTGTGTTTTCATTATATGAGTGGTTTAAACTTCTTTCGACCATTATAATAAAATGTTAGATTGATTAAGAAACTTTCTGAAGTTGATAAGAGATCCAGTTGAGCATTAGTTGTAGTCTCTCTATGTATATAGTGTTGGATAATTGTAAGAGAAATAAAGTTTTCTAATCTTGGAGAGGCAAACATAGTTATGTGAATTGTGTATCCATATATGCTTTAAGTTTGAGAACACCCATTCAAGCATTTCAATAGCATTAACAGTTGGAGTGCAGTGGAAGGAGTCAAGAGTAGACAATAATATTGTGGGCAAATTACACTTTGTATCGTAAAAAATTTCAAGATTTTACTTTATACCCTCAAAGATTAATTTTTTCACATTACACCTTTATGTATTAAAAATATTATAAAATGACCCTTCTCTTAGTTTTTCGCCAGTGTCAATGAATTGGTTTTTTAACAAAAAAATAAAAATTATGATAGAAGATTAACAAAGTTATTCATAGATTGGATATAAATAGTTCAGTAACTGATCATTAAAATAGCACAAGCAAATATTGTAAAATGAAACTTCTATATCAACTAGCCTGGCCTGTGGGTTGGCCAAAGTTCCATCCAGTATTCTTTTCATTTCAGGTCATGAGCAAACAATTATTAAATAAACAAAAATAAGCACTACCCAATGTCAACTGGGTCTAGCCAATATTCAGTATATGCACGGTGAATCTAAACCTTCATTCAATCTTTGTGTGAGTAGGGATCCATAGGAAGGAACTTTGCATATCGATCTGCCTTTTTTCCTGATTTGTGGTCGTAGTACTCCACCACTGCAGCTCCTGCCAATGCAGCCAGTGTAAGAGCCTGCGCGTGCAACCTGAAATTATATCCTAAAAGAAGTTAGCAAAACATAAGATGAGAAAGGGTGGGCAAACGCTTTTGATGAACTGATCGTTGGCATCTGTTTTCAGCAGCACCACTTAGGCAAAGAGGGAAAAGGAGGCAAACAGGATGATATTTTTCTTGACTACACTTAAATGTACAACTGAAAACAGGATTCATATTGTAACAGACATTTTAAGTAAATTTAAGACTGCATAACCTTCAGAAGTGAGCTTCCCTTCCCATAAAAGAAACCACGAGCAATGAGGGAGTTCCAAAGAAAATGATCATACGAAACCAATGCATATATTCTAAAACTCTTTGAACTTTTCCTCTTAAATGAGATCCTTTATTCATCTGAGAACAACTCCAGATGCCAACAAAAAATGGAATAGAAAAACATGACTTCATGTCTGAGTTGCCATGTAAAAGAAAAAAATGGAAGACAACATTGGAAACCGTAGCCTTCAGTTGTTTCCTGTACAACCACCTCCGATATAGGATAAGTCACAGAAGAAAAGATTCAAGCTTTTAGCCACTTAAAAGCTCAGGAAAACATTTAGTTGACTGGCACACAAGAAAAGGCATTTTGCCTTGAAATAATTTGGATGCCTCAAAACACATAGAAAAGGTTTGAAATTCGAAAAGAAAAAGAAAAAAGGATTAAGATGACAGATTCAACAAAAGCAAGTAAGGATTAACATGACAGAAAAAGCAAACAACATGATTTTTAATGTCGGGCTGTCAGCCACATGTAAGTAGACAAATCCTGGATTGCATAACTTATATTATTATTTATTATAATTCAGGCAAAAAAATCCACACCATGGCTGTCGAATCATAGACAGAATGAGTATGCCCGTCAGAGATATGAGCATTATTTATTCATAAGGCATATAAGCACTCGGGAAAGGAGACCAATTTTATTCTTTAAAAGTTCATTTTCTATTCGAAACGATCAACCAGTAAGAACCAGGTGAGCTATAACAGGACCAAGACTAAGCACATATTCAAATTACTTACCACCTCAATTCAATAGAAATCTGGTGCATATTGTCACCTGCATAAGCGATATCTAGATAACAGTTTGGTGATATTAGTGCCAGGATATAATCTGAAGTCAATTCAAGAAGTGGCAATATGCTAGGCAGAGAATTACTTTCCAGCTCAGAGGAAGAGTGTTAAAGGCTATTGTCGTTAGTATTGAAAACAAAAATGGCGAAGATTGTTGGAAGAGGAATATAGACTCTTGCCTGGTAAAAGACCTGATTGATTTGAAAATGACATTTTGATTCTTGGAAAAGCAAACTCCACGGCTCATAAAAACATTAAGAAATTCATCTATCAAATCAGAAGATTGATCGTACAACATCAACCAGAATGTCCTGAAGAAATTCAGATGAATTCCATTCTCATTTTCAAGAACAAGAATTACTTTTTTTCTGTTTATATAGACAGCATATTAGTATGAAATAAATAAGGGAACTCCTAATTTGGTGAAAGTTGAATTACTTATTTATCGAAGAAAATGGAAGAGTAGATCCACAAATTATTCACATCCACAACTAAAAAAGCTTTTAATCCAAAATTAGAATTATTTTGAGTCAACTGAATAAATCTTTCACCTCCTACTAGAGCCATGGTAGAAGCTCCGTTACTACATTGCCCTAATGGACTCTGGAACCAGAGAGTTTGTAACTTCAAAAAATATTTAGCCTCCAAACATCAATAAGAATTTAAAAAAAAAAAAAAAAGAGAATGTCAACAAAGTGCAATGATCCCACAAATGCCGCCCCTTCAATATATTTATCAAAGCTGGATAGAGTGAAAAGCATAGAGGTCCAAGCATTGGAATAACTTGTGATTTAGAATTAATTACTTATTTCACCCCTAAACTACTATTTGTACCAATTAAGCCTTCGAACTATCCAATTTGATCCAATGTAGTCATTCCATCCAAATCCATCTTGTACCCTAACAGAAAATATCATGTGAGCTGCAAGTATTTCAGGGTTAATTATGTCAAGTACTTACATAGCCCAACTGATGAACTTCTCTAAACTCAAAATCTGAGGGAGAGGTGTAATTGTTGAACCAAAACCCTAAGTGTGACTCTTGGCAGCGATGATACACCAGAAATATTATATCAAAGAGCAATGGATTGAGCGTTGAGGAGCACTGATGAAATCCATCATCCAAATCAGATGTACTGTAAGTAGAATGTATTCCATCTGTTTTTGAATGTATGGGTTCAAACATACATGATGCTTTCAATTTTCTATCGGTTCAAGAGTTATCTGTTTTGTTGAACATGAACCATGTGCAGCTCACATGGTCTTTTCCGTTGGGTTATCTGGCAAATTTGGACGAAAGGGCTACATTGGATCAAATTGGATAGTTCAAGAACTTAATTGGTACAATTAATAATTTAAGAGCTAAATTGAGATTCTTGGTATAATTCAGCAGTCAAATAGGTAATTAACTCTATGATGATTTAATAACACACATTTGACTATGATGTTCAGCAAAAGCTTGACAAATCCCCACGGACGAAAAACCCGAACTTCAATCTAATTTTATGAGAAGAAAATCATGCCTAGTGAGCTTGAAGGATTATTCAAAAACGAAGCAATACAGAAGAGGTCGGTGGGAACCAAGGGATAACTAAGGATCAATTTGGCAAATGGTCCTTATAAAAGCTAATGGTGCAATGGATTTTTTGTCATCATTCAAAAATGGGGAAAAAAAAGTAAAGTATTGAATCTCACCAGAGGTTAGTTTATTAAGACAGTTAAACTATTTGAGAATGAAAAAAACACACGTATTTCATAAATGGTGAAAACCAAAACATAGTTCTTTGATATATTCATAAATCAGCTAAGACAGTGATCTAACCACATGAACTAACTTTAATAGGATAAGAGGTCCCCACACCGCCCCCACCCTGATAGTCTGACCAACATATGCATCACTACGTTATTACATCTTAGAACTTGATCCAACTTCTCAAACTTCTTTCTTTTTCTTCGAGGTGTAACTAATGGTAGCCATAGTTGTTATTACAATCTGGTTAAATTGAATGTCAAACAGAGTTTCCGGAAGTTCAAGCTGAGAGTGCTACAAGGATACATGGATGCCAAAAAAGGAGTGGGTCAAGTGTATGCGAGGAAAGGGAAAAAAGAAAACGAAAACACCACCAAATTACTTAAATCATACATTGATAGAATGATGATAGCACCTCATTATATCATGAAATGAAAAACCATGCATTACTTCTCCATAATCTTTTCAGCAAATGAGTACATAAACTTAAAAATCAAGACATCCATACTAGGCAAAATTCGTTGAGTTTGGAACCAAATCCTTGGAGAAAAAATATTCAAAAAGGAAAACAATGGAACTAAAATTCAATTTATTCTCAAGTTTGGAAAATTATAAAACTTTCCCTGGTCGGCATCTTGAAGCAAAATTGTCAGAAAAGGGACAAAATTAACAAAATTAATTTTCCCAAGTTAAAAAACCATTTCTGTACAAATCTGAGCATATCTCACCAAAACTTGATAGCTGGGGTGCAAATAGTTTCAGATTCATTTTCCATTGACGATTTCGACCATTCCATAACAAAGAAAATTGTGAATCAGCTTCCATAGCTTTTCCCTCCAACCCTCCTCAGCAAGAGTACCAAAATACTATGTCATTGACTCGTTGTTATGAACCTAGTCTACATGTGGGCATTAGTTATTGAGATATGGACAGTGGAATAGTGAACCTAGTACATGCAATTAGTGGAGGAATAAACATCCAGTAGTGGAGATATGTCAGGGAGTTTTATCTCCTTAGTTGGCAAGTATATTATGTGGGTACATTAAGTCCTTGTTGGTTAAGCTTAGTTGTTTAATTTTCGCCTAATGTTAGGAATTTTGCGAGTTATTAGGAAGTATCTCTCAACAGTTTCTCTTTATGATGTATCTTTTATTTTTACCATTGTAATGAGTCCTATATAAGTTGGAAAGTGTATAATGAAAAGTAAGCTGAATTGGATTCCTGTTACAACTCTTGGAGGAAGGTTCCCTCGAAGAAAACCAACTATTTCTCTTATCACACCTATATTTTTTCCTTCTCTTCTACTAACTTTTATTCTTAAATTCCCCAAATCTATCAACATAGGCTCTCTAGGTAAAAAAGGCAGGTGCTAGGGGGTATGGTTTAAGGTTGCGGTATTGGTGATCAACTCGAAAGGCACCGAAACACATCGGTCACAGCATCACAACGCAATATCGGCCGATACGCTCAAAACAATGATAGAAAGCCCAAAAAATTTTGAAAAAAATCATGAAAATTTCTATAAAAAATATAAATATCATCATTCAGGCATTATATCCCATAAATATCATTTAACACATTAAAATTTGTGAAAATGAATTGTGAGAGCGCTACCGAGTAATGTTATTATAATTATTTTGACCATAATAGTATTTAATTTTGTAAAATAAAAACAACAATAAAGATGTATCAATAAATTATAAATTTGATAAATTCATTAGATACCAACACTACAAATATAAATATTATATGAATGTAAATATAATTCAATTTAATCTTTAGTTTTAAAAATTTACGCGAAAATACAAAAATATTTTGTCCACTTAATGAATATCAATTACATAACAGTATGCATATGTAATTTCTATATTTTCAATTACATATAAAAACACTTAATAAAGGTATCAAGTCAATGAGTAAGTCCTAATGAAATTGTAAAGTAAACAGCCGAAAAAACATAAATAACAAAAATAAAAAAGAGAAAATCAAATCTGACACAAATAAAAAAACGTGCTAGTCTCTATTTTGATGTTTCAATCTATCTCAGAGAGAGAGAGAGGGGCAGTCGAGTGTACTAAACAGATAGAGAGAGATCTGAGGGACAGGCACAGTGTTTTGAAAAGCGCGCCTAGGTGAGAAGTGAGGCAAGGCGAAGGTTTCTCACCTGGAGTCCTCCAGGTGAAGCGAATGTGGCCGAAGCAAGCAAAAAGCGAACAAAGCGAGCACCTGTCGCTTAAGCGACAGGTGACAAGGCGAGCGCCTTAATCTTCCTAGGTGTTTTTTTTTTAATTTTGATTATGGGTCGTTAATTAGGTAATTGGAAAAAAAATTTTAAGATGTGGATACACCGAATTATTCCCTTATCCCATAAATACAACCCAAACCTAATTTTTTTTTTCAGATTGTCTTCACTGGAACTCTACTCCATCGCTGTCGCTGGAGCTGGAGTTGGAGTGCTGGACTGGACCATCGCCGGAGCTGAAAAGCTGGACTGGACCATCGCCGGAGCTATTAGACCATCACTGGACACAGGGAACACGATCGCTTCACTGTACTGCTGCTACTTCCTCACCGACACACGTAAGTGTCTTCTTCTTCTCCTCTATTCTATTGCTGTTTTTTTCTTCTTTCTTCTTATCTCTACTACTCCTTCCTTATCGATTCTGTTTTTTTTTTTTTATGATTCGAAAAGGTTAGTCTTCTTCTTCTTTTCTCTTCTATTTCTATTTTTTTTCTCCTTTCTTCTTCTCTCTACTACTCTTTTCTCACCAATTCTGTTTTTCTCTTTATTTTTTTTTTTCTGATTCGTCTCCGATTAGTAATCTCATTTATTTTTCAAGCACTGATGACTTTTTAAAATTAGAACTTTGATTGTTTAGAAGTAATTAAACTAAAAAAAATATTTTTTTTAGCTGTTCGCTTCACTTCGATAAAACGTGTTGCTTCGCTTCTCGCCTAGGCTTTAAGAACCTTGGTCGCTTCAGTTTGCTTTACGCCTTAAATAACATTGGACAGGCAGAAACGATCAACGCTGATCTCATAGATAATCGACAATGACCTCAAAGATGATCTACAATACTTTGATTTGCTTCTAAGGTTTCTAAAAAATTTTGATTTGCGATCAACAAGGCTTAGGTCTTTGCTACAAAGGAGAACAAGAAGGGGACCTTGGTTTACAGGTTTGTGTTACAAATGTTTTCTATTCCTTATCTTGTTTGGTCTATTTTTCAATCCATTTTTATTTGGATTTTGCTTGCAAATTGGGTTTGTTGTACTTCATCTATTTTGCCCATTTTTTAGGCATTTTCAATTGTTTGAGGGTGAACAATTTTGTGCAAATTGGTGCAACTTGGAGTCGAATCGACTGATTTGAACAAGATGAAGCCGAGTTTTGCTGAGTTGTACTGATTCGAAACCATTACTTGTTAAATTTGTGATTTTTTTCGTACTAGGTATCATTATCATATCGGTTGGGGCCTCAGCCGATATTTTGAAACGTGGCAAGGTGGAGGAGTTGTCGGTGTTAAACATAACACATTGGTATCAGAACCAAACATGGATGATCAACGTGTTACCCATCCTGAAGTTGAAGTCAGCTCCTTAGCTACTAGTAACGAGAGAAAGTTTAAAGACTTGCAAGAGATAGTCTCTGCCATTAACTTACGTTTGGACCAGCTTGCGGTAAATCGAAATCGTGAGCAAGTTAAGAGCTCTGCCAACCGAAACATGGTTGGAAGATTTAATGGAAATTCCAGTCCTAGCCAAAATGGTTGAATGAATTCAATTATACCCAAGCTTGCCATGCTAGATTTCCCTCACTTCGATGGTAGCGAAGATCCCAATAGTTAGGTTTGTTGAGTGGAGTAATTTTTTGAGTTTCAAAAAAAATTCAAAGGAGGAACGAGTACCTTTAGAAGCATAGCACCTAGAAGGAGAGGCTCTACTATGATATCAATTACCGAAGGAAGAAAATGATTCCATTACTTAGGACTTGCTGAAGGTAGGTTTGCATGCTCATTATGGACCAACTCAATATGAAGATTTTTTTGGTGAAGTCACAAAAATGAAATAATCCGGTTGGGTTCGTGCATACCGGAGTCAGTTTGATAGGTTACTCAGAAGGTCAGGAAAGATGCCTTCGTCCCAACAAGTGGGGTGCTTTGTGAGTGGCCTCAAGGAAAGCATTTGAGCTGATGTCCAAGATAGACCCACTAATCTTTCGGCTGTTGTGGGGCTAGCTCACCTTTATGAAGCCAAATATCATCACCGAATGACCCAACTTGAAGCAAGAAAAACACCCTTGTCCCGACCTTCTATTTTTCCTCGATCCAATGCACCCACCCATTAAAAAATTGACACTTTTAGAGCTCATAGAAAGACTAGAAAAGGAGTTGTGCTTTAATTATGATGAAAAATTTGGACCAGGCCATCGATGCAAGAAACTATTTCTCATCAAGGGTTGTGTTTGAGGAAGAGGAAAGTGATGACGAGGATGATGTAACAGCAGAAGTAATGGGTGAAGAAACCCTATAAATTTTGTTACATGCTATATCGAGATCTCTTGCATGCCAAACAATGAGAGCCATTGGCAACAAGGGAAACCAGGTAATTACTATTCTTGTGGACTCTGGTAGCACCCATAATTTCTTGAGTAAGAAATTGCCAAAAAACTGGGGTTACAACCCAAAAGTAAGGGTCTATTTGAAGTAGTGGTTGCTAGTGGAGAGAAAAAAACTAGTGAAGGAAGATGTAAGGGGTATGCATGACAATCCAAGGTATTCCCATTATAGTTGATCTATATCTTTTGCCTCTAGATGGTTGTGATGCTGTTCTTGGAGCCCAATGGTTGAGGACACTTGGTCCAATCCTTTGGGATTTCTCTAAATGCATATGAAATTTTGCATTGTAGACAAGTAGGTTGGGATCCAAGGAATGTCAACTCCAACTGATATGCCCGTGGGAGACACCGATATCACCCATGAGGCCAAAAAAAAAAAAAAGAAACGAGTTCTTTGGCAGCTATGCTCAATCTCCATGGACATCCCACAGTCCCAACACATTAATTCTCATGAAAACCTAAGTTTGAAGCTCATTCTTGATACTTCACATGATGTCTTTGACACTCCCAAAGGACTGCCACTGGTAAGGTCACATGATCACAAATTCCTCTAGTCCAAGGGAGTGGTCCAGTTTGTGTTCGACCATATTGTTAACCCCATTTTCAAAAGACAAAAATTAAACGATTGGTGTTCGATATGCTTACTTTGGGTGTAATTAGACCAAGCAATAGTCCCTATTCATCTCCAGTTTTGCTTGTCAAAAAATTTGATGGCTCGTAGAGACTGTGTTGATTACAAGGCTTTGAATGGAATCACCATCAAAGGTAAATTTCCGATTCCAGTTATTGATGAGTTGATCGATGAGTCACATGGACACAATTTTTTTCGAAGCTAGATCTACAGTGGAGCTATCATCAAATTCGCAAGCATCCCAAGGATATCCCAAAAGATGGCTTTCAAACTCATCACAAGCACAACGAGTTTCTTATAATGCCTTTTGGCTTTGTTAATGCACCATCAACATTTCAATCCCTCATGAATGAGATTTTCAAAGAGAATCTTCGTAAGTTTATTTTAATGTTTTTGATAATATTTTAATTACTGAAAATTCATACAAGGGTATGAAAATATAGCAAGATCACTCACTAAAATGTTGAAAAAATATTCATTTGCACAGAATCATAGGGTAGAAAAGGCATTTGAAGCGCTCAAAGAAGCCATGACCAAATCTCCTATTTTGGCACTTCTAGATTTTTCCAAGCCATTCATTGTGGAGTGTGATGCATTGGGTGTCGGCATTGGGGCAGTACTAATGCAAGAGCAATAACCCATAGCATTTTTCAGTCAAGCCTTGCATGAAAAAAATCTGCTTCTATCGAGTTATGAAAAAGAAAAGTTAGCCTTGGTCTTTTCACAAGTGAAGGCAATATCTTCTGGGTAGTCGGTTCATTGTTAGAATTGATCAAAGAAGCCCCAAAATATCTTTGGGAGAAAATAATGACCACAGTGGCATAACAATGATGACTCACCAAATTATTGGGATATGACTTCACAATAGAGCACAAATGTGGGAAAGAAAATATGGTAGTCAATGCCTTATTGAGAAGAGATAAGAAGGGAGAAATAGTTGTAATTTCACAACCGATACCTCAATAGTTGGAACTGATTAAAGTAAATAACCAAACCAGCCAACAGTTAAAGCAACTTGTGAAGTTATGCCAAGAAGGTGAAGCGATTGGCCCTTGGAAGTATTGAGAAGGGATTCTTTTCTTCAAGGATCGTATTCACATGATAGATGATTCCCCACTCATTGAGACCATCATCAAAGAAATACATTCCAACATGCATGAAAGATACCACAAACCATTTCAACGGGTTAGCACAATTTCTTATTAGAATAGGATGAGACGACATATCAAGTAGTTCTTCAAGAAATGTCATACTGGTCAACACCACAAAACAAATAATTTATCTCCAATTGGTTTGCTACAAACTTTGTCATTACCCCCATCAAGTTTGATCTGATATATCAATGGACTTCATTGAAGGGTTGCCATCATCCGAGGGAAAATCAACAATCTTTGTGGTAGTTGATAGGCTCCCCAAGTATGCTCATTTCATTCACATTTCCATCCATACACCGCAACAAGTGTAGCACTGGTGCTTTTTGACCAAGTTTTTCGATTACATGGAATGCCGCAATCTAACATTAGTGATCATGATCCTATTTTCACAAGCGCATTTTGGAAGGAAATATTTCATTTAAATGGAACTAGTTTCAATTTCAACTCGTCTTATCATCCACACACTAATGGCCCAAAAACCACCAAGTGGGGTGGTTCCATAGAGTACTGGCCGAACTTTTCACGCTAAAGTTGGAGATTTGAGTCTTGGAGTCCATACTGGGGCTTGGTAGTTGATCGCTATGCTAACCTAGCTAGATTCGTTCCCAAGAGAAGTAACGGGCGCGATCAGGGGTCTCATGATCCCACCAGTGAAAGCCTATCGGGGTAGTCTCTGAACGATCTCATTTACTCCCACCCCTTTTTTTCACAAGAGAAAAAAAAACCGAAAGTCAAAAAGAAATAGTCAACCTAACGGTGGAGAAGTATTTAATGTGTTTCACAAGTTTCAAACCCAAGGACTAGGTGAACGGGATACCATGGGCAGAATATTGCCACAATACAAGCTTACGTTCATCTATCAAGAGAACTCCACTCGAGATTGTTTATGGGAGGCCACCACCAAATTCACTTCTTATGTTCCAGGTACATCAAGAATGAAATATGTGGATAAGGGGCTAAAGGAAAGAGATCAAATAATTGAGGAGTTGCGGGAAAGGCTAAGAGAGTCACAAACTCACATGAAGAAGGTGTTTGATCAACTGTGGACGGAGAATTTGAAGTGGGTGATTGACTTACAACTCCAACCATATTGGCAAACGTTTTTCTCAATTGTAAATATCTCAAACTTTCCCCAAGATTTTAGGGACCATACAAGGTTGTTCAAAGGATTGAGCCAGCTTGATTTGCAGGATCTCGCATCCATCCAGTTTTTCATGTGTCTTTTCTCAAGAAGAAGGTGTGGCAAATGTTACAACACAAACATATCTTCCGGTAACAAATGTTGAAGATGACTCTCTTAGCCTATATCCACAAGCTATTTTAGATCAGAGGGTGCGAAAGAGGCGTGTGGAATAGATCAAGTTGAGGTTTCCAGAGATAACCCTTGGGGACAAGGGTGAAATCAGAGTGGGGGGAGGTGTTATGAACCTAGTCCACATGTGGGCATTAGTTATTGAGATATGGGCAGTGAAATAGTGAACCTAGAACATGCAATTAGTGGAGGAATAAACATCCAGTTGGGGAGGAGAAAAAAGGGAGTTTTATCTCCTTAGTTGGTAAGTCTATTACATGGGTACATTGAGTCCTTGTTGGTTAAGCTTAGTTGTTTAATTTTTGCCTAATCTTTAGGAACTTTGCGTGTTATTAGGAAGTATCTCTCAGCAGTTTCTCTTTATGTTGTACCTAAGTCCTATATAAGTTGGAAAGTGGATAATGAAAAGTAGGTTGAATTTAATTCCTGTTACAATTCTTGGAGGAAGGTTTTCCTCTAAGAAAACCAACTATTTCTCTTATCACACCTAGATTTTTTCCTTCTCTTCTCCTAACTTTTATTCTCAAATTCCCCAAATCTGTCGACATAGGCTCTTGAGGTAAAAAGGCAGGTGGTAGGAGGCGAGGTGGAGGAACTGCCAGTGCCGCACATAACAGTCATCATCTCATAAAGTACCCAACTATTATAGCAGACTCATATATCATACATCAATGAATATCAAACATGTTATGAAAATGGGAACATAGCATGTTATTAAATGAGAATCTATAAACATTTTACCTGGCGTGAATGATCTTGACGCTGGTTTTCATGCCGGGTTGAGACCAATTGTAAGCAATTGATCCCGCTATACCACTCACCCATAGACACCCTTTACAAAATTAAATAAAATTAACATCAAAACCCAGTATTCACAAAACCAAATACACGCACATAACTATATAAACATGTGCATGTAAAAGATGGAAAATGACGAATACTGAATCAATTACCGACTGCACGAAGCTTGTGATCGACGACCCATTCTCGGAAAGATTCAAATGAGGTCTTCGTCTTGGATTCCGCCATCTTTTCTTGCAGAAGGGAGAGAACCTAGACAACTAGATACCCGGGAGAGAATGGAGGAAACGTAAATGAGGTGGGTGGTACAGGGCGAGGCGAGTCGAGGCTTTAATGCGCGTGAGATGAGAGGGGACGGTGGGGGGAAGAGCAAGGGAAAGACAAAGCGGAATTGGTAACCTTGCGAAGCTGAACGGTGCGGAAGCCGCCTTTACAGCACAAAAAATATGGTGCGTACAATGGTTTACATGTACCACAAAAATGTCCCCTTGACCCTTCCTGTGTCCAAGTTTCAAATCTGTGGGCTGTTGGATATAATATATAATAATGGGCGGATTAGCACCAAGTAAGCAAGTCTGGCGGATACCGGTCTTACTCTTTATGTTGAAGTTAAAAATTCGAGTATTAGAGTTTCTATTAGAGTTTAATGGTTGATAGTTATACTAATTTAACTAGATTTGATCTTGATAAGTGTTTCAGGCGCGATCAAAATCTTATAATCCTACCGATAAAATTTATCAGAATGGTCACTAAACATTCTCTTTTACCCGTATTCTTATTTTTTTCGCAACAAAAAAAATAATAATGGGTGGATCATATTTAAAAAGAGGGCCCCAAATATCTACATCACATTTATACTACTTATTAAATGTAATGTAATTTAGGGGCACAAAAAAAATTGTTTATAAATAAGTTCATTTCGGTCTTCATTATTCACCTTTAGCAATTATATTTAATTAAAAAAATTTAAAAATTAACAAACTCTAAATTTTAAGATTGTTACTACCATTAAAATTACTTTTCTATAATATCTATCTATATTTATATATAAATTATAACTATTTTATCTCTCTCACACACACGTAAAAGTCAACGACGCCACTTGCCAAAACTTTGGTGATCATCGTACATTATTGCCATCCAAAGTCGAAGATTCCAACATTTGCTGGTCATCCGTTTGCCACTGAGAGAGAGAGAGAGAGAGTCCAACTGAGTTCTTTAAATTTAAATTTTAAATTTATGAAAAAAAATTATTGGTATATCTCCGTTGACAGTAAATTCCCAAATTAAATTAATGTAACGCTCTTTTAAGGAAGGGTATTTTTGAGTTATTAAAAAATTGACTTAACTACTTACAGAAAGATTAAAATAAATCTTATTCCCAAATAAGTTTAAATGATTAAACAAAAAACAAGAAGAATAATAGTTACATAAAACTAGAGCATGCATATACTCATAATATATTTTGAAAGGGCCACATTCCAAACTTTCGCTTAGTGCCCCAATTTTATTGAGTCAACCCTATTTGTTTTGAAATGAATATTTATTATAACCGTAATATTATGTCAGTATTGTCACGCGATATCACCAACTAATAATTTGCATACAAATAAAAAAGTGAACCCTACATAAACCAATAACTATCAATCTATATAAGTATCCACTCTTCTTTTATAGAAGCCAATAACTACAATGCAGCTCACTTTGCGCATTTAAAATTTTATTATTGATTGATGATATCATGTCATTAATGCTGACATAATATCACTGTTGAATTGAATATTCTATTGGGGGAGGGATAAGTTTTTCATCTAATTTGTTATCTGTCAAATTATTCTTTTAGATCAAACCGTAGAAATGTTTATTTTTACTCTTTTTTTCTTTCTATTTTTCTAGAAAAATCAAATCGAGCATATGTTTTTTTTTAAAGCAATTTGCTACGCTGTCATCTTAAATTTTATAGGAAAATATAACCAATTTTAATGGACCTAATCTATAATGTTTTTTTTTTTTTAATTTTGATTCGATTCAAACACGACCTATATATGATATGAAAACAAAATAAAACAATTCAAAAAATAGCAAATATCCAAAATGATACGACGACATGATTAGTTTGATACTCTTCATCAAGTCTTTGCTTAGTTTGATGTAATTTTTAAGTCGTGCAAGTCATGGAGTTTTGTCAAAATTTTCCAAATGAAAGATTGTAAGGTCTAGGTTTGTATGGGCACATTCCATAGTCAAAACTTGTCCGATCTGTGACATGTTTGGTACAGGTCTTGGAGGATTGGAAAGGGAAAAAAAAAGATAATGGGAAAGTTGGTTGGCCAGGATGAGCTCATAAATCCATGATTGTTTAGTGAGCAAGATGACTTTTCAAGTTTTTTAACGATGGGTCATTAGCTTAAAACATGATACGTATGAACAAGTTATGTGCGTTTTGAGCATAAGTACCAGGTAGCATCAGAAGACCATGAGCAATCTTGCTTTGTTCTGGATGAACCAAATTGTTCCACGATCGATTTTTTGTAAGATAGGATTGATCTCGTTTTGTGTTTTCATTACATGAGTGGTTTAAACCACTTTCGAGTATTCTAAAATGTTAAGATTGATTTGTGTTGTGGGTTTTGGTTCTTCAATTTTCGAAAAAAAGAGAAAGGCAAAATACAAAAAATGAAAAACAAGTTGGACTTATTTTCGGTGTTTTAGAGTCAAAAGAAGGGAAGACGAAGAATACTACAAATCCTTATTAATAAGGTCCCCCCTTCTGACCTTCTTAATAGCAAAGCATATCTTATTATAAAAAGGTTTTTTTTTTTTTTGTGTCTTTCTCTCTCTCCATTCCAGCTAAATCAGACAAAACACACACACATATCTGGGTTCTCTGGCGTCGGTTCCAGCTTCGTTTTTCTCTCTCTTTCCAATTTTGGTTTTTAGCTTTTTTTTAGTCAGGTTTTCTTTAGATCTGGATTGAATACCATATCTATCTTCTTCGTTTTTATTGGTTATATATCTGGCTATCCATTACTTTTTATTTTTTTGTAAAATATGTGTTGATTGTGGTTGGTGGCTTTTTTTGTTACTAGTAGTAGAAATTTTTTCTGTAACTTATTCCGTTTGCTCTATTAGTGTTCATTTTTCTAGAATTTGTTCTATTTTTCGATTTTTTTTTGTCCATTTTCAATTTTTCTGTCCAAACAGATTCATTGGTGTTTGATTTATTGATTTTATATAGAAATTGATATTGAATATGTTATAAATTGATATATAAACTTATTGATTTTATATATAAATTGGTGTATTGAATTTTTTTTTTTTGCAGAATTGTCTATCTAAAAATAATTTTTTCATATTTTTTTATTAATTTTTCAATTATTTTCCAAATATATATTTAGTCTGTCAAAACATGTTTTTATTATTTTATGTTCTGTAAAATTATTTCTAGAATCATCTAACCAAACAAATTCTTTACCTCAGAAAATATCAAAACACATTTTTTTAAAATTCTTCCCAAAAATAATTTTTTGAAATGTAATCTAAACACACCCAAAGACAAACATAGTTGTGTGACTTGTGTATCCATATGCTTTTAAGTTTGAGAACACCCATTCAAGCATTTCAATAGCATTGACAGTTGGAGAGCAGTGGAAGGAGTGTAGAATAGGCAATAATATTGTGGGCAATATCCATGACTCTTGGGTGTTGGTTAATCCATCGTAGAAAGAGCTGGAGGCATTCAAGCCATCCCCGACAGGGGTAGCTCAACACAAATTGAGGCCTAAAGTGACAAATTTAAATTAGATCTTTGAATTTTTTTAATAATGTATTTTAAAAAAAATATCGCTAGTTCAAATACACATTCTTAATCAAATTATTGCATTGTCAAATTTTACTATCATATCTTATCAATTACTAACGTATTTTTGTTTGATACTTGTAACAAATTTATCTAAAGATTTTTTTGAGGTACAATTAGTTTTTTTTTTTAGAAATTTTCTTATTTTTAAGTTTTTATATCTGGATTGTTGTCTATAATCTATAATCAAAATAAATACATATGATCAAAAAAGATCTATTTAAAAAAAATAAGATTGAATTTAAACAAAGCCCTAAAAATATGGAACAATAAAATTTGATTTATCTGTTTTATTTTTGAAAATTAAGATTTAATATTTTGATTCTCTCTCGATCAAAGTTAGATTATTAGAATCTTGCCAACAAAATTGAGTGGGCTATTTTTAGGTAAGTTTAAAGATATGAATTTTGTGAAGCACTAGGACAAGGGGAGACATATTGATTTTGAATTTTGTGGACTGGTTTATAGACAGATATCGACTATTTAACATAAATAAATAAAAAATTATTGAGCGTAAATTTGATAAGATTTTTTGGACTGCCGCTACAAATTTTTTTGTTTGTTTTTTTTCCGGTTACATTACATACAACAAGGGGGACTAGTAAGACGCGAATCTTGCATCTATGGGCAAGGTGCGAAAGGCACATTACCCATGTGTAAGTCCTCTTTTACTCACCATTACAAGTATAGAGAGTTGAGATGAAGGAAAGATCCTACCCCCATTTCTTTATCCAAAATGGTGTAACTAATGGGCTTGTATAACTCATTCATCACGGTCGACGGGGCTAAACTGAAGAATCTATCTCTTTCTGCGAGCGCTAAAACTTGAGTATCGAAACTGAACTATCGATTTTTTTTCAAGTTGTCGAGTTTTTGTTTTTTGGGTAACACTACTATACCACCAACCTATTTTTTGGTATAATACCGAAAAGTAAGGTAAGCTGTAAATGTGACACGTAACTCTTTAAAATCGGTATGGTATCGAAAAGTAAGATAGACTGTCTTTTATACTCTATTCACTTACGTAATACATCATTTTTTGGAAAAATATATCTGCTGGTCTAGGTCCTGCAGTTTTTTTTTCCCAAGTACAAAATCTTTATATGTTGCATATGCTGGTCTAGGTCTAGATTGGATATGTGAATAATCCCACTTGTTTAATTCGGTGCCGCACTAAATTAGGATGAAATTTACTTTTATCTCATCCATCCACTTATCCGACCAGTATGGACCCATCCAAACACAGGATAAGTGGCTTTCCACTAAAGCATGGCAAACTTTATGCTATGAGTTAGGGCCACATGTTGTATAGGAGAGACTTACTGGCCATGGAGCCACAAACTCCACTATAGTCTACTTGGTTGCGGTTTTATAGGATTTAAATCTTATTCAGTATATTTTTACTCAATTTCCTTCAATTAAATATCGTCTACGAGAGAAAGTGTATTGAAAGATATCATATTTGAATAGTCAACTATTTAGTAATCTAAGTTAGGAATAAGACTACTACCGTAACTAAATTAGTGGATATCTTAAACTCATAGTCAATGACGGTAATCTCATACCTATATTGATCGGGTGTTCTAAAAAAGGAAAAAAAAAATCCAAAATCTAATTTCTTCCTAAAATTAACTTCATTTCAAAAAACAAGTTCTCTTCTTAAAATCAATCTCCTAAGTTCTTTCCTTAAAAAGTATGAAAATGATATTAATTCTCACATTAGATAAGTGGTAATAATCAAAGACTAATATGATATTACTATGGTAATTGAAACCCAAGTATCTCATTCCTAAAATAAGATACTTATTCTCAATTAAGATTACTGTCACCCAAACTTAGCCTTATATCTAATCATTGCAAGAACTTCAAATAAATACAGCTTTGCATCTTTATTTTTTTTTTTTATAGAACACAGAAGAAAATAACATGCAAACTGTCCAACATCATTGCATAATCACATGAAGCAAGTACATGAAAAAAAAAAGGCACTGTTGATTTCATGTCTTATACAGAAGGATGAATACACACATTTCCCAGATATCATTCTCCTTTCAGCAAGATAGAAAAAATATTCTCATTGTTGGCAATGCATCACATTACTCATTTTCCTGATGCAGCATCACTTTTCAAAGGCAACATTGCCTAGGCATGTCCTATATCAAATTTCCATGCATTGAAACTGAGATTTGAAAGAAAAAAAAAACTATACTAAGAAGCAATTTCAAATAGTATGACATTTACCACCACCTTATAACCAACAACTTCGAAATTCGAATGCGCTGTACAATTTGCCCAACCTATGCTAATTCTGCAAAATTAGCACTATACTTCTCTTTAATCCCTCTGCTCACATTTCAGAGACAAAAATTGTATATTTCTTTGCTTCTGCAAGAGCTATGGTCAATGTGTTAGTATCTGATACCAATTTTGGACAATTAGGCAATGTTCTTATTGTTAAGGATCATAGACTCTATGAGGCAAGCCACGACGGATAGAGCTCAATCACCCACATCCTTGAAGAAACAATCAAACCTTGGAATTGCTGTGTAAACTGGTCACTGGCATCAGGATTCATGTTCCTTGGTGTGATGCCATCTATCAATTAAGCTAGCCGCCACTGCAGGCTCCAAGTTGATAAATTCACCACTCTATAAGGTGCAGAATATCTACCAAAATGTAATACAGCATCAATTTTTACTGGCTGGAAACAAAAGCTCTTGAAGTTTGACTTTCATGTTGGAGATGGATAATTATCTCTTCACACCACCTTCAAAAGTCAGAACATCCACCAAAAATTTTGCACAAACAGGCCGGTGATCAGAAAATTGGGACTCCCAACGTAAATAAGACAGTTGTTGTATCCTTTCTCCATGCCACAGTATTCTATCACACCTGCAATTTTTCAGCTAGTAAGAATTGCAGCGGAAATAGTATTTTGGATCCTAATGAGCATATGCTCAAAGTCTATAAACGTACCACGCTGGAGTTCTCCTTTTGTTCTTTGATTTTATAGTCTCTCCAAAATAAGCATCTGAATTATAGGAATACTTGTATGTGGGGGCAAAGTAGATCTTCCCTTCTTTCCATCCTTTGAGTACCCGTCCAGCATCTCTTTCAATCTTAAGCTATCAAAACAAGAAAAGTGTGATGGGGGGACTTGATCTTAAAACCAGAAAAACAGAGAATTAGAAATAACTCAGGTGCCTGCAAGCTCTACCAAATTAGAAATAACTCAAAAATACAGTAGAAGATTATGAATTGTGGTAGATATGCTCAGAAAACTGTCATTACTAAAACCATTTCACTTATTTCCATGGCAATGCAATCATTATTGGGAGGTTTCAAGCAAGAACAACAAATTCAGCTGGTTTACCATTCTGTGGATTCAACAAAAGCCCAATATCAATATTTCTCAAAGTTATCTGTGGCAAAAGTAGCTAATTACCTGATCCTTGTTAAGAAGAGCATCCCAGTCATTCTCCTCCAGATATTTCCGGGTCTCAGAGTAGCTCAAAGCAATCCGGTAGTTCAAATCCCCTAACCAAATGACCCGGCTGAAACCATATTTTCAGATGAAATATATCAGAAAAGAATTCACATGTATTTGGTGAAGTATACATAAATTTAAACCAAAAGGATATTGTCTAGATTCAAGATGCTCACTCATGTTCCAGAATTTTCTCTGGCACCCAACTATAGAGTGTCTTGCAGATTTTTGGAAACTGAGTGTTTTTAAGTATCTCAATAACATCTGAATTTCTTCTAATCTCATCCCCATCCTTCTCTCCAGACGTCAAGTGACTGCAGATGAAACAAAAGCTTGTATTGCCAAAAGATATACTCACGGAGATACACCCCTGAAACAAAGAAACCAATAAGTGAGACATTACCTATGATTGCATTGTTGTCTCTGTTGTGTTGTGTTGTGTGTGTGCATATTCCTTTTTCATAAGCATTTACACAAATTTTCCATCTCAACAACAGTAAAACCATACCTTGTTTCCTAGGCAACCCATGATCCCGCATCGAATGTAGGAAGTTCTCAGGTGTCCAATTTGCTGGGTAAGTTCCTTCCGAATCCAAATAGTAAGAAAGATTCCCACCATCTGCTTGCTTACTATAAGGCTATATTTAAATTCATTCGTACTGGAAAGGGTGGCGATTTCAGAAACTATCAAACTATTTAAGTCACCCTCAGAAATATCTGATGGTTGGCAGTTGAAACACGAATCCCTACTATGCTTTCTTTCTGGTTCTGAAGTGCAGTTGCAACTCTTAAGTCTCTTTTTACTCTCTGCCCTGTAAAAATCACTAGCTGCTTTAAGGGAATTCTTTTGAAAGAACAGTGAGCTGCCAGTGGTTGTGATGGGCTTTATACTTCCCGGAGCCAAAGGCTTCGTCCCAAGAGTGGATATAGTTTTGTTCATTGTATAACCATTGGGAGATCCATTCAAGGATTGGCTGATCAAAGATAACCATTTTGCCGCCGGCCCATTATCTTCAATAACTAACACATTTCCAGCATTTAAAGGGACTATTTCCTGAAAACTAATACCAACAAAAACAATAGGTGGCACAAGAACATGTCAACATGCGGACAGTAAGAGGATACATAAAATATCTAATTAGAGAAGCAATGAAGCCGATAAGTATTGTTGTCCAAGTTCAGAACTGAGCTTTCTATACATTGTTTCATTTATGGAGTTGGTCTATTGTTATTTCATGTAGTATAAAGTTGAGAGAGGTAAGAGAAAGAGACCAGAAAACACACCCCAGAACATATATATCTGAAGGATCATGGACCTGAAGAAAATCATCAAGATTCAGGCCACTGTGAGGAGATTTCCCTCCTACATTCCATGTTGCTACAAAGACTCTATTAAGAAAAGGAAATAAGGCAAAAATAAGCAAGATTGTTGGGAACAAATTATGAAATCTAGAACATTTTATATTCTTCTTACCGTAAGGATTGAACATGACATTTAGTCGACATAGGATGCACTAGTCCACTAGAAACTGGCCCCTCAATCCCCAAATCAAGCTGAATTTCTGCACAAATAGAGAAGAAGGAGAAATTTTTTCAGTTTAGAAAACAGATATGGGATACCTAAGAAAAGGAAGCAGGCATATACAAGTACTTAAAACTTTTAATCTTCACAGCATGAAATAACTTGGTGTAACTGATAAATCTCATCGCTTTTCAGAAACAACCTCTAGTTCTCCATGAGAAACAAGGATTTATGAGAAAGAATAAAATATAGTTAAGAAGAAATGAAGAATGACCTACAGAGAAAGGAAAAGGGCATCTCCTTCTGGCTTCCTTGCTTGAAATGCATAAAAGTAGAAACATGAAATATTCTCAATTTTAGACCAACTTGCCATGTTATTCTTTTCTTCATCCACTCATTCCTTATCTCTTCCACTTACATGTTACCAAAAAATGGATCATATTCCCATGCATGGAACTGGAATCAGAAGGTAAAATGCCACTTGCTCCAAATTATAATGTGTTACAGGTAAGCTGATATAGATCGCCTAGAATGGATCATTGGTGAAGCAATATTAATTACATAATTGTGCATCCTATACTGTTAATTACCATTGCTTCTATCTTCACCTAAAAAATTACCTCTAGCTTAATTTTAAGGGTCAAACACAATAAACCCCATTGTATTTTGGCAAGTTGTGCTTTACCCCCTGGACTTTTGTTTGCGGTGCTAGCCCTTAAAACAGTTTTGGTATTTAAAAAAAAAAGAGTCTAAGATAACTTCCAGTTTTCTTTGTAGTAATGTTATTACTGAGTTAACTCAGTTAGCAATGTGTAACCACCACCAGCCACTACCACCATCATTTTCAACCTTATCTATCCCCCCCCCCCCCCTTTCTCTTTATCACATACTCACCATTGAGTACAAAACAATCGTCAAACAGATATATGCGCACATAACAAATATATGTTATGTGAGTGTAAATAAAAAGGCAGCATAGGTCATGGGTCTCCTAAAACTGTGGAGTCTGAAGACAGGCATATGTACACAACCTTATCCCCAAATGTGGAGAAGGAATTTCCAAGAGTAGAACCTGTGATACATAGGTCACAATGAAGTAACCTCACCATTGCGCCACGGCCAACTCTTATGTGGGCGTGTCTATTAATGCAACATTTTATTTCCTATCTTAGTATATCTAACTATTCACCAAAGGAAATAGAAAAGATCAAAAAAGCACATTGTCCAGATTCCCAATTTAGTGCTCTTAAGCAATGATGTACCATGTCATGAAACTTTTCTTACCACAAAGAAATTTACTGCTTTCTTCTTCCCAAAATTGTGTCTTCCCCAATATTTTTTGTCCCAACATTTAGGTCCCATTCAAAAAGTTGAAGAAAAGTCTGTTTGAGATTCCAATAAACCCCTTCGTTCAAGAGAAAACCACATGTTGAAAAGAAACAAATTATTTTTCCAAAGGGTAATTTTGGTCATGCTATCAAAAGAAAGATTCTTTTTATCTATATTCTTTTGAACTCTGCTCATTTCAAATCAAGCTCATTTTGAGGTGGATGGAATAGCATATTAATCAGCACTTTCTTGACGCTTGACTATTCCCTATAGCCCATTTGATTACTTCTACAGCTTGTGTAGATTTTGTGATTGATCATGGGAAGGGCAAACAGATACTTCCTTCAGTTCATTCATTTTCTAGGAAAAATGCAACAGAATATAGATAACTAAACAAACTACTGGAGGCATCTCCTTTCACAAAAAGCTTCATTTCAGCAATTTGAAGCCTTATGCCTGTATGTTTTCAATAAAGGGGAGGCGATAGATTTTCTAGTAAAGGCAGGGGATGTGCAGTACTCACCAGATGAATCAAAGGAATCTTTGATCATTTCCCTTGTTGGCGTCTCCTTTGTTGCAAAAATCTTTCGAATGAAGGTCTGAAATCATAGGCAGTAAACATATGCACCAAGTGATAAATATAGTCAAACATTTGCTTGGACATGACAAATGAACTAATAGGCTAGCTCTTGGCATCTAATTCTCAATAACATTGGCCAAAGCTACAAAAGAATGAGAGGGAAATCAAATGCCTAAAGCAAAAATTGAGAAAATGCAGATTAGATAACTATTGAGGAAATTGTCAGGAAATGGGTAAAAAATGGAAAAAATCTCATAAATTAGATTTTTTAGCAAGAATTCCCATACAGAATGGCATTTCTACAAATTGTGGGACAGTACATGTTTTGAAACGAGAATAGTCTAACGGATCATATTATTCTGTTTAGAAAAAACGGTCCGAAATTTATATGTGTGTTTAGACTTTGGCACCAAAGGAGCTACAATACCAAAGGATCAACAGTACCGAAGGTTACAACCATAGAAGAGTTAGTTTAAACTCATTTGGATCAAGTTATTATTCAATGGAGTCAATTTACGACAAAAAAAGATTGGGGACGATCCCAAAACGCTAGGATTGATTCCAAATATACTGTTTCTATCGTAGCCACACCAGATTGAATCGCAATTTTACCTTTATTTTTATAGCATAAGGTATCCAAGTTTTACCAGATGTTTGTGTTGTCATCACTCTAAAACAAAATGAATAAATAAAATACAATACCTTCTTCATTTCTTCATTCCTTCCAGCCATATGTGTATCAAAGATTGCTCTGATTCCTTCTGAAATTCTTAGAAGTGATCAGATAATTCACAATCTGAAAAGAAGCAGAGGAACAAATTAGAAACAACATTACGAATTACAAAGATACACACATATGTTTCTACACATTTAGAAAAAATTATGTTTGGAATCGAAGAAAATAGTTTTAATTTAAAACACTTCCATTCCATAAACCATGAAAACAAATGAGCTTAATTCAAAGACATAAAATTGTAGAATTCACTATACCTTCATAAAATCACCCACAGACCCTGATTATAAATTGTGAAAACAAACTCAAAATCGCCACAGAAAGCAAGAAAAGGAGAGTCACATCACATTCATAAATGAGAGATGCAACAAACGTTCAGAGCCTTATGAAAATGAAGAGGATGCCACCAAGAATGTCTTATTTTACTCCATCATGGAAGAGATTTGAAAACCCACATTGAGTTTCTCGAGAAGTCAACTGCCACACACACACACATATACATATGGAGGGGAGAGAGAGACGGAGAGAGAGTTTATGGCAAAGTAGAAAAGAAGGAATAGAAGTATAGAATTACATGCAGAAAGGGGTCTGGTCTGGTCTGGGTTTTTGATTTCAAAGGGAAAAAGGGTAATCCGAATCAGAAAGAGTCAAAAGTGGGAATATGGATTTACGTGCAAAGAGGCCATTGGAAAACACACTGTGTTTCGGTTGTTTACCTTTTGTTTGTTTCCCGAGAAAAAAAAGTACTACTAAAACTTCTCCTTGGTGAATCAGTTGACCATGTGGCCGCTCGAAGCCAATGGTGAATGTCCTTCCCTCCTGGCATACCCTACGTGTGGCCGGCAGCCAAATCATTGTAAGCCTTGTCTCATTTTTATTTATTTATTTCTCTCTTTCATAGAATGTATCATATTCAAATTCTTTTAGATTAATGTTATATTTATTAAATTATTTAATAAATTTTATATCTCAAATCAATATAGGTGATTAGATCACTGAAATTCATTAATTTTACCAAATATTCAATGCATAAAATTTTAACACATCATTTAAAATATAAAATTTAGTAACGTGTTTAAAAAAAAATTCTTCTAGGGGAATCACATTTTATATCTTGAGATCTTTTATATCGTCGACAGTATCAATACCAAAAGTTATAATTTTTTTAAGTTGAATTATAACTTTTTTGATGTATAAATTATAACTTTAAAGGGTATGATCGATTATAAAATGTTGTGATCGATACAACATTTTTCATAATTCAATCATGGATGTCTATGATCAATCATAATCTCCCTTAAACAGTTGTAATTTTTTCCTTCAAAATTGTAACTTTACCATAAAAAATAGTAGCCAATGGAACCGGTCCCGAATTTTTTTTTCAATACCGTAGAATTTTCCCTTATACCCTGAAACATTTTAAGAATTTTCATTTTGTATTATAAAAGAGTAGATTTTTCACATTGCATTTAGGGGTGTTAATCGAGATGAGTTATTTAGATTTGGCTCAGATAGAACTCGATTGAGGCTCGACTCATATTCTAAACAAATTGAGGTTAAATAATTTTTTACCTCTTTTTTTTAAGCCTCGACTTGGGCTCGGCTCATTTTTTAAACACATTAAACTTTAATAAACTTTTAGACTCGTTTAAAAAAAGAGCTTGATGGGCTCAACTTCAAGCTCGCAAAATTTAGACCTTAACTATATCTTCAATATATTAAAAATATTTAAATATTATTCTTTCATTAATTTTTATTTTTTATTCCATCAATGTCAATAGGGTGAAAAAATAAGCAACGAAAGCTAACAAAAAGAGTAAATTATAATACTTTTAATATATTAAAAAATAATATATAAAATTTAGTATTTGAGAGTGCAACGAATTTTTTTTAAAATCTTATAGGGTAGGAAGTGAAATTGCCCCTATTCTTTATTTGGAATTCTTTTGAATCTTTCTTCCTGACAGAAGGTTTGATTCCGACACTTCAATCTGGCATTGGTCGGGCCACGATGTTCCTTCAATTTGGGCCCAAATTTCTTCCGAAGCCAATCATTTGATTTGAGTTTTTTATTTAATTTTATAAATTTAATTATTTTTTTTAAAAAAAGTAAATTCACATTTTTTTATATAACATGATGTTTTGCATATACGATTACCGAGAGAACAAATGGTTGAATAAGATTAAAGAGGGAATCTAGTGACAACGGATACCTCAATTGTCGCATTGATAAAAAAACGTAATTAAATGCGATGCATTATATAAATTAAGGAATTCTATGAATATTTGAATTTTTCAACACAAGTTGTGCTTGGAGCAATTAGGTTGAGGGCACGTATGCCTAAACATCACGCATTGCGTCGCCCAAACTGCGTGCCCAGTAAAAAATGTCAAAGTCGGGGCGAAAATTGCCCTCCTTTCAATGGCACGTAAGATTTGCCTGTAAAATGAGTTATTTAAAAATAAATAAAAAAATAAAATTGACACTAGGTGATTGAGCAAAGTTAAAGAGTAAATTTTGAGTTTTTTTTTTTTTTTGGCTAGTAAAAGTTTTGAGTAATTAGTTGGGAAGAAATAAAGAGTATTATGGATAATTCTCTCCTCTCTTTTTATTAAAAATAATATGGATATTCTAATAATAAACACTGAACCCATTCTCTTCCTAATAGTGTAGAATATATATGTTTTCAAACTATAATTTCAAAACTTTATATAAAAATTGCATTTCACAATACATTTTTTTTTTATGAATTTGCAATTTTTACTCTTAAATTATGCAACTAGTTTCCATTTGGTTTCTAAAATTCCATTGAAATGTTTCAATTTAGTTCTTCTATCCAGATTTATTTATTTGTTTCGACAGAATTGTCTCATGTGACTTGCTCATAGGATATGTTTATTCGGTAAAAAATTACTTTTCCGTTTATATGAAATGTTGACACTTTTTTCTTTGGTTCACCGTATATCTCAAATTCTCCCTCTATATCTTCCTATTTTTTTAAGAATAATATTATTTGTATTTAATTTGTAGTCGTTATGTTTTATGTTCGTTAAATTGATTGTGGATTTAATTTAATATTGATATCTATTGCTAATTCAATGGTTAAATAAATTAGGTCCTTATATTAAGTTTTAAATTATATCTCAATCACGTTATTCTTTTATATATCTCAGATAATCAGAGTTAGGTTTTTTTCGCTCAGGAGGAAAAGATTTTTTGTTGGACAAATATGCACGTGGCCAAGTATGTGTTGGTCACATGAGCCTATTTCGTAAGAAGAAAGTAATAAATTCAGAAGAAAATACTGATTTGAAATTTGATTAAAACTCAGAGAAAATATTGATTTATTTTTACAATTGGTATTTCAAAAAATAAATAGGAACTTTTGAATCAAGAAAAAATGGGAGAGACGACTAGTAGGTAATTACCCCTGGACGTAAATGTCCGGTTTAAGTCATAATTATTAACTCAGAAAGGGTAATCTGTCACCATAACACCACCATAGTCAATCAGCAAATTGTATTACTCTTGTCAATCGAACTCTACTTAATAACTATATAAGAGTAAAAGACGATCTTAAACGAATACAAAAAATAACTAAATAGAAAACTAAATGCATATTTAAAGCTTATAAATTGTAAATTATTGTGGGAAAAGGCACCCAATCCAGTGCTATCTACTTTTGCCTTTCTCCAATAAGGAATTGTAGCAATGCAAAAGGTATGAGGTTGCCTTCTTGAAACATGCAGAATATTGTTCCCAAAATAGAGGAAGACCACTTGTGTGTGTGAGACCAAGAGACAACATTTTTGGGGATATCTGCTGCTGTTGTACTTAAAAGTATTCCTCCACTTTCTAAAACTATTAGAATGGGGGCCCAAGCCCAACAGTCCAATCCGTTGAATTTCAAAGAATTGAAGTTCACCCTTCAATGATATAGTCTCTCATCAAGTGAGAAGGAATGGGAGAGAGAGTAGCCAAGAAGATACGAAACTTCAAGGAGTTTATTGATGAAAGCAGTTTGATTGAGTTAGAGAGTAAAAGATGCAAATTCACCTGGGACAACCACATACAAGGAATAACGAATGTCAGAGAGAAATTAGATTGAGCAATGACATCTCCAAGCTGGAGAATGACTCATCCAAATGCAGAAGTGATTGCATCCCCAACCATAGGCTCAGATCACTCTCCATTAATATTGAACACATAGCCAAACTAGAAAAAACCAAGAAGGTTTTTTAAATTTGAAGCCTTAAGGATGGATGAGGAACAGTGTGCTGGAATCATACAACAGAGCTAGTGAAAGCCAGTGGGAGGCTCTAAAATGTATCAGCTCAGACAAAGAATCAAGACTTGTGGGAAGAGTCTATCCAACTGGAGATCAACTCACTATGAAAATAGCAAGAGAAGAATTGAACTCTTAAAGTCCAAGGGGCAAGACATCCAAAACAATCATAACCCTAACTTTCCTCAAGAAGAAGTAAGGAAGATCAAGGCAGAATTGGGAGATCTATGGCGTAAAGAGGAGCAATACTGGGGTCAAAGATCAAGATTGAAGTGGCTCAATAAGGAGATAAAAACACATGGTTCTTCCTTGCAACAATAGTTCAAGGAAGACAAATGAATAGGATCACGATGCTGAAGAATGTTGAGGAAGAATGGACCACTGGTAAAATGTAGTTAAACCAGTTAATGCAAGATCATTTCCATAAATTGACCACTGGTAAGATGTAGTTAAATTAGTTAATGCAAGATCATTTCCATAGCATATACATGATAGAGGGTAGTAGAAACTATGATCAAGTTCTGCAGATTATTCCTACGATGCTCTCAGATCAGATGAATAGCCATCTTCTAAAAGCTCCCATAATTGAGGAAGTCAAGGCAGCAATCTTTAGCTTGGGAGCAACCAAAGCACCAGGACCAAATGGTCTCGTTGGTCTCTTCTATTAGAGGTACTGGACAGTAATCCAAAGTGACTTGTTTAATGCAGTTCATCCTTTCTATCACTCAGGGTTTCTGTTAAAGGAACTCAATGAAACAAACAAAATTTAGTCCCAAAGGTTCCCCATCCAGAGAATGTAGGTGAATTTAGGCCAATAAGTTGCTGCAATTTTGTTTACAAAGTAATCTCCAGAATGCTGGCTACCAAATTAAAGCCCATTATGGATCATTTGGTGGATCATAATCAAGGGGCATTCATAAGGGGAAGACAGATTCAGGATAACATCATAATAGCACAAAAAGGAGAAAAACCAAAAAGTATCAAATGTCCATCAAATTAAACATGGCTAAGGCATATGACAAAATTGAATGAGATTTCTTGAAGGACCTTATGATCAAAATAGGGTATGCTGAGAAGTGGGTTACTATGATTATGCAATGTGATGGGACATTTCTGAGATAGAACAGATGGCGACACGTGTCCTCGGTGTCCGTAAGAAAAAATGTGTCCTTGACAACATTTTGCCCCTCGCCACCGAGGGATATGCAGATCGGGGGTAAGGGATGTTGCCATTGGCCAGGCGACGTGTCCCCCTCGGCTTGGTGACCCCTTCGTCCGAGGAAGTTCTAGACACATCGGGGCCAAGGTGTTCCTTGTGGAGTGCGAATCCAACTTCTCCTCTGCTTCTATAAAAGAGGTAATGATTAACTAGATGGCTAGCCTTGGGGAGACTAGACTAATCATCGTGAAGGCACTCTGATCAATATTGTCATAAGGGTCAGGAATGCAGGACACGTAACCAGGGAGGCGTGGACATGTAGAAATCAATGTCAAATCAGTTGTAGAAAGACCAGGACACCACCACTGACATGCGACTCAAGTAAGCAAGCATTTAATGAACCCTCTTTGTGACGAGATAGTAGTTAAGGTGTGAGGGGCGAGATGTGAAATGCATTAAAGATGCCCATACTAGGGCATTTAATACATCCCTACCGAGGAGGGAAATTAACTTCTCGGTGGTTCTGAGGATTGAATGACTGGCTCTTGGCGCCCCGACCAGTTAAAACAAACCCACTCCCTCAGAAAAGTAGGGGCACACTGCCTCATCTCTGACGAATGACTACTTGGTAGATTATCAGCAATCATGAGTTTTTAAAGTATAAATAGTTTTGAAACCTTCACTGTAAAGGTACGTGAACATACTCAAACAAAACCACAGTACTTTCTTCTTCCCCATCTTCGAGAAACTGACTTGATCGTCGGAGGGGATATGTCGGAGAGCACTCCGGCACCCTTCTAACTCGTTTTTGTGTCACAGGATCGTTCCTCAGTGTCCTAGGACCGCCTAGGCGACCCAATATCAATTCATCACTAATCCTTAAGGTCCTTTTGTCCCTCTCAACCTATCTTTGGTCACCAAAACCCACTCCTAGATGGATCGAAGCTCCCCCGGAGGCGAATAGAGATCGACAAAGCGAACCTTCTGTTCCGTCGGAAACACTATTTTCTCAGACCGCAGTTTGTTGTGGGAGAGATCTATTCCTATTTCTACTATTGTGCGAAAACGAGCGCACACACAATGCATTTTCACATTGAGATATAATACACTGGTGAATGGGGACAGAGCTTTTCAAATCACTCCATCACGAGGACTCAGGCAAAGGGACCCTCTTTCATCATACTTGTTCATAATCGTAACTCAATGTCTAACTGCAATGGTCAATCAAGCAATAGGAAGCGGATCTCTCAAAGGACTCAAGCTGAGCAGGTCTGGACCTACACTTTCACACTTATTATTTGTTGATGATTCTATTTTTTTCTCTACAGCAACTAGAGAAAATTGTCAAATCCTAATGGACATCCTAAGTAGATACTGCGATGCTACTAGCCAACTGATCAACCTAAATAAGTCTGTTGTTTTCTTTAGCCATAACACTCCATTGACTACTCAGCAAGAGCTTGCTCAGTTCCTCAGAATTCCAAATGCACACAAAGCAAGGAAATATTTGGGACTACCTCTGGAATGGGAAAGACCTAAAAAGCAAACTCTAGCTTGGATCAAGGAAAGAATACTCTCCAAAATAGCAGGATGGAATGAGAGGTTTTTAAACCAAACAAGGAAGGAATCACTTATTAAGATAGTAGTGCAAGATATACCATCATACGCCATGACCATATTAAAATTCCCAAAGCCTTTTGCCAAGACATCACTGCCAACATTAGAAGATTTTCGTGGAGTAAAACATCAGGGGAAAGAGGTATTTGTTGGAAAAGCTGGAACCAACTAACTAGAAGCAAAAAGGATGGGTGTCTAGGTTTCAAAGACCTAGAAAACTTTAACACACCTTTGTTAGCAAAACAATTTTGGAGATTTTTGAAGGCTCCAAAATCCGGATAAAGTTTTGCAAGAAAAATACTGTCATGGGAAATCTATATGGGAGGTGAATGCTAAACCACCAAATTCCTAGATTTGACGAGTCTCTTTGAAGGTAGAGATGTGTTGTCTAAAAACTACAATTGGAAAATAGGCCATGGCAGCCAAATTAAATGCTGGGAGCATCCTTGGGGTACCAGGACACCTATGAATACCCAATAGCAGCCAAAACAACATCTTAAGTGTGTAGGAATAGGAACTAATTCAAAAACCTCATAGAAGACGGAATTCAGACCTCATTCACAAATTTTCTCCTCCAGAAGTATCCCGGGATATTATGTCCATACTACCAGGTGAAACTCAACAGCAACTTGAACTCAAATGGGTGCACACAAGGTTAGGCTGTAACTTGGTAAAAGGAGGATATTATTGCTACAGTAAACCCCTATGACCAATCAATCAAATACAACAGCAAGCTCTTCTTTTCAAGCCCCGGATGGCCTTTGGAAGGCAATTTGGGGATTGCAAGTGCCTTCAAAAGGTTCAATCTTTCATGTGGAAGTTAGCTAATGGAATCCTACCAACCAAATGGACCATCTGGAAAGAGAAAACTCACACAAAACCCCATGTGCCCAATATGTGGGAAGAGGAAGGAACAATTGAGCATCTCTTTCAATTATGCCCCTGGGTCTCCGTTGTATGGCAACACTCCCCTCTTAACATAGTTACAGATAAGTATGAAATTACAAGAACAAAAGTTTGGTCCATGGACCCCTGTTAGCCCACTTATGCTGGCGCATTTGGAAGCTCGCAACAATTTGATGTACCAAAATCATCACCCTAATAGGAAGGGCGTTATTAATCAAGCCATTTCAGCAACTTCAGAATTCCAGCAAATTGATACTATGCCAGCTACCCGGACAGAGTCACAGCATATGAACGCTGCATGTCTCCCCCTCCAATGGGATTCATGAAAATAAATTGCGATGCAGCTTGTTTTGCTAAAATTAGACGAGGAGCCTATGCTACTGCAGTGCGCAACTGTGAGGGCCGACTGATGAATGGGGCTTCTGCCAACATCACAGTAGCTTCTCCATTAGCGGCAGAAGCTAGTGCAGTGATGAGGGCCAGCAGGATGGCTGTGGAGGAAGCTTATCACTTGGTGATAATATAATCGAATTCGAAAGAGCTCATCGACTCTCTTGAGCAGGGACCAACAACAATCATAAGGGAGATCAAATCTATTCAATTAGATATCTGGGCATATGCAAACCAACTGCCTGCTATCAAATACAACTATGCAAAGAGGGAGTGCAACACAGCAGCCCATATAGTAGCAAAGCAAACCAGTCAAGGAACTATACCTACACACTGGATAGCCTACCCTCCATCTCAGCTGATGGAAAATCATTCACGGAGAGGCAAGAGTAGGAATGAGATGAATTTACGTTGTAAACATGCTATCTTTATTTAATGAATGTTTATATTTCTACCCAAAAAAAGAGGTCTACCCACAAAATTTAGAGATTACAGCAAGAATCACACAGAATCAAACATTATTATCACTAAACAAGAATAAATTACAGTTCACTTTGATCAAATTACAACTCAGAAGGTCACCTAACAGCCAACTTAAACTAAAATCGAGCATAAAATGTTAAAATCAATCCCAAATCAACACCTTTTTGTAGTAATCGATATGGTATTTACCAAAAAAAAAAACAATACAATACTTAAAACATAACCCATATTGATTTTTCTAGCTGGTTTCAAAATGCATTGATTGCTCTGACGTGCAAGTTAGTGTATCGTGTGTTAGGTACGTGAATATACTTTAGAGAATGAAGGTCAGATTAGCATGCAGTACGCAGACTGCTGATTATGACCTCTTGAACAATAGATTTGAAAACACATTCATACAATTAAAGGCCTGAGTACATATAAAATGACACTGGAGACCTAGAGTAGCCAACCGACTGACCTCGGTCGATCCCTATACCCCGGCAAATATGAAGGGAAAAAACGCACATACAAGTACAACCATCTAAAACACTAACGAAAACCGGACCAGTCAAAAGTTCATAATCGACTAGAAGAAGAGAAACCCTAAAAAAAATTATCAAAGGACAGGAAAAGAATAAGAAACTAACTAAATATAACAATTGTAATGCCTGTTCAACCATAGTGTGCCAGGATCAAGATTCCATTGCCAGCATTGAGACAGAGTTTGATTCATGACCATGCACCCTCAAGCGGTAGATGCAAGTATGAGAAGGGCTTCCATGATTGGATGTGAAATCAAGCCTGATCATGTCAACAACACCAGAGGCTGCCAAGTCCAACACATTAAAAGTCTGAGCATTGTTCTTCTCGAGGTCATACATAAACTCTGTCAGAAGAAACATCTTCTCGGTATCAACTGCTAGATCAGTGGTATCAAGCCCTTGGAGCCATCCAGAGACCCTACAGTGCTTGGGAGCGCTTGATCTGTCGTAAGCAACACTCTGCTCATTGTAAAATGAAAAGAATATTTTAGCGGACTGATAAGCAGAACCCACTATAACTAAGTAAAAGCTAAGGAAATCACAAGTAGGAACTCAGATAATGATTCAATATACAGGAACTGTGAGGCTGTAAAAACATAATGAAGGCAAATGTATATACTAAAGTCACATGACTCACACCCCAGGAAGCCACAACAAACGAGCCAGAGCATCGAATAAATAGTAACAAACTAGGAGGCAACTCACATGCTTATCCTGTATTGGTTACCTATAGCACTTAGAATACACACACCGGAAGAAAAAAAAATAAAAAACACTGCACGATTCAGTTGCTATGATCAACCAATCCAACTAACCGACAAGATCTAGATGCAAGTCAAAAAGAAGCAAAACAAGTGGCGCATCATGAGCAGAATGGGCATTGAACTGTGCCCCTCAATAGCAGAACCTGAAAAGCAGCACTGCTACTTTGCATTGTGCATCAAAGGTTCCAAATTGAAATTCAAGACAGAGACATAGTAGAGTGAAAAATTGACAAATCCACATTACCAGTTCAAGGAAAGCATAGCAGAAACACAGTTGGTCTTAGTTTAGAATTTCTGCTGTGGCAATCAGATTAAAGTAAAACATGGAACCAGCAATGAATGTAATAATGATTTCAAATCCCCACTGAACAGGCATAATAAATCAACTTGAGTCAATCTACAAGATTTTTTAAAGGCTATACCTTCAGCTTATATCTCTATCCATTTGGGGCCTCCAAAATTAAAATCAGATTTGCCTCCAAAATTAAATTGAGATAATCTTTAAAACAGAAGAATTTTTGAACCATAAATAGTAGTTGCACAATTATCTATCAGAATTACTTGCAAATTTCAAGCATAATACCAGCTATATATCATGAAGAATAAAAAAAATCATATTTTGGAGCAGCTCAGCTCAGCTACAATCCTCATATCTATTATAACAAATATAACAATAAGCTAAAATCAATGTTTGAAGATATTTGCTTTCTAAAAATGGTCAAGAAAAAGTCGTACATATATATCACTAAGTGCCTAATGAAATCCTGCCACTTTTGTGTTGTAATGGATTTGGATTCAATCAGTGGTGTCAATGAATTGAAATAACCTTGGATGGTTCATATCAAGGTCAATCACACTATTTAAAAGGCAGTAAAACAGACGAGTTTTTTCAAAAGCATACCGTTAAATCTCTTCTAACAAGATCCATTTTTAACAGAATTAACCAACTCACTCCCCAAGCAATGCTAATTTTTGCATATTGGGTAGGGTATACTTAAAGTAGAACAATCAAACAGTGTGCCCATATACTACCTTGATACCTTTTCCAAACAACAAAATAAATACTATAATATAGTGAATGCAGGACCTATAATGTATAATAGTCAGTATCGATGGAAAATCCTTTCAAGCCTAATCACAGGAAACCAACCAAGAAACAAAATTACACATGGCCAGTCAACGGCAACAAGCACTAGCTGGTGGTAAAAGTAGCCCCTAAATATTAAACAATGTAGCCCTTCTTTATAGTCAAGGAAATTGCATTGCCTGGAGTAAGGTGGTGGTCTAACTATTCTCTGCCTCTAAGGATTCACCTGAAGTCTAGATCTTTCATATTAAGGTGATCGTAAAACACAAGAACCTAGGGTCGCAACTTCAACCAAACCATAAGAATAATCAAAAAGAACTAAGGAGGTGAGACATTATAAAGTGGAAAATGGTCACAATTGAGGTTCCTTGATTTAAAGTAAACAAGATTAATAGGCTGACAGAAAACTCAAAAATCTCATTGATCTTTTCTCAGATCTATGCTTAAAAAAATTAAAGATTCATTCATGTTTCTAGAATTCCTTATCTCCGAACCTCCCACTGGACATCCTACATTCTACAGAGGGGAATCCGCTTGAAAGAAAGGATCACTGCCTAGGTAGCCGACCGAGCATATAATTTTGACAATATGAAAATCCAATTCCCAATTACCTTGCCCTAAGTTGGTACAACACCACCCCCCACCCCCCCCCCCCCCCCCCCCACCCCGTCCCCCCAAAAAAAAAAAAAAGCGTAGCCCAATATAGTACAAGTAATGGATATCCTTCTTCAATAAGACTCTGAAGATCAATGAAAGAGAACTCCATAATCATTACTAGAATAACCCCAAACATAGGAAGAGGTTGCATATACATTATCTACTAGTTGATAAAAAAAAAAATGCATTAGATGCAAAATAATGTTAGAAGGAATAATTCTCTAGTGTGACATCCATTTTTATTCAGGTGTAAATAAATACAAAGCCACAGGTTCATAGTATGCTTCTCAGTTTCCAAAATGTGACTCTCTTAACTCACCAATAATTAAGCAATCCAAACAAAGTCTTTATAATGGTCATGCAGCAAGATGCAATGAGAGAACACTAACTACCAAATCATATTCAAGGATAAATTAAGCGCAGCTCACCTTGGCAACATGCTCCAAAGTTATAGCCTCTGGTATGATGGCCGTCCTAAGTTTAATCTGAACAAACCCACTGTTTCCTTTAAGAGGGAAACACTCGCCTGGCACACCAAAACTCGGCCTCAACATCTTTATGGCATCATGATGAACCCCTTTTCTCCAAAACCAAGTACCACTTCCCTTCCCTACAATATAAGGCTCCGAGTGCTTCACCACCATGCCCCCACCAGATGCCAAAGCATAATCCACCCTCCCAAGCCCATCGGCAGCATACTTTTCGATTTCTTTCTCAACTATCTCCCTCGCAAAAGCTCTCACCTCATCCAAACTCACATCACTACCACTATCAATTCCCTTTGCCTTATTAAACTCCTCGAAAAACCCATCAAAATCGTGTTTGCTTAACCACTCCGTGGACCTCAATTCACCGAGAGCCTTCTCCAAATTCCCAGTTCTGCCATCCAATTTCTCCAACTCTGCCACGAATTCTGATCCTTGGTCCTCAATTTTCTTACCCAATTCACTTCTTAAACCCCCTATTTCCTTCTCGATTTTCGTATCCACTACATCAACTTGAACCTGCATCATCTTCGTCGTCTTCTTCACGAAAGTTTCCATTTCCGCCATCCGCCCCGCGAAATCCGAACCCTTCAAAGAAACATCAAAACCATTGCTCGAATTCAAAACCCATCGACGAATTATCAGGATAAAACCCGCGAGAACCAGCAAAAGAAGGAAATTCTTGGCAAAAACTCGAACCACTCTCTGCCACCGAGGCTTCTCGGTCTTGGTGACGACCTTTCGTGTACTCCGGCGGGGCAATACATTGCCGTTTGCTGAACTGGGCAATGGCTTCTTCACCTCAACTGCTACATGCTCTCTTGATCTCTCTAAAACTGTTTCGCCTCTAATCGAATGGCTTCGATCTTTCCCAATCCCAATATCACCGATTCCGAGTCGATCATTACTCGGAGAACCAACGGTTACTCCATCGGCCCCGATCAAATCCACGCCCGGCTTATGTTTTTCGACGGGTCTACGCCTAGCGGCTCCAGGATTCGCCGTGATTGAAACTGTGGAAGTTGACATTGAAATTTGAATACGTGAGGAGGGAAACGAAAATGGAACAACGTGGAAAAGAGAATTAGGGGGAAAATTTGAGCATAGAGAGAGAGAGTGTGTGAACCCTAATTTCTTGAAAAATTTGGCATTTCGAAGTGGAACATGAAGATGTCTGGACAGGACGAGTCAAGAACTTGTAGGAACCGATTTGAAGTAGTGCAGAAGGTGTATTTTTCCTATTTCATTTTTGAATTTTTTTTATATGTTAAATTATAATAAAATTAATTAAAAATAATTATCACCCACATCAATATACATATCTTCGATTACACCCCGCTGTTAAACCATCATTTTTATTCGAATTAATTAAAATTTGAAATAAGTAAAATTTGATTCAAGCTGATTAATTTTTTTATGTATTAAAATTTGAGGATATTAAAATTTATCTTTATATGTATTAACATTTGAACCAAATTGAGCTCAACTTGAATTGCTAACGCCAATTAAAATTCGAGTCAATTAAAATTTGTATTTTTTTTTACATATTAAAATCCGATTCAAACTGATTAAAATTCATTTTCTACATATTAAAATTTGAGTCAATTAAAATTTAAATTTTTTTTATATATCCAAATTTAGTTCAGTTAAAATTCAATTCGAGTTAATTAAAATTCGATTCGAGCAAATTAAAGATGAATTTTAATCAACTCATATTTTAATTTAAATGACTAGAATTTTAATATGTAAAAAAAAAATTGAATTAGTTCAAATTGAATTTTAAGTGATTCGAATTTTAATGAATAAAAAATTTTAAAAATAGAGAAGATCATATTAAAGATATATCTATTTAGTGAGTGTGTGGATGAAGTTTTTTTTTAAAATATATCATGAATAATTTAGTAAAATTATATTTTAGTTAGCACCATTCATCTGATAGGGGATGTCAATGATATTTCAGATAATAGATGATTTCTCATTGAAAATACTCCTATTTAGAGGAGGTGTCAATAATAAATATCCATTAATTTATCATTAATAACAAATTTATATTTTAGGATCTCTTTGAAAATATAATATAATCGATTCTAAACATACTAATCCCCCTTATAATACTATAAAATTATTTTTCGCTATACTAACCTTCCTCTCATTGAATTATAACACCAAAGAGCTGTGATGCAGCTAATTATAGTTTCAATGTCTATGATGTAGTCATAACTGACGACAGATCACATTAATTTTCATCTATTTTAATTAAACAGTACAAAATTTATAAAAAAATAAATTATGGACCCCATTTGAATTTAGTATAAATTATATTTTAATCCAATTAACTATGAAATTTTTTCTAGTATTTTCTTAACTATTACATTTTTCACGGTGCACATTCAATTCGGTGATTAATTTTTTTGCCTCAATGATTAACAGCTATTATAAATTTAATGAAAATTTATTTTTATTTTATCCCTTGAACTATATAATTTTTTTCACTTTGTCTCGATATATTAACAATTTTCGTCCAAAAAAATGGTGGCCATTTACATGTGGAGAAATGTGAAATAATTTAAGTAATTGAGGGGACAATGTGAAAATTTTAATATTTCAATGAACAAAGTGAAATCCATAATATAAAATAAGATAAACTTCAATAAGTCCATCCGACGGTCACAAATAGATTCATCTAACGGTCACCAACATCCCTTTTAAAAACTATTCACATTACACCGTACCTTCAAGCATGAGTTACTTTAGTTTTATAATATAAAGGAGGGCATGCTTCAATAACTCATCGGATGGTCACAAATAAACTCATCTAACAGNTTAAAAACCATTCACATTACACCGTACCTTCAAGTATGAGTTACTTTAGTTTTATAATATAAAGGAGGGCATGCTTCAATAACTCATCGGATGGTCGCAAATAAACTCATCTAACAACCACTAATATCCCTCTCTAAAAATTATTCACATTGCATCATAACTTCATACACGGATTACCTCTAATTGAGTCCATAATTAAGAGAGTCAAAAATATAAGTTTTCCTTGAATTTATGATATTAATTGATGCACGCGTGCATTGCACACTGATAATTTTAATTTTTAATTTTGGTTTTTAATTTTCTTCAAATCGAGCTATATGATCACCAATTAAATCCGCCATCAAAGTCTTACCCCGTTGATAACAAATATGTCAATAATTATGTCTACTGATTTTTCTTATGTAAATTGCAAAAAAATCAATCTTCTAATAAATAAATCTGAATACACAAAGTCAAAGTCAGTGATACTTAAGATAACAAGTTGCTCTTTCCAATTGAGTGATTCTTGAGATATATGTTGGAAAATTCTAACTTGGTCAATTCAAGTACAAGATTAAATAAATAAAACTACTCAACTTACCACATGTTAGTTGTATTTTTGTTTCGTCCATGAAAATATATCGCTAGGAGTGTTTTGTCTTTGCTTTTGCTTTTTTCAAGGTATATAACTATTTCAAGCATTTAAATACACCTAAGAATTACCTTGCATCACCATAGAGAACAAACGATTTGTAAAACTTGTCTTTTCATTTTAGTCAGCAGATGGGATTAGAGATATGTCACATGGGAAGCCTTAAAACATACACATACAATTAGTTAAATATCACCCACAATATACAAAAATGATGATTTCAATTTTTTAGCTGAAATCTGGAAACAGAAAGTGCTCACACTCATAAAGAACATAAACTATGGTGATAATTTGGAATAATGGTAGTGTCAAATAACATAGATATTGTATCAATACAAAATTATAAAGATGACAAAACAAAGGGAATTAAAAATATTTGGTTTGGTTAATAGCTGCAAATGGAGAGGGAAAATCTTTGGCTTGGGCACCATCACGGTGTTGCGTTAGCTGAAATTTGCAAATAATATCTAGGTATGTGTTACGAAAATCAATTTATAAGTTTGGCAAGCCAATCAACTTCTCACTGTTCCATGTCTTGGAGTTATGGAACTCTAAGGGTTCTATAATAGTTATGTTTGTTTAATTGACAGTAACTCACACGAGATTTTTGGCTTAGTAAAAAATCACAAGAAAGGGATATTATTTGATTGTTAGCATATTTTAACGACATTATTGTCAATCAAAAATTTTGCATAAATATTGAGATAGATAGTTAGACAGATAATATAATATTGAAGGGAGGTTAAATATGCAATAGGACATGATTGATAAAAAAATTAAATAGGGTTAAAATTAATTAGGGTTATGAGTAGTATAGATACATATGTTTGTGAATGTAATTAATTTTAGAAGATCATGGAATATGATAGATTTATGTATTTAATTTAAGAAGTTAAAAGGGTATGAGAGATATAATGGATTTTATCATATTAATTAAGGGTAAGAGAGAAAATCAAAAGTTTTTCATTATTAGCCACTTTTATAAGTAGTATAGGTATGTTTATTTTTGAATAAGACCAGGAAAGAATATGTTGAATGTGATAAGCATCCTTCACAACAAAAGCACTTCTAAAATCTTATTTTCCTCCTACTTAATTGAACACTTTTTATCAGTTGCTCAATATCAACGAAGTTTGAAGCAATGAAAACAACCAGTTCAAACTACGCCCAAAATAGATTACACACTTGAATCCCCCTCTTCCTTGGCTGATTTTGAAGTTCTTAATCTTAATTGTGATAGATTAAAATACTAAATTATTAATTTTAAGGGTTGGTCTAGTGATAACTCAACTATCTGATAAATCTCTCATGAAGAGTAGATGAAAGATTCGAATATCCCACGAAGCGTTGCTTTCTGGGACTACCACCTATAGATTTATCTCATTGTGTATAGAGTAAGGTAATACTGTGTTGATCTATTGGGACAATTGGGACCTACAATCAAAATCGGAAGCATATTGATTCTCAATTTAGGGATGTCATCCATCTAATTTGTTTTTTGGATCAACGATCAGGGGTGTCTGAGTCAGCTTACTCACATCTCGATTAATCTTCTTTTCGGTTTGATCAAAGACGCACCCATTCACGAGAGGAATAGAGTATCCATGAGGAATTTTTTCCTCAAAGTTTGATCCCAAGGAATTGTCTAGATTCGAATTTAAGATGTCTTTGTTTGGTCGAAGGCAAAAGCAAATCATCCATCGATGTCAACCAATAAACAACACAGAACCTTACACATAATTGGGACCAAGAGAGAGCATTCCTCAATAGTTGCATCCATCTTCCTACTACATACAAGAAGCCACCCTATATGGACAATGCAGGTAACGCTTAATAAAACATAGAAAGAATTATATTTAGGTCCTCTGAAGTTTACTACTAAATTATTTAGATTGCACGAGTAAAAATCCGTCAATCGTTAAAATATCTCGAGGTGCGCCCCTAGTCTTTGAGTATCATCCAATTTATGAGCTGCAAGACAAAAAGAGGTTAAAGGGACCCCCGACGTTGAGCCAAGGGAGGCCCCTTCGATGTTTAAGTCAGTATCGTGATCCATAACTAAAGTAGGCGAGTGTATAGACTTGAAAAATAATATAAGTGTGCGTGTGTGAAGTATAGAGCCAAGATGCTCATACTAGAGGCCCCTCTTTCTTGGGTCTTCACCCATATATCTAGAGAAAATTAGAGAGTCACTTACCATCATGTACTGTGCAGCCGTCAATGCAGGAAAATAGGCATGGACTAGCTTGCCAAAATACTCATTAGCAACCATGTATTTATTGTAGTAGGTCCCACTTGTGATTTTTGTTAAGTCATTTATACTTCTTCCTTGGGGCTACCCCCGACTTTTATTTCCTTTAAATATCCAGAAGGAGATCAAAGCTAAACAGAATACTCATTTCTCAGGAGATAATATCCACACTCTTTTTTGGCGGGGTGTAACTTGAGGGAGATATGCAGAGATCCACTGTATGTTGTCAAGCGAGCACGGAGCCCGAATACACTTGTCATTTGTACTAGAATACCAAGATCAATAACTGCGAATCTCAAATACTCAACGAGCAATGAATGATATCTCATCAGTTAGAACAATGCATCTGCTTGGTACCACGGATGACATCTCCACAGTATAGGTAGTTCTAAACTTGAGCAATAACAATAAACACATTAGAAACCCATCAGCCCGTGCAATAACAAAGTGCCTTATTAAGAGGCGAAATTCGAAGGATGAAGGTAATTGAATCATAACCGATACTCTCATAATAGAATCTCGAGAAAGATAATAATAGTTGGGCCGTGAATGAGACAATCATAAGGCGCCTTCCAAGGCAAATAGATCCAACAAGAAAGGCCTATAGCAGATGTCGCTGATCCTTTGAACAGGGACCACATAAGCTTAGCCTTCGAAGAGCAACCCAATAGGCCTGAGGAAGGACCGAATAAACTTGGCCATTCAAGGACCGAATACATAGATTTATGGAAGAGAGACCAAATATAAAAGTCTCAAATGTGTTTCTTTAGGCCGAGCAATAATGAAGTGCCTTGTTGAGGGGTTGAGTAATGCAATACCAAATATAACCATAACAAGCCACCGGAGAGAGTCGAGTCCTGAATAGGACAATCATAACTGGACCTCAACCTCACCCAAAGAAGACAATAATCTCTGAACCCCGAGAAGGGTTACTACAATCGAATGTGACGAACGTCAAGCATGAATGAGCCAAAAGAGGACAATAATAGTTGATCCTCTGAAGAGGGACCAAATAACCATGACTCTTGAGAAAGATCAACATAAGTCTATCATTGTAAAGAAAGGGCCGAATACACCGGGTCCTCTGAAGAGGAACCAAATAATCTTGGCTCCTTTAGAATGTACATAAAAAAAGGCCCGAACATATCTGTCTCTTGGCCTCGACAGTCTCAAGTTTGATGATCAACTGAGCTTTGAGTCTTGCCCTTTCTTATCATATTCAAATAACATATAACTAAAATAAATAAAAATGTACCTCATCGAAGCAAGTCTTGAATATATCGAACCCGTAGTTAGGCAATTCAAGGTTCCTTCAATGAGATTCTTCTTGAGAGGGTCTTCATGTCTGACCTTCGAACATGAATGTTTGACGCTGGCTCAAGCTCTCCCTTGTAACTGTATTGCACTATGTCTAGGGTCTCAAGCAAAATCTCATGTCACCTCCCTAAGTAAGGAGTACTCATGAGCCCAAGTTCTCGAACCTGTACCTGAGAGGTTTTATGCCTACATTAGGATTTTTGGTACTTTGGCCAAACAAAGGCTTACTCATGTTCAGGGTCAAATCCTGAACCCCATGTCACCTCCCTAAACAAGGAGTACTCCCAAGACCAAGTTTTGAAACCTATCCCCGACAGGTTTTATGCCTACATTAGGACTTTTGGTGCTTTGGCTAAACAAAGGCTTACCCGTGTTCAGGGTCAAATCCTAACCCCATGTCACCTCCTTAAATAAGGAGTACTCCCAAGCCCAAATTCTAGAACCTGTCCTCGAGAGATTTTATGCCTACATTAGAACTTTTGGTGCTTTGGTCAAGCAAATGCTTACCTGTTTCTAGAGCCGGGGCCGGTGAGTGCCTAGACATGTAGGCTTTTATCTGCGATCCAAACTTGTTTTAAAAGTTCTGAGAGCTGCTCTTTACTTCCGCTTTGGGGAAATGATCATAATCTATGACGAGATATCACATAATGGCATTCCGAGCATTTTGGGTGGTTGACCCGATCATCAATGAAACACAAAGGTGAGACTGACCACCTTGTTAGGAGAAAATGTCCACCTAAGAAGCTCGGGTTCAACCTGTGATGCCAATATGAGACCTCTCTCGCATTGCTCGAGAGTCAATAATTGCTAGTAGGTAACCAAGGAGAGCTAAAAATCCTTCTCGGTCTGGAAGAAAAGTCCTTGTTAACTTATTTGACATCTGTTTTTCTCATGAATGCCGATTGTCGGTGACTCCTTTGGAGATGGGCAGCTTCTCGGGTTCAATGGGTGTCCAAGGCTAAAAGTGCCAATCGAGCCTCTAACAGTGCCGCCAGTGAAAGAATGGAGACAACCCAAGATATACGTTCTTGATAGTTGGGCATTATTATTGTGCTCGCAAAGCCTATCGGCGATGCCGACCACCTGGGACGCCCCTATNTATACGTTCTTGATAGTTGGGCATTATTATTGTGCTCGCAAAGCCTATCGGCGATGCCGACCACCTGGGAGGCCCCTAGTTCAGAGAACTCATGGCTTCGGGACATGCCCCCTGCTGTGAGGAGTGCCCCGACGTTATGCCAAAATAAGGCCGAGATGTCTTGATGATGCCGAGAAGTCAGATGCTACAAGCCAGGCTCTCGGATGGATTTAAACTCGGTTGTGCTGATTCCCAATTAGCTTCGGATGGATGTGTCGACCATTCTCAAGGCTATTGTGTTATTGTTACGACAGCTCCGACCACCATCAAAGTGACGCCGAGCATGTTTGCTTCCTCAGAGATTTGAAGTATGTCGAGAGATTTCCAAAGAGGGAGAGCCCGAGGAAAGAAATCAATTGTTTAGCTTTGGTTGGCATTTTAGTTTTCGAAGGCATGACTTTTTGTTTATCAAATGGCTTCCGACAGTATTATTGACGGCTCCTTTGAGTACTCAAGATGCTACAGATTGAGCCATCTTAAGTGATAGATTGATCGTTTGATAGATTAACTTCCTCGGGTTGATAGGCAAGCCACTTCCCGCGGAGTGCTGTGTCATTTTCCAAGCGCCAAACATGTCTGCCCAACGGCTATGAAGGGATCCTTGTAACCAGTTAGGTGAATGCAAACTCAAGGCACATATCAGCACACCAAGAGTGTAACTTTCATGGATTCAAAATTCGTTCTGTAGCTTGAGACAATGAGACATCAATTGGAGGCTGGGCCGGCCATCATTGGTACAAACGGACTGCTTGGTTCTTGGTCAAGCTTGAAAGGCTTCGGGAAAGATCAGTCTTTCATGATTGTAACTGATGGGCCCGAAATTAACTAGGTTAGGCCCAATTTAAATAAACCAAGAAAAAGCCCAATCAGAATTGGGTCAACCCATCAGGAGGGACTCCAAAAAGAAATCAAGAAGCCAATGCCCAAAGCACCATGACGCTCGCCTGCCTGGCGCCCATCTACCTGGCGCCCGCTCGCCCGTCTCACGCCTGCCTGCCTGGCGCCTATCTATCTGGCGCCCTAGCCCAGGACAACCAAAGCTCTCGCCCAGTCTTCCATCTCGCCTAAGGGTGCCGTCCATGGCCCTCTCAACTGTCCAAGCATTGTCCATTTCTCCTCACTTTGCCACTCCAACCTAAGTCCAAGATCAAGATCAGGTCCAACCCAACTCAGCATCTTCCTCCGACGGAACAGGAGCACGAGGGAAAGAATATCGGGATACGCTCAGAGATCTAATCCTACCATAACTATGCTTACTATCTCCCTCACGTTACTGCCTTACTAAGCCTATATAATGTAAGTTCTCTCTAAATAAAGGGCATGACTTTAAGATCTTGACATGACCTAGAGACCTCTACAAGATCCCTACACACACTACACCTTCTCATACCCATTGTTCTCTCACTTTTTCTAAAGCAATGTAATACTCCTAGAGAATTCCCTCTCCGGTGATTTCACCCATTAATAAAAGACTCAGGCCACCGTTGCCGTTCCCGAGAGTGGAGTAGATCATCCGAACCGAATCACTATAAATCTCTGTGTTGACTCTTTATCTACTATTTTACCATTAATTGTTTGTTTGTTGCTCATTGATTGCCTCCGTTCATATTCTTGACTATTAATTTTGCACGAGACCAATTTGTGTATCATCAATTTGGCGTCGTCTGTGGGAATGACTAGTTTTCCTACTCTTCCAATCCATGACAATCACTACTAGATCGATGAGTCAACAACTAGGAGACAACAACCCAGCTCATCGGGAGGAGGCTCCACCTCCCTTTGCACCATCAGAACCGCCTGCTACGCCGACCCCCGTCGTTGGACAACAGCTCCTCCAAACCATGCAGCTGCTGGTGAACCAAAACCAGCAGATCATCCAGCTCATGCTTGCCCAAGTGAGCGTCACCCCTCACCCCGTGGGAGGAGTCCAACTCCCTTCAATGGGAGAGGAGCAACTGTTTATCCCTTCTGGGTGCCAGACTGCCCCGTACTATGGGGTCCCTCACTAGAATACTCCAGGGCCTCACCAGGGCACCCCTCGCCCAACAGTCCCTCCTCAGCGCGCAGGGAGTTCACAAGTTTCCCCTCCTCATGAACCTGTGCAGGAGAACGAAGACAGAGAAAGCCAATACGTAGACCACGAAAGTCAGTACCATCACCCGATCGAAGATGTCCCCAATCATTGCGATGAGAAGATTAGGGAGGTGCAAAACCAACTCGATGATACCCTCAACGCCATCAAGGCACAAGCGCCTGCAAGCGTGGACTACCTAGTAAGACGTATTGATACGCCTTTTGTTGCTGGTATTGTCAATTATCCTTTGCCCTCGAAGTTCACGATGCCTACTATCGAGATTTTCGATAGCACCAAAGACCCCATCGACCATCTTGACACATATAAGTCCCTCATGCAACTCCACAGTGTGCATGAGGAGATTATGTGTAGAGTCTTCCCTACCACCTTGAAGGGGTCTGCCCGCTAGTGGTTCTCCAATATCAAACCCTCCTCCCATCCGTTCTTTTGCAGAATTTAGTAGGTCCTTTGTTTCCCACTTTATTGGGGGACGCCGACATCAAAAACTAGTGATCCACCTACTCACAATCAAATAGGACAAGGATGAAAGTCTCAGAGACTACCTTGCCTGTTTCAATGAGGAGGTGCTCCAGATTGAGGAGCCAGATGATAAGGTAGTCTTGGCTGCCTTTATCACTGGTCTTCGCACCTCCAATTTCATGTTCTCCGTACTTAAAAAGTCGCCCTTTAGTATGCCCGAGCTACTGTCTAGGGCACAAAAATATATGAACGCCGAGAGTGTCACCAAGGCCAAATGAGGTAAGTCCTCCCATGGGGGCGAGAAAAGGAAGGACACCCGTGAAGACAGGTGGGAGGCAGAGAACAAGAGAAAGAGAACTAAAAGAGCCTCTATCAAGGACTGTCTCAGTCTGTACCCCCGAGCGAACAACAACCTTTCACCCCACTCAACATCTCGGTGGAGCACATCTTATTCCAGATACAAGATGACCCCACGCTCCGATGGCCTGGAAAAATGAAGTCCGCCCCAAACCACAGAATTCATAGCAGGTACTGTCGCTTTCACCGCGACTATGACCACGACACTGATGACTGCTATGAGCTTAAGAGGCAGATCGAGGAGCTCATACAGCATAGCCAGTTGAGGTAATACGTTGCTGGCAGAGGACAAGCCCCGCCACCAGGCTGGGACCAGGATGACAGAGAATGCCAACAACCCCTAGGAGAAATCTAGATGATCTCCTGAGGGCCAGGAAGATGATACGACTTCAACTCTGTCAGGGAAACATTGGCCCACCTATGGGACATCGAACGCCTGAAGATTTCATCTATCTTTTATCATTTCAATTGATTTATTTTGTTATTCATTATTTTATGAAATAAAACTTTACAAAGATTATTGTGTTCATAACTGTCTTGTTTTTATTTCAACCAGCTTATAACCTAACAAAATGGTAGAAAAAAAAATAAAAGGCACCCAGCACCAAGCGCCCAGCCTCAGGCTCCCAGCACAAGGTGCTTAGCACCAGACGCCCATCACTAGGCGCCTAGAAGAGGGTCTAGCCCTCTCCATCTTGGGTGCCCCCATAATGTCGCCTGGACAGGGGGTCTTGCCTTCTCCACCTTGGGTGCTCCCATGATGCTGTTAGATGAGCTCTCCACCTTAGGAGCCTCCCATGATGCCTAGACGATGGGTCTCGCCCCCTCTGACCAAGCGTCTAGCACCTCAAGCACCCAGCTGCTCAACGTTCTCCTCATCTCCATCTCAATAGAATAAGTCTCAGCTCCTCAACGCTCTCCTCATCTCTATCTCAATGGAATAAGCCTCAGCTCATCAGCGCCTTCCTCATCTCCATAGAATGAACCTCTGCCCTAGTAGCTATCTTAAGTGCTACTCGAAGGTTAGCCTCTAGATGAGCAGCCCTCTCATACGCTAGCCTCAACTGCTCAACGACATCCTCTCGTGCCTATTGCTCGAGCCCTACTTGCTCCGCGGTATCCTCTCGTGTCTACCGCCCGAGCTCTACTACTCTGTGGCATCATCTTGTGTCTACCATCTGAGCTCTACTTGCTCAGTGACATCCTCTCGTGTCAGCCACCCGAACCCTACTTATTCCGCGGTATTTTCTCGTGTCTGCCTCGCTGATATCCCAGAGGTCACATACCTCCAAAGCCTCTCATTCACCAAAGTTAAGTCAACATAGGACAACTATGTGGAGCTATAGTCTCCATAGAAGACCGCACAGGAGTCTCAACTCCTATAGCACATTTAGGGCTAGCTCTGGTGCACACAGAAGTCATAGTAGGGGAAGGAATGAGGGCACCACTAGATCTCACCTCCCAAAAAATAGCTTGACCATCAAGTATTGGCCGAAAAGCACTAAGGGCATCACCCTTTTAGGAGAAGGAGAAGACAACACAAAGAACCTCCACCTCCATCATCGCTCTGTCAGGAGTTCCTAAAATCAGAGACAAGGTTAAGAACCACCACAGTAGAAAGCCATCATAGTCTCCCTCTTTGGCAAAAACCAAGAATGCCAATTCATCACTCGTGGAGTCGAAAGCCTCACCTTTCCATCTCTCACCCTGACTAACAGAGCAGTCGCCCACTAGGGTCTCACCCATGTCACTCTCCTCTCTTTGCACCAAAGTTTTGCTGTCTCCAATCAAGAACCCAACAACATGGTCTCCTTCTTGCTCCATTGCTCCACTGACCAAGTCCCTAATGCCATCAACGAAGACCCAATAGGAGTAATAAAAAAAAAAAAAAAGGGGAGAAGGGCCAGCGCCCAAGAGGGCGGTGCCCCAAAAAAAAAGAAGAAATAAAGCAGAAGGGCCAAAGCCAAACAAGAACATTAAAAAAAAAAAAAAAGGTTGTTGGCGGCGCCCAAAGGAAGCAAAGAAAGAAAAAAAAAAGAAAAAGAAAGGAGAAGGGCCAGAGCCCAACAAGAAGAAAAAAAAATGATGAAGGGGGTGGCGCCCAAAGAAAGCCAAGAAAGAAAGAAAAAAAAGAGAGAGAGATAGGAAAAGGGGGCATCACCAAAGAAAGGCAAAAAAAAAAAAAAGAGGGAAAGGAGGCGGCGCCCAAGGGAAGAAGAAAAAAAAATGAGGTCTTATGCTAAGAAAGTGAGACCCATCACTCTTTGTTGCATCTACCCCTTATTATAACCTTTTTACTCCACAATACATTGTTAATTACCTATTCATGTAGCCAATGTCACTTTGTTTATGTAAACTCTCTACCTTACTCTCTGCCTAAAATCCAGCAGGAATGAAAAGCTAAAGACTACCATGGGGGAGCAAGGAACCCTCATCTATCTAGAAGCACATGCCAACAACCCTTTCCTCTTGTAAAAAGTGAGAGGCTTGGGGCATAGGGGACATGCCCAAGACAGCCAGAGCTCTTGCCTAGTCTTCCATCTCGCCTAAGGGCGCCACCCATGGCCCCCTCAACTCTCCAAGCATTGCCCATTGCTTCTCACTTATTCCAGTCCAACCTAAGTCCAAGCTCAAGATCAGGTTCAACCAAGCTCAGGATCTTTCTCCAACAGAACAGGAGCACGAGGGAGAGAATATTAGGATACGTTCGGAGATCTAATTCTACAATAACTGTGCTTACCAAAATAGCAGAAGTCCTCTCCCACACGTCTCCGCCTCACCACCTTACTAAGCCTATACAATGTAAGTCCTCTCTACATAAAGGGCATGACCTTAAGATCTTGACATGACCTGGAGACCTCTACAAGATCCCTACACACACTACACCTTCCCACACTCATTGCTCTCTCGCTTTCTCTAAAGCACTGTAATACTCCTGGAGAATACTCTCTCCAGTGATTTCACCCATTAATAAAAGACTTAAGCTACCATCGCCGTTCCTGAGAGTGGAGTAGGTCATCTAGACCGAACCATTATAAATCTCTGTGTGGGCCCTTTATCTACTGTTTTACCATTAATTGTATGCATTGATTGCCTCCATTCACATTCTTGACTGTTGATTTTGCACATGACCAATTTGTGCATCATTAGTAACCAACTCCTCTTAATTTTTGGAGATGGTAAGATTAATCATTACTCCATGATTCATTCGAGTTCACCGATTACCCTTTGGGCCATGCCGACGGTGGCGAGACAAAACCCAGCTGAGTTCAAACCCATAACTAAGCCCTGCAATACTCAAACAACAAAGAAAGTTGTACACATGAAGCTCTACTTCCTATTAGTCATCAAAGGCTAAATATCACGATTTTTTGCTGTCTGTGTGCTTATGTATCCATGTATGAGTTCCCAAAGTGAATAAGTGTTGTTTTTGTTAAATTCTACTGGAGCAAAATGTGGCAACCATGCTGGTTTTTAGGAATAATAAGTTTCTGCCCATTAAACTACTGTGGTTCTCATGGAGGGGGTTAGCCAGAGATTTAGTTTTGACTTGGTTCATGCAAAATAAAGAGATCGAGCAAAGTCCTCTTTCTTTTCTCTTTTTTTTTTTTTTTTTTATTTTGGGCCTGCATTTTACTCATGTGAGTAGCGGCCGAGAGAGATTGAAAGGCCAACTGGCTTATTTCTAAAGCCAAAGGCAGTGAAAATGATAAATATCTTTGAGCAAATGACAGTGTTCTATAATAGTGCCGATGAGTTCAAGCAGAGTGTAAGTAGTTATCATGTGAAGCCGTGTATTGTGTGAATCCTTTATGACACGTCTATGCATATTTTCGTAAAATAATAATAGACAGTAAAAGTGCAATAACAGATTACTTATCTTGAAATTCAGAAGGTACCAAATCTGGATTAGATACCCAGAGCTCCATAAGAAATAATGACATGCCGAGCTCGAAAGGTTGATCGAAAACAATGAGACCGAGCCAGGTGATGATATGCCGACTTCCCCTAAACCCCTCAAAGTAATAAAAGTATACAAAGACCCAAGCAGCTTCCTATGAAATTTTGCCATGACAGTGACACCCCAAACTCGCTGACTGCCAAGAACGTACATTCTTTTGTGGATAAAGATGACTTTGGTGAAAGAGAAACATCACTCGCATACACAAAATATTGATACTTTACTAGAAGAAAAACTATGAGGAAATGGCCGAGAGAAGAACATAGGCCTGTTTGGCACTACACCTTTCCACACTCATTGCTCTTTCGCTTTCTCTAAAGCATTGTAATACTCTTGGAGAATACTATCTCTGGTGATTTCACCCATTAATAAAAGACTTAGGTTATCGTCGCCGTTCCCTAGAGTGGAGTAGGTCATTCGGATCGAACCACTATAAATCTCTGTGTTGGCCCTTTATCTATTGTTTTACCATTAATTGTCTATTTATTACTCATTGATTGTCTCCATTCACATTCTTGACTATTGATTTTGCACGTGACCAATTTGTGCATCATCAGTAACCAGCTCCTCTTAATTTTTGGAGATGGTAAATGGCGGGACTCCTGTATGGATCCTCAATCCCCAGGGTGACACGTGGCCCATTAAAGTCATTAGGATGTCTGGAAGATGCCAAGGGGGTGAGCTAAGGCATGGCGACACAGAGCGGCCGAGTACAACAGTTGGAATCATAATCAAAGCGATGTGACCTCGCATTTATGGCAAAATGAGTGATAGTGATAGGACAAATAAATGAGAGCCTGCTGCCAACTGCTCTCTGCAAGTCTATGTCTACTGTCATGATGGCTGGAGCATTAATGACTGATGCGTCGAAACAACACAATTGGTTCTTCTGAGTTCCCTGATCCGCTGAGTAGTCCGTGCTCTGTCGGTGTTAGACGCCAACCTCTTGGATTGGGCTGCTCGGCTCGTAGTATAAATGCTCANCATCGCCAAAGAAAGGCAAAAAAAAAAAAAGAGGGAAAGGAGGCGGCGCCCAAGGGAAGAAGAAAAAAAAATGAGGTCTTATGCTAAGAAAGTGAGACCCATCACTCTTTGTTGCATCTACCCCTTATTATAACCTTTTTACTCCACAATACATTGTTAATTACCTATTCATGTAGCCAATGTCACTTTGTTTATGTAAACTCTCTACCTTACTCTCTGCCTANCTCATAAAAATGGACAAAGGTACGCAAAATCAAACCAGAGCACATGTACTAAGAAACAGCCCTTTGATCTTACTGACTTAAGCTTCAGAGGGGATCCGTCGGGCTCATGCCTGGCCCCATTTCTTCTAACCCCGTCTTTTCNAAATCCAGCAGGAATGAAAAGCTAAAGACTACCATGGGGGAGCAAGGAACCCTCATCTATCTAGAAGCACATGCCAACAACCCTTTCCTCTTGTAAAAAGTGAGAGGCTTGGGGCATAGGGGACATGCCCAAGACAGCCAGAGCTCTTGCCCAGTCTTCCATCTCGCCTAAGGGCGCCACCCATGGCCCCCTCAACTGTCCAAGCATTGCCCATTGCTTCTCACTTATTCCATTCCAACCTAAGTCCAAGCTCAAGATCAGGTCCAACCAAGCTCAGGATCTTTCTCCAACAGAACAGGAGTACGAGGGAGAGAATATTAGGATACGTTTGGAGATCTAATTCTACAATAACTGTGCTTACCAAAATAGCAGAAGTCTTCTCCCACACGTCACCGCCTCACCACCTTACTAAGCCTATACAATGTAAGTCCTCTCTACATAAAGGGCATGACCTTAAGATCTTGACATGACCTGGAGACCTCTACAAGATCCCTACACACACTACACCTTCCCACACTCATTGCTCTCTCGCTTTCTCTAAAGCACTGTAATACTCCTGGAGAATACTCTCTCCAGTGATTTCACCCATTAATAAAAGACTTAAGCTACCATCGCCGTTCCTGAGAGTGGAGTAGGTCATCTAGACCGAACCACTATAAATCTCTGTGTGGGCCCTTTATCTACTGTTTTACCATTAATTGTATGCATTGATTGCCTCCATTCACATTCTTGACTGTTGATTTTGCACATGACCAATTTGTGCATCATTAGTAACCAACTCCTCTTAATTTTTGGAGATGGTAAGATTAATCATTACTCCATGATTCATTCGAGTTCACCGATTACCCTTTGGGCCATGCCGACGGTGGCGAGACAAAACCCAGCTGAGTTCAAACCCATAACTAAGCCCTGCAATACTCAAACAACAAAGAAAGTTGTACACATGAAGCTCTACTTCCTATTAGTCATCAAAGGCTAAATATCACGATTTTTTGCTGTCTGTGTGCTTATGTATCCATGTATGAGTTCCCAAAGTGAATAAGTGTTGTTTTTGTTAAATTCTACTGGAGCAAAATGTGGCAACCATGCTGGTTTTTAGGAATAATAAGTTTCTGCCCATTAAACTACTGTGGTTCTCATGGAGGGGGTTAGCCAGAGATTTAGTTTTGACTTGGTTCATGCAAAATAAAGAGATCGAGCAAAGTCCTCTTTCTTTTCTCTTTTTTTTTTTTTTTTTTATTTTGGGCCTGCATTTTACTCATGTGAGTAGCGGCCGAGAGAGATTGAAAGGCCAACTGGCTTATTTCTAAAGCCAAAGGCAGTGAAAATGATAAATATCTTTGAGCAAATGACAGTGTTCTATAATAGTGCCGATGAGTTCAAGCAGAGTGTAAGTAGTTATCATGTGAAGCCGTGTATTGTGTGAATCCTTTATGACACGTCTATGCATATTTTCGTAAAATAATAATAGACAGTAAAAGTGCAATAACAGATTACTTATCTTGAAATTCAGAAGGTACCAAATCTGGATTAGATACCCAGAGCTCCATAAGAAATAATGACATGCCGAGCTCGAAAGGTTGATCGAAAACAATGAGACCGAGCCAGGTGATGATATGCCGACTTCCCCTAAACCCCTCAAAGTAATAAAAGTATACAAAGACCCAAGCAGCTTCCTATGAAATTTTGCCATGACAGTGACACCCCAAACTCGCTGACTGCCAAGAACGTACATTCTTTTGTGGATAAAGATGACTTTGGTGAAAGAGAAACATCACTCGCATACACAAAATATTGATACTTTACTAGAAGAAAAACTATGAGGAAATGGCCGAGAGAAGAACATAGGCCTGTTTGGCACTACACCTTTCCACACTCATTGCTCTTTCGCTTTCTCTAAAGCACTGTAATACTCTTGGAGAATACTATCTCTGGTGATTTCACCCATTAATAAAAGACTTAGGCTATCGTCGCCGTTCCCGAGAGTGGAGTAGGTCATTCGGATCGAACCACTATAAATCTCTGTGTTGGCCCTTTATCTATTGTTTTACCATTAATTGTCTATTTATTACTCATTGATTGTCTCCATTCACATTCTTGACTATTGATTTTGCACGTGACCAATTTGTGCATCATCAGTAACCAGCTCGTCTTAATTTTTGGAGATGGTAAATGGCGGGACTCTTGTATGGATCCTCAATCCCCAGGGTGACACGTGGCCCATTAAAGTCATTAGGATGTCTGGAAGATGCCAAGGGGGTGAGCTGAGGCATGGCGACACAGAACGGCCGAGTACAATAGTTGGCATCATAATCAAAGCGATGTGACCTCGCATTTATGGCAAAATGAGTGATAGTGATAGGACAAATAAATGAGAGCCTGCTGCCAACTGCTCTCTGCAAGTCTATGTCTATTGCCATGATGGCTGGAGCATTAATGACTGATGCGTCGAAACAACACAATTGGTTCTTCTGAGTTCCCTGATCCGCTGAGTAGTCCGTGCTCTGTCGGTGTTAGACGCCAACCTCTTGGATTGGGCTGCTCGGCTCGTAGTATAAATGCTCAGCTTGTGGCCGAGCACTTACACCATTCCCCTAGCATTCAATTGGAGGAGGCGTAAAGGGGAAGCATTCACAGCACGAGGGATGGTGTCAGATGTGAGATGTCTAGATGGGACTAAAGATCTAGAGCAATCATTGCTAATTTAGGTATAAATATCCCTCATAAAAATGGACAAAGGTACGCAAAATCAAACCAGAGCACATGTACTAAGAAACAGCCCTTTGATCTTACTGACTTAAGCTTCAGAGGGGATCCGTCGGGCTCATGCCTGGCCCCATTTCTTCTAACCCCGTCTTTTCAGGTTCGTCAATCAAGGGATCGCTACCTTACAAGATTGTAGGAATTATTCCGTGCAATTTGGCGCTGAGCGTTGCTAAGTTTTTCGGTGGCAATCATTTGATGGTGAACACTCGATCTCAGGGTGAGCGAGTAGGTGTACGGGACAGGAACGTAGATCCCATCCGGCTTCCAATGGTCCTGAAGTCGGGTTCATTAGGCCAATCAGATGGGCAGGGGCGCTCTTCGCAAAAAACGCTCCCTATGGATCAGTGCCTTGGGGGGCGTAACCTTAGGGCCCACGACATTGTGGAGATGGTGGAGAAACGGATGGCCAAACGTATTAAGCAACTCGAGAGGGAGAACGCCAAGGTCCTACAACGCCTTGACGATTTTGAGCAGTCAGCAAGCGCGGATGAATGCGGCTGCGGGGTCGGGGACTAGGTGCCCAGCCAGAACCTGTCCAGGCCCCCCCCGGCGTGCGCCCTCCNACCGCCTCACCACCTTACTAAGCCTATACAATGTAAGTCCTCTCTACATAAAGGGCATGACCTTAAGATCTTGACATGACCTGGAGACCTCTACAAGATCCCTACACACACTACACCTTCCCACACTCATTGCTCTCTCGTTTTCTCTAAAGCACTGTAATACTCCTGGAGAATACTCTCTCCAGTGATTTCACCCATTAATAAAAGACTTAAGCTACCATCGCCGTTCCTGAGAGTGGAGTAGGTCATCTAGACCGAACCATTATAAATCTCTGTGTGGGCCCTTTATCTACTGCTTTACCATTAATTGTATGCATTGATTGCCTCCATTCACATTCTTGACTGTTGATTTTGCACATGACCAATTTGTGCATCATTAGTAACCAACTCCTCTTAATTTTTGGAGATGGTAAGATTAATCATTACTCCATGATTCATTCGAGTTCACCGATTACCCTTTGGGCCATGCCGACGGTGGCGAGACAAAACCCAGCTGAGTTCAAACTCATAACTAAGCCCTGCAATACTCAAACAACAAAGAAAGTTGTACACATGAAGCTCTACTTCCTATTAGTCATCAAAGGCTAAATATCACGATTTTTTGCTGTCTGTGTGCTTATGTATCCATGTATGAGTTCCCAAAGTGAATAAGTGTTGTTTTTGTTAAATTCTACTGGAGCAAAATGTGGCAACCATGCTGGTTTTTAGGAATAATAAGTTTCTGCCCATTAAACTACTGTGGTTCTCATGGAGGGGGTTAGCCAGAGATTTAGTTTTGACTTGGTTCATGCAAAATAAAGAGATCGAGCAAAGTCCTCTTTCTTTTCTCTTTTTTTTTTTTTTTTTTATTTTGGGCCTGCATTTTACTCATGTGAGTAGCGGCCGAGAGAGATTGAAAGGCCAACTGGCTTATTTCTAAAGCCAAAGGCAGTGAAAATGATAAATATCTTTGAGCAAATGACAGTGTTCTATAATAGTGCCGATGAGTTCAAGCAGAGTGTAAGTAGTTATCATGTGAAGCCGTGTATTGTGTGAATCCTTTATGACACGTCTATGCATATTTTCGTAAAATAATAATAGACAGTAAAAGTGCAATAACAGATTACTTATCTTGAAATTCAGAAGGTACCAAATCTGGATTAGATACCCAGAGCTCCATAAGAAATAATGACATGCCGAGCTCGAAAGGTTGATCGAAAACAATGAGACCGAGCCAGGTGATGATATGCCGACTTCCCCTAAACCCCTCAAAGTAATAAAAGTATACAAAGACCCAAGCAGCTTCCTATGAAATTTTGCCATGACAGTGACACCCCAAACTCGCTGACTGCCAAGAACGTACATTCTTTTGTGGATAAAGATGACTTTGGTGAAAGAGAAACATCACTCGCATACACAAAATATTGATACTTTACTAGAAGAAAAACTATGAGGAAATGGCCGAGAGAAGAACATAGGCCTGTTTGGCACTACACCTTTCCACACTCATTGCTCTTTCGCTTTCTCTAAAGCACTGTAATACTCTTGGAGAATACTATCTCTGGTGATTTCACCCATTAATAAAAGACTTAGGCTATCGTCGCCGTTCCCGAGAGTGGAGTAGGTCATTCGGATCGAACCACTATAAATCTCTGTGTTGGCCCTTTATCTATTGTTTTACCATTAATTGTCTATTTATTACTCATTGATTGTCTCCATTCACATTCTTGACTATTGATTTTGCACGTGACCAATTTGTGCATCATCAGTAACCAGCTCGTCTTAATTTTTGGAGATGGTAAATGGCGGGACTCTTGTATGGATCCTCAATCCCCAGGGTGACACGTGGCCCATTAAAGTCATTAGGATGTCTGGAAGATGCCAAGGGGGTGAGCTGAGGCATGGCGACACAGAACGGCCGAGTACAATAGTTGGCATCATAATCAAAGCGATGTGACCTCGCATTTATGGCAAAATGAGTGATAGTGATAGGACAAATAAATGAGAGCCTGCTGCCAACTGCTCTCTGCAAGTCTATGTCTATTGCCATGATGGCTGGAGCATTAATGACTGATGCGTCGAAACAACACAATTGGTTCTTCTGAGTTCCCTGATCCGCTGAGTAGTCCGTGCTCTGTCGGTGTTAGACGCCAACCTCTTGGATTGGGCTGCTCGGCTCGTAGTATAAATGCTCAGCTTGTGGCCGAGCACTTACACCATTCCCCTAGCATTCAATTGGAGGAGGCGTAAAGGGGAAGCATTCACAGCACGAGGGATGGTGTCAGATGTGAGATGTCTAGATGGGACTAAAGATCTAGAGCAATCATTGCTAATTTAGGTATAAATATCCCTCATAAAAATGGACAAAGGTACGCAAAATCAAACCAGAGCACATGTACTAAGAAACAGCCCTTTGATCTTACTGACTTAAGCTTCAGAGGGGATCCGTCGGGCTCATGCCTGGCCCCATTTCTTCTAACCCCGTCTTTTCAGGTTCGTCAATCAAGGGATCGCTACCTTACAAGATTGTAGGAATTATTCCGTGCAATTTGGCGCTGAGCGTTGCTAAGTTTTTCGGTGGCAATCATTTGATGGTGAACACTCGATCTCAGGGTGAGCGAGTAGGTGTACGGGACAGGAACGTAGATCCCATCCGGCTTCCAATGGTCCTGAAGTCGGGTTCATTAGGCCAATCAGATGGGCAGGGGCGCTCTTCGCAAAAAACGCTCCCTATGGATCAGTGCCTTGGGGGGCGTAACCTTAGGGCCCACGACATTGTGGAGATGGTGGAGAAACGGATGGCCAAACGTATTAAGCAACTCGAGAGGGAGAACGCCAAGGTCCTACAACGCCTTGACGATTTTGAGCAGTCAGCAAGCGCGGATGAATGCGGCTGCGGGGTCGGGGACTAGGTGCCCAGCCAGAACCTGTCCAGGCCCCCCCCGGCGTGCGCCCTCCGAAAAGGAATGGGTTAGGCATATGTCCGAGGGGCAGGACTACCAAGGAAGGTCCTCGGCCTTTAAAGGACGGTCAAAATTGGGTCAAAAGGCGGACCTATCCAGGTGGGACCTGCGCCGGGGGATACCTGAGGGCATTGAAGCCACCGAATCTCACGCGGAGTCCTTACCCTGAAGGCCTCATGGAGATAGATCAGCCATAGATCCCCGGGTCCCCTTCGTCACTCAACGCAACAATGAACCCGCGGTTTACTCTGACAAAGTTATTTCGCCGTTCGTCTGAGCTATTAGGGAGGCCGGAATGCTGAAAAAGTTTACCGTCCCACAGTTCAAGATGTACGATGGAAAGACCGATCTTGAGAGCCATCTTCGACAATACAAACAATTGATGTTAATCTATGACATTGACCAAAGGGTGTTTGTGCCGAGTTTTTCCCATGAGCCTCGGGGATACTGGCATGAGGTGGTACGAGAACCTTGCCCCCGAGAGCCTTGTCCTAGAGACAGTTGACAGGGCTTTTCCTGGCCCGATTCATCACCAGCAACAAGAAGCCTAAGGACATTGGCGCTCTGTTGACGCTCAGGCGAAAAGGAAGAGAGACGCTCCGGTAATATGCTGTCTGATATTGGGATGAGGTCAATGAGGTGGAGGCATGTACGGAGACATTGGCCGCGACGTCATTCAGGTTGGAGCTGTCCCGAGACACAGATTTGTACAAATCATTGACCAAGAAGGTTTCGACAAACATGAAAGGCTTGATGGCTCAGATAAACAAGTATGCCCGGGTGGAGGCAGAGTCCGTCGTGCCTGAAAATAGGGTGACGATGTCGAGAAAAAGGGAAAGGGAGCAGCCGTCCCGGAGGGGAGGGCCAATCCCACCCCCGAGTCGTCTATCCTTCCAGGGGGTAAGCATGGTGTTTAACGAGCCTATTCACAAGATACTCCCCAAAATCAAAAACAAATTGTACTTCAGGTGGCCCTTGAGGATGCTTGGCGACCCGTCGACAAGGAATTCGGCCCTCCGATGTTCATATCATAGAGATGTCGGTCATTTGACGGAGGAGTGCAACAATTATAGGTCCTTCTTAGAGCGGTTGGTGCAACAGGGGCACCTTGGGGAGTTCATCAACAAGGGCCGACCCGGCCGATTGGCGGGGGAACGAGCCGAAGGACCAGCTGAGGCAGCACCTGTGATCGACGTTATCCATGCCTGCATGGTGGAGTGGACCACATACAACTCCCTCCGCTCCGAGTTGCAAAGGGTGTCCTAGGCAATCAAGGTGGATGAAAGAGGGGACGAGCGGCCGCCCAAAAGATCTCGGGGCGCTGCCGAGGTAATCCAGTTCTCTAATGCTGATCTCGGAGGTCTTCCCCTACGAGGATGCATTGCTGATCACATTACGAGTTGGAAAGTTCGACGTTAAGAGGATATTGGTGGACTCAGGCAGCTCCTCCGAGGTAATGTACAATCACCTTTTTCACAAGATGGGACTCTCTCAAAAGGATTTGGAACCCATGAAGACTTCCCTCATCGGATTCAACAGGTCTAGCGCCCTGCCCCTTGGAAAAATCACTCTCATAGTACGGGCAGGGGTGGTGACCATTCCAGTAGAATTCGTGGTGGTAGACTTCGACTCCCCATACAACGCAATTATGGGGAGATCATGGTTGCATGCACGTAAGGCGGTCCACTCATCCTACCATCAGAAGATAAAGTTCCCAACACCACAAGGCGTAATGGAAATTCGGGTTGACCAGGCCTTGGCAAAAAGCTGCTTCTACGCTGCTGTCAAAATTAGAATAAGCGGTCGGAGTCATGAGCGTGATCCCGATGCGGTGATTGCCAAATAACAATCACAGAATGGTTGGCCAGGGGTGGATGAGCCCATAACAGTGCCTACCGACCGCTCCACCGAGGCCTTGATAAAGGTTCTCCTGAACCCTGATGACAGCGAGAAATACTTCTTGATAGGGGAATCACTCAGCGGTGCAGAGAAGGACGATATGACCTCATTTTTAGGCCACAATACCGATGTTTTTGCCTGAACCCAGGCCGAGATCACGGGGATAAGTGCCGACGTGATGACCCATCGGCTCCATGTCAACCCCTCATTCAAACCCGGCAGGCAAAAGGCCCGAAGAATGGCGCCCCATCATGCGAAAGCTGTGGAAGAAAAGGTGGAGAAGTTGTTGGGAGTGGGGTCCATCAAGAAGGTGCAGTTCCCCCAATGGCTGTATAATACCATGTGCGCTAAGAAGAAAGAAGGAAAATGACGAGTCTGCGGGGATTTCACGGACCTAAACAAGGCTTGCCCTAAGGACGAGTACCCTTTGCCCAAAGTTGATCAGCTAGTAGACACCACGGCCGGCCACAGACGCATCACCTTCATGGATGCTCGAGCTGGATATCACCAGATTCCCTTGCATGAGCCAGATTAGGAAAAAACGGCGTTCATCACTCCCCGGGGGATCTACTGTTACATCGTAAATGCCCTTTGGCTTGAAGAATGCCGGGGCAACTTACCAACGATTGATGAACAAGATTTTCAATAACCAACTCGGCGACACAATGGAGGTGTACATTGATGACATGTTGGTCAAGAGCAAGGAGGAAGCTGACCATCACCATCTCGGGACGACATTTGCCATCCTCCGGGAATATGGCCTGAAACTTAACCCCTCAAAATGCGCCTTTGGAGTGAGTTCTGAAAAGTTTTTGGGGGTATTTAGTCACTCATCGGGGGATCGAGGCAAACCCCGAGCAAATACAAATGATTCAGAATGTTCGGGCGCCCAAGACTGTTAAGGACGTTCAGAAATTGGCCGGGATGTTGGCGGCCCTCAATAGGTTTATTTTCAAATCGTCCGATAAGTGCAAACCGTTCTTTTCCAAGTTAAGTGGGGCAGCTAATAGGGTTTGGAACGAGGAGTGCGATCGAGCTCTTGAAGGAATCAAGCAGTACTTGAAACACCCTCCGACTTTGTCTGTTCCAACAGCAGGGGAGGTGCTAAGCCTTTATTTGTCCGTCTTTCAGGACGCCGTTAGTGGAGCATTGGTCAGGGATAGCGAAGGGGCACAGAGACCCTTGTATTTCGTAAGCAAGACCTTGCTTGATGCTGAAACAAGATACTCTCCAATGGAAAAATTGGTATTGGCATTGGTAGTCTCAGCAAGGAAACTCCGATATTACTTCCAGGCTCACGCCATAGATGTCTTTACAGACCGACCTCTCAAGCCGATCCTACACAAGGCCGATATGTCCGGAAGGGTTGCCAAATGGGCTGTAGAGCTCGGAGAGTTTGAAATCAGGTACAAGCCTCGAACGTCAATAAAAGGACAAGTCCTGGCGGATTTTGTTGCCGAGTTCTCTGCGTCCAAGCCCCCAACACTGGATCGGTCGGAGGACGTGTGGGATCTCCATGTTGATGGGTCCTCAAACGCCAGGGGGCAGGGATAGGTATCGTACTAGCCAACCCAAAAGGATTCATCATTGAAAGGGCAGTTAGATTAAAATTCAAGGCATCCAACAACGAAGCCGAGTATAAAGCATTGCTAGCAGGACTAGACGCCGCAAGCTCGATTGGGATTAGACACCTTCGAATTTTTGTGATTCCCAACTAGTCGTGAACCAGGTCAATGGGGACTTCGAGGTCCGGGACAGCAGGATGAAGACATATCATGAGAAGGAAAGATCCAGAATGGAAAAGTTTGAAAAAGTGGAAGTTTCCCAGGTCCCTAGAGATCAAAACACCCAAGCCGACGCCTTAGCGTGCCTGGCCTCGGCTTTGGCCTCGGAGGTATCTCTACGTATACTTATTGAGACCCAGGACAGTCCGAGCATAGACGAAGAAAAGGCCGAGCAAGTATTGCCAACCATAATAGGGGCATCGTCGGGATGGATGAAGCCAATCATTACGTACCTGGCGGGTAGAGTGCTTCTGGAGGACGTCCGAGAGGCCAGAAAGATTAGGCTCAAAGCCCCCAGATTCTGGATGTTGGATGAACAACTATACAGAAAATCGTTCTCGGGGCCACTATTGCTATGTGTCCCCGAGGACAAAGTGGAACCACTATTGTACGAAATCCATGAAGACGTGTGTGGGAGCCACACGGGCGGAAGGCCTCTTGCGCACCGAGCAATGACATAAGGGTACTGATAGCCTTAAATGCAGAAGGATGCGAAGAGTTATGTGCAGAAATGTGATAAATGTCAGAAGTTTGCCCCCATTATTCGGCAACCGGCTGGAGATTTGAACTTGCTAACGAGCCCATGGCCCTTCTCACAGTGGGGAATGGATATTGTCGGACCTCTCCCGAGATCCCCACTGGGCAAGAAATTCTTGATAGTGGCAACCAATTACTTCACTAAATGGATTGAAGCAGAGCCTTTAAGCAGCATTTGGGATGTCGAAGTAAGGAAATTCGTATGGCAAAACATCATCACCCAGTTTGGAATTCTCCGGGCTATCGTCTCTGACAATGGGACTCAATTCAACAGTGGCCCATTTCGAGAGTTCTGCTCAGGATACGGAATATGCAATTACTATTCTACGCTAGCCTATCCCCAGTGTAGTGGGTAGGCTAAGGTATCCAATAAAACTGTGCTGGCAAGAATCAAGAAGAAACTTGAGGCAACAAAAGGAAGGTGGATCGAGGAGTTACTTAACGTGTTATGGGCATACAGGACCACGCCGAGGACTTCAACGGGAGAAACCCCGTACGCCCTAACATATGGGGTCGAGGCGATAATCCCATTGGAGGTAGGACTCCCAACAATACGGAGCCGAGCCTTCGAGTTTGGCAATAATGATCAAACCCTCGTTAGGGATCTCGATCTAGCCGAGAAAATGAGGTCATTGGCGTCCATCAAGCTGGCGAAGTACCAAGGAGAGTTGTCACGACAGCACCAGAAGAAAGTTCGATCAAGGGAATTCCAAGTCAAAGATTTGGTACTGCGAAAAGTGGTAGAAAATATACGCGAGCCCACTGATGGAAAACTTGGTCCCAATTGGGAGGGACATTACAAGGTTATCTCCATGGGGGGCATTGGCTCATATCGTTTGAAAAATATGAATGATCGTTTGCAAAATATGAATGGTGACGATGTAATTTGACCATGGAATGTATCAAATTTAAAGAAATACTATTACTAAATCAGGTTTCAGTCTTCATGGTGCTACTAATACGAGCCAAGTACTCAGTCGTTGGGGGCACGGCCCCGAGGGGTGTAAGACTCCACCCTTGGAGCAACGCTCTCGAAATAAACACGAGTCAAGCGCTCGGTCATTGGGGGCATGGCTCCGAGGGGTGTAAGACTCCACCCTTGGAGCAACGCTCTCAAAGTAAACACGAGCCAAGCGCTCGAACGTTGGGAGCACGGTCCCGAGGGGTGTAAAACTCCACCCTTGGAGCAACGCTCTCAAAATAAACACGAGTCAAGCGCTCGGTCGTTGGGGGCACAGCCCCGAGGGGTGTAAGACTCCGCCCTTGGAGCAACGCTCTCGAAATACCAACACGAGCCAAGCGCTCGGTCGTTAGGGATATGGCCCCGAAGTGTCCTAAAACCCAACAGCGAGTTCGGAGTGACTGTTTCCGAGAAATACGATCAACATAGAAAAGCATATTGATTGGAAATCGGATTTCATTATAGAAAAGGGGCTTTGCGTCCCCAGACATACAAACAAACAAAACTCAATACGAAGCTACAAAGCTGCAAAAATATGGGACCAGCTGCTGAGACTCTCGGCTCATTCATTCATCCCCGGCTCCTTCCCCATCTTTAGCCCCTGATATCTCGTCCTGCTCGGTGTCATGCACTCCACTAAGGATGGGGGCGGAGAGGACAGATCATCTGTTGGCTCGACCGATGGCAACGATAGAAGGGCAGGAGAAGGCTGATCAGATCCGTCGCTGAGTGTGATGGGTTTACCGCCACCTTCAGCACCGATCGGCCCTTCAGCCTCGATAGGAGCACTGAGGTTGGGGCGAACTTTTTCATCAAAGGCCTCGCTTCAAAAGCTGTGCTTGGCAAACAACTCCGAGCCAACCTCGACGTGGTAGGCGTGAAGGGTGGCATCCCAACCCTCTTTGAAAGCCTTCTTCTTAGCTTCCTCAAAAGCGGGAACCATTTGGTCTTGAGTGGCCGACCACCCCCTCAGACACTCCGATTGCAGCCTCTACTGCTCCCCCGCTTTTTCTGTTGTCAAGGAGTCCACTTTGGCGGTAAGAGCGCTGATTACAGACTCAAACTCTTGCAGCTTGGACTCGGAGGAGACACTCGCAACTCATACTCCTCGGCCTTTTTCATCGTTGCAGCTTCGTCCACCTTGGCCTCATTTAGCTCGGCATGAATGGCGTCTCGCTGGGGGATGATCAGCAATGTGTTTGGTCTGATCGCCGAAGGTCCTCTCAACCTTCAAAATGTGGTCGTCCTTGGCGGCCGCGACTCTCTCGGCGTTCTTCGCCTCTTGCTTGTATTCCCAAAAGCGTTCAATGGTGGCTCCCACCTGCTGGCTAGCCTGGAAGACGAGGAATATTAGTAAATGACCAAAGGGGAATAGCTACTCGGGGAGGCAAAGAACTTACCACCAAGTTATTTTGGATGGTGCTCATCAGGAGCCGATTGTCCGAGTAACCTTTGTACACGGCCATGTCGGCCTCGAACTGAAGCATCCCCGCGATGGCAAAGGCCACTTCGGGAGATTGGAGGATTGAGTCGAATTCCAAAACAAGCCGGTCGTCTTTGGTCTCGGCCCGACCAACCCACTCGCCCAAGACAGAGGGCCTCGGGGCCGCGACATCATGTCACTGCTTTACACGGCGCTCTTCATGTTGTTCTGCATCCCGGGCACGCCTATCCCTCGGCCGATCTACTGGACTTTGGACTTGTTGAGATTGGGCCCTCTGCTTAATCGGCACGGTCGAATCCCTGGGTTGCGCACATGACAGCAGCGGCTGCTTCTGAGGAGGACGAGGTGGAGGAATGATGGGGGTAGGATTGGAAGGCCTGACCAAGCCTGCGAGCCTGGCTCTCCTTGCCGAGGCGACAGCCTCCATGGTTGCAGCGATGATGGGTGGTGGATTAAATATGTCGGGTGTAGGAGACTCGGTAGCATTATGTGAAGACTCCTCTTCTGAACCACCCTCGGATTCTTCCTCTTCTAACGAGGAGTGATCTTCCAAAACGGAAGGGTTGAAAGGAGGAGGGATCTGGGAGAACCGGCTGTAGGTTAGCGTATAGCCGAGGAGGGTATGTGCCGCTCATTCAACCGGGTCCGAGGACCAGACCTTTAGTAGATCAGCGAACCAGACTTGAGACCTTAGTGGTTGAGTAGCGTCCCGGCGATATCCTTCTGCGAAAATAGAGCAAAAATTAGTATGTCCCTCGGACCTAAAAAGATGTAAATCGAGAAGTCAGAACGAAAACACACCTTCATCCCTCGGCATTTTGGGCCAGTACAATCCGTCATACTCGGGCCCGGTCCCTTTCTCTCAACTGCCACCGAGTATGATCAGATCGTCCACGTACTGCTTGTCCGAGTCAGGCATATGGGTTACCAGATACATCGAGGTATCTCGGGCTTGGAGGTAATATCGTCCCCCGGCGACTAGCCTTAGGTCCCAAGCCGAGTGTTTAAGGCGACTATGTCCATCACAATCCTAAAGAAGTTAACCCCGCATTGAAGGGGAAAGAGCTTCAATTGCATCAAGACTCCCAGCAATAGGGGATGGAGGGGGAAGGTCAACCCTCCTTCTATGATGGCCTTCGTCCAGAAAGACATCATGTCCTCACTTCCCATGTCCCTCCTATGGCGAGTAAGGTTAAAGGGGAAGGTGAAGACAGGCTCGCGAATATGGTACCTGACCCTAAAGGTATGAATGTTCTCGTTTGTTACTTGGGTTCTCATTATGTGGGTAGTACTGGCCCTAACAGACGTTTCCCCCCTAATTCTACTAGTTTTGGCCATCGATGGGAGCTAAGAGGGAAAAATGTAGAAGAAACAAAGAGAGAAAAAGCTCAAGTGAAAGTACTTACAGGAGGTTGGTCTTCGGAGAGAGCTCGGAGGACCAGGGAAACTAGGAGGACAGGAGAGCCCACGGGGTCTGATTGANAGTGGAAGTACTTACAGGAGGTTGGTCTTCAGAGAGAGCTCGGAGGACTAGGGAAACTAGGAGGACAGGAGAGCACGCGGGGTCTGATTGCTGAGGAGAGATGGAGGATGCAAAAATTCTAAGAAAGTAGAGAAACCCCCTATTTATAGTGCCTCACAAAGAGCGAGAATCGAGGAGTTGGCTCATCATTAGGGCATTTGAGAAGGGCGACACCAGACGTGCAAGAAACCGTCGCCATTAATAAGGCATGGTGATAGAGCCCCAATCCCTTCACTCCACTTGTCGGGCGCCGCGTAAGGGATTGCGGCTGGGGGGGTAGTTGGCGGGACTCCTGTATGGATCCTCAACCCCCAGGGTGACACGTGGCCCAATAAAGTCATTAGGATATCAGAAAGATGCCGAGGGGGTGAGCCAAGGCATGGTGACACAGAGCGGTCGAGTACAACAGCTATCATCATAATCAAAGCGATGTGACCTCACATTTATAGCAAAATAAGTGATAGTGACAGGACAAATAAATGCGAGCCTGCCGCCAACTACTCTCTGCAAGTCTATGCGTAGTCATGATGGCTGGAGCATTAATGACTGATGCGCCGAAACAACGCGATTGGTTCTCCTAGGTTCCCTGATCCGCCGATTAGTTCGTGCTCTGTCGGTGTCAGACGCCAACCTCTTGGATTGGGTTGCTCGGCTCGTAGTATAAATGCTCGGCTTGTGGCCGAGCACTTACACCATTCCCCTAGCATTCAATTGGAGGAGGCGTAAAGGGGAAGCATTCACAGCACAAGGGATGGTGTCAGATGTGAGATGTCCAGATGGGACTAAAGATCTAGAGCAATCATTGCTAATTTAGGTATAACTATCCCTCAGAAAAATGGACAAAGGTACGCAAAATCAAACTAGAGCACATCTACTAAGAAACAACCCTTCGATCTTACTGACTTAAGCTTCGGAGGGGATCTGCCGGGCTCACGCCTGACCCCCTTTCTTCTAACCCTGTCTTTTCAGGTTCGCTAATCAAGGGATCGCTACCTTACAAGATTGCAGGAATTATCCCGTGCAGTAAGATTAATCATTACTCCATGATTCATTCGAATTCACCAATCACCCTTTGGGCCATGCCGACGGTGGCAAGACAAAACCCAGCTGAGTTCATACCCATAACTAAGCCCTGCAATACTCAAACAACAAAGAAAGTTGTACACGGGAAGCTCTACTTCCTATTAGTCATCAAAGGCTAAATATCACGATTTTTTACTGTCTATGTGCTTATGTATACATGTATGAGTTCCCAAAGTGAATAAGTGTTGTTTTTGTTAAATTCTACTGGAGCAAAATGTGGCAACCATTCTGGTTTTTAGGAATAATAAGTTTCTGCCCATTAAACTACTATGGTTCTCATGGAGGGGGTTAGCCAGAGATTTAGTTCTGACTTGGTTCATGCAAAATAAAGAGACCGAGCAAAGTCCTCTTTCTTTTCTCTTTTTTTTTTTTTTATTTTTTATTTTGGGCCTGCATTTTACTCATGCGAGTAGCGGCCGAGAGAGATTGAAAGACCAACTGGCTCATTTCTAAAGCCAAAGGCAGAGAAAATGATAAATATCTTTGAGCAAATGACAGTGTTCTATAATAGTGCCGAGGAGTTCAAGCAGAGTGTAAGCAGTTATCATGTGAAGACGTGTATTGTGTGAATCCTTCATGACACGTCTATGCATATTTTCGTAAAATAATAATGGACAGTAAATGTGCAATGGCAGATTACTTAGCTTGAAATTTAGGAGGTACCAAATCTGGATTAGATACCCAGAGCTCCATAAGAAATAATGACATGCCGAGCTCGAAAGGTTGATCGAAAACAATGAGACCGAGCCAGGTGATGATATGCCGACTTCCCCTAAACCCCTCAAAGTAATAAAAGTATACAAAGACCCAAGCAGCTTCCTATGAAATTTTGCCATGACAGTGACACCCCAAACTCGCTGACTGCCAAGAACGTACATTCTTTTGTGGATAAAGATGACTTTGGTGGAAGAGAAACATCACTTGCGTACACAAAATATTGATGCTTTACTAGAAGAAAACCTGTGAGGAAAAGGTCGAGAGAAGAACAAAGGCCTGTTTGGTTTGCGTTTCTAAAAATAATATCCCAAAATAGTTTTTGAGAAAAGTTTTAAGAAAGTGATTTTGATATTTTTTGAGATAAAAAACTTGTTTAGTTAAATGATTTTAAAAATAATTTTACAATACAGAAAATAGTAAAACATGTTTGGACAGTCTAAATATATATTAATTTTAATATATATATATATATATATATTTATATATATAAATATATACATGTATATATATTTTATATAAATACGTATTTATATATATAATATATATATATATATATGTGTGTGTGTCTATATATATACATGTATTTATATAATATATATAAATACATATAAATATATATNGAGAGAACGGTACTGGGAGTAGCACTTCTAGGGTATCCAGTAAGAGCTCAGTCACATGAAGGAAACCATGAGAAGCATGGCTTCAGTTACGATGGATGCCTTGGTACAACAGACTGAATTCTCGTTCACCACTGGCATGCTGCATTTTTTCCTCCTCTGAAATTCAAAATACCGCAGATAGAAGTTTTTGATGGAACAAAGGATCCCGTAGATCACCTCAACACTTACAAGAACTAGATAGAGTTGAATGGATACCAGGATCCAGTGCGCTATAGAGCCTTTGCCATCACGTTGAAAGGCTCAGCCCTGACATGGTTTAATAGGCTCCCCCCAGCCTTGATTTCCTCTTTTAAGAAGCTATCCATATCCTTTGTATCTCACTTCATAGGAGCTCGAACGTACAGAAAGTCGAGTTACCACCTGTTGAATGTGAAATAGGGACCCCAAGAGAACCTCAGATCCTATGGTCAGAGGTTCAACTCATAATCACTAAAAGTGGATGTCCCAGATGAGAATTTTGTCATTACTGCATTCATAGTTGGTTTAGGCGTACAATCTAAAGACCTAATGTTCTATATTTTGAAAAATCCTCAGGCCAGCATGGCCGAGGTACTGACCAAGATAGAAAAGTACATAAACGGCGAAGAAGCCCTCCTCTCAAAAGTGGGGAGCTCATCCATGCAAAAAGTCAAAGGGAAAGAAGAGAAAAAAAGGGACCGAAGTCCCAGAAGAGAAAGAGGACGAGATAGGTCCCCAAGGAGAGACAGAGATCGCTCCCCCAAAAGAAGGGGAGATGTTAGAGATTGCTTGGGACCACCTCATCCAGAGTTACAGCCGAGGTACGCACCTCGACAGATCCCTCCACTCACTGCAACAATATCGCAAATCTTGTACGAGGTACAAAACAAAAAATTCTTGAGGTGGCCACCTCGGATGAAAGCAGACCCAGCAAAAAGAGACCCCACAAAATACTGTGAGTACCACAGAGACCATGGTCACCACACTGATGACTGCATTCAATTAAAGAAAGAGATAGAGTTCCTGATCCAACGAGGGCAGTTACATCATTACATAGATTAGGAGAATCAGAATCGAGCCCCACCACCTCAACAGTAGGCTCCTGCGCAGCACTAGCAACCCCTAGGGGAGATCAGAGTAATATAAGGGGGATTTAGAGGAGGCGGGGAGTCTAGTTCAGCCAAAAAAGCTCACCTACGCAAAATCAGAGCTAGTGAGGCATTGGAGGTGTACACTGTATCCAAGGCGCCATGACTGAACTCAGATATCACCTTCTTAGATACAGACTTGGAAGGATACCAACACCCCCATGATGACCCACTGGTAGTAAGGGCTATTGTGGCTAATAAAACTGTTCATCGAGTTCTGATTGATAACAGAAGCTCAACAGATATCATATTTACTTCTGCATTTGACAAAATGAGCNAATAAAACTGTTCATCGAGTTCTGATTGATAACAGAAGCTCAACAGATATCATATTTACTTCCGCATTTGACAAAATGAGTATAGGAAGGGAAAAGTTGGAGCTAGTGAATGTTCACTTGTTAGGCTTTGCAGGGGAAAGGGTGTTGCCTCTGGGCTCAATTCAGCTCGTGCTCACTGTGGGAGACCCCCCTGTCAGGCTACCACTATAGTAAAGTTCCTAGTGGTTGATGCCTCTTCTGCGTACAACATGCTGCTTGGGAGACCTTCTCTCAATGCAATGAAGGCAATCCCCTCGGCCTATCACTTGGTCATGAAATTCCCTACGAAGAATGGAGTTGGAGTGGTCCAAGGAGACCAGCGGGTGGTGAGGGAATGCTACTTGACTTCGATGAAGCAGAAAGAAGTTGAAAGTATCCAGTTAGATGAGCTTGACATGAGGGACGAACTGGGCACCAGGCCTACGCCATCGGAGGAGCTAGAGCCTGTTCAGCTTGATGAAGAGCCAGAACATCTCGTCTACATCGTGTCCAAACTAAGCAGGGAGGTTAATGACCTTCTCATCTCGAGTTCTCGGGTGAAAGTGTGTTACCCCTGGGATCAATCCAACTCGTGCTCACCCTAGGTGACCCTCTCTGTCAGGCTACCACTACTATAAAGTTTCTTGTGGTTGATGCACCTTATGCATACAACATTCTACTTGGAAGACCTTTCTTCAACTCCATGAGAGCTATTCCATCTACCTACCACCTTGTTGTGAAGTTTCCTACAGAAAACGGAATTAAAATTGTCTGAGGAGACCAGCGAATAGCATGAGAATACTACATGGCATCTGTGAAAAAGAAGAAAGTTGAGAATATCCAGTTAGACAAGCTTGACATGAGAGATAAGCTGGATATCAGACCAATGCCATCGAATGAACTAGAGCCAATTCAGCTCGACGAGGAACCAGAACATCTAGTTTACGTGGGATCTAAGTTAAGCAGAGAAATCAAAGATCTCCTAATCCAATTCCTGAAAAGAAATATGGAGGTGTTCGCTTGGAAGCAAGAAGACATAGAGGGAATTAACCCTTCGGTCATCACACACAAGATCAGTGTGAATCCTACTTGCAAACCTGTTAAATAGAAGCGAAGAAATTTTGCTCCATAGCGCCAAAAGGCAATCAATGAGGAGGTTAGTAAACTTCTTTATGCCAAAGCTATAAGAGAAGTAGACTATCCCTCCTGATTAGCAAATGTGGTTCTCGTTAAGAAAACCAATGGCAAATGGCGTCTCTACATTAACTTCACTTACCTCAACCGTGCCTACCCCAAAGACAACTTCCTTTTACCTCGGATAGATTTAATTGTGGATGCCACCGCCGAACACGAGCTCCTCAACTTTATGGACGCCTTCTTCGGATCTAATCAGATTAGAATGGATTCCAGTGACCAAGAGAAGACCTCCTTTGTGACTTAGCAAGGGACGTACTGTTACTAGGTCATGCCTTTCGGACTGAAGAATGCTGAAGCCACTTACCAGTACTTGGTAAACCGAATGTTCCAAAAACAAATTGGAACATCCATGGAGGTCTGTATCGATGACATGCTGATAAAGTCATTGAAGGCAGAGCTCTATATCAGACATTTGGCAGAGTCGTTTAAGGTCTTTAAGGAATACAAGATGAAACTTAATCCCGCTAAATGTGCCTTTGGGGTATTTACAGGAAAATATTTAGGCTTCATTGTCAACAACAGAGGAATTGAAGCTAACCCAGAAAAAGTAAAGCCAGTAATAGATATGCAACCACCTACAAACAAAAGAGAGATCCAACGTTTAACAGGAAAAATAGCTGCCTTAAGTCATTTTGTGTCTATGTCAAGCGATAAGTGTCAGCCCTTCTTTCAAGTCTTAAAGAAGGCATTCCAATGGGATACCCAGTGTGGGGAAGCATTCAAAGCCTTGAAGAATTATCTGAGCTTACCCCCTATTCTAGTGAGTCCTTTGGAAGAAGAAGTACTCACTCTCTACCTAGTTGTCTCAGATTTCTCGACCAGCGCAGCTCTAGTAAGAGAGCGGGACAGAACTCAGCAACCAGTCTATTACTGTAGCAGAGCTCTAAGGGGGGCAGAGGAGAGATATCCAAAGATGGAGAAGATTTTCTTAGCCTTGGTGACAACCGCAAGAAGAATTAAGCCATACTTCTAGGCTCACACTATTGATGATCCAACAAATCACCTAATGAGGCAAGTACTACATAAAATAGAATCTTCAGGGAGGTTGGTTAAATGGGTCACAAAGCTCAGTGAGTTCGATATCAGGTACAAACTAAGAACCTCAATCAAAGGGCAGATTATGACAGTTTTCATCACAGAATTTACAACAGAAGCACCTACAGAAATAACACAACTAGTACCTGACCTCCCTACGTGGAAGCTCTCGGTAGATGGTGCTGCTAACGCCCAAGGGAGTGGCGCTGGCATAATTCTGACTTTCCCGGACTGGGTAGATGTCAAGTACGCCCTTAGGTTTGGGTTTAAAGCTTCAAACAATGAAGCAGAGTATGAAACAATGATTGCTAGGCTCAATCTAGTTCACTCAGTAGAGGCATAGCAGCTCCAAATGTGTAGTGATTCCTAGCTTGTGGTGAAACAGATAGAAGAGTCTTATAACGCCAAAGGCGAAAAATGATCTTATACCTCAGGAAGGTGCAGGAATTGATCAAGAAATTTGTATATGTCAAAATCAAGCATGTTCCCATAATTGAAAATGCATGAGCAGATGCTTTGGCAAGGCTAGCAATAGCCTCACAGGAAAACTTAGATAGGTTACTACCAGTAGAACACCTAACAGAATTGTCTGTGAGCGTGGAGAATGAAGAAGTACTTCTTGTATTGGACTCGCTGAGCTGGATGGATCCCATCAAGGGATATCTTTAGAATGGAACCCTGCCAGAAGACCGCAAAGAGGCTGCAAAGCTAAGAATCAGGTCATCTAGATTCTCTATCTTGCAAGGTAATCTGTACAAACGAGGTTTTTCAACACCGCTTTTTAAATGCATAGGAGATGACGATGCTAATTATATACTCCGAGAAATTCATGAGGGAGTTTGTGGTAATCACATCGGAGCTTGGGCTCTGGTGGAAAAAACATTGAGGCAGGGGTACTACCGGCCCACAATGCTCAAGAACACCACTGATCTAGCCAAAAAATGTAAGGTCTGTCAGGTACACGCTAATATCCCCCATTGTCCACCAGAGCTCCTAACCTCGGTGGTGAGCCCTTGGCCTTTCCAGCAATGGAGTCTGAATATACTTGGACCCCTTCCCACCAGTATAGGACAATTCAAGTTTGTCATCGTTGGGGTAGATTACTTCACTAAATGGATAGGAGTTAAACCATTGGCAACAATCACTGAACAGAAGGTTCAAAACTTCGCATGGAAGTCAATAATTTGTAGGTTTGAGATCCCTAGAGCTGTTGTCTTTGACAATAGAAAGCAGTTGGACAACCCCAAGTTCAAAAATTTTGTATTGAGCTAGGGATAAAGAACTACTTTTTAGCTCCGGCCCATCCCCAGCCCAACGGACAAGCAAATGTTACCATCAGAACCATAAAGGCAGCCTTGAAGACTAAGCTGGAAGCTCTGAAAGGTAGATGGGTGGAGCACATCCCAGAAATACTGTGGGCTCATAGGACTATAGCTAGGTCAGCAACTCAGGAAACACCATTTGCTTTGGCATTCGGAACCGATGTAGTAACACATATAGAAGTTGGAATCCCATCTCCTAGGGCTGAATTCACAAAGCCGGAGCACAACGATGAATCACTACTATTGAATCTCGATCTCTTGGATGAAAAGAGAGATAAAGCTCTACATTATATAGAGAATTACCAGAGAAAAACAGCAAGATACTACGACAGAAGGGTAAAACATAGAAGTTTTAAAGTCGGGGATCTGATACTTAGAAAGCTCCTACTTACAAGAAATGACTCCTCTCATGGAAAATTGGGTCCTAATTAGGAAGGCCCTTACATCATATCAAGGTAGTCAGACCCAAGAATTATGAGTTACAAACAGAAGAGGAAAAAATTCTACCTCACTCTTGGAATGCAAAACATCTCAAAAGGTTTTTTCAATAAGTTTCTTCGGTAATAAAATCACTCTCAATAAAATAGCAAGTTTGTACTCATCGCTGCGTGATTCCATGAAGTAGCTAAAAAGCTAACGATGAGCTCTTCAGCTCATAAATAAACGATGAGTTATTCAACTCATAAATAAACAATAAGCTCTTCAACTTATAATCAAACAATGAGCTCATCAGCTCATAGAAGAACAATGAGTTCTTCAGCTTGTAAACAATTAGCCCCTCAGCTTGCAAATAAAAGATGAGCTCTTTGGCTCATAAGCATGCGATAAAGTCTGCAAAGTCCAAAATGAAACCACAAGCATAGCAGTTGACAAATGAAAACCCAGCAATTAAGAAAAACAAGGAAAAAGGTTTCTATTCATCACAATGAGGAGTACAAAAGGAAAGAAGAACAAGGAAAACTCCTAATCCCAGCTACCTCCTTTCAAGCATGCATTCTCCTTCTACAGCTCGTATCTTTCCTTCTCCATCTCCGAAAGCATATTGAGAAGTTTACTCCCAACAGAGGAAAGAAAAACCGCACCAAAGGAAGAATTAGATGATGAAGATGAGCCACTAGACCCATTCCTCTTGCATTTTATTGAAGATGTTCCAATGTCTTTGTCTTCATCTATCTTGGGAAGAGAGGAGCCAGGAGAGTCTGGGAAGGAGGCAAACTCCAGAGCGGTTGTTGTAGCATTGAATAGAAAAAGGTTTTTGGTTGTTACCAGTTCTGGAAAAGGCATAGGTTCAGCATGAATCACCTGCTCAATGTTCATCATCTCTATCAGATCTGGATCAGGCACACCTACATAACAAAGGCACGGGTAGAACCAGTCATCATAGAATTTGCCCAAGAAGGCTCCCAATACACCTACCTATATGAGAGAAACTCTTCCAGAAGCGAGGAACCCTATTTTCTGAGTAGCGTTGCTCGATAGATCTCCAGGAGTCTCCAAAGACAAAGAAAAAATGTTGGGACCACCTTTCAGAAAAGGAGGGAAGGTCAAAGACTAGAAGGCGCTTNACCCATTCCTCTTGCATTTTATTGAAGATGTTCCAATGTCTTTGTCTTCATCTATCTCGGGAAGAGAGGAGCCAGGAGAGTCTGGGAAGGAGGCAAACTCCAGAGCGGTTGCTGTAGCATTGAATAGAAAAAGTTTTTCGGTTGTTACCAGTTCTGGAAAAGGCATAGGTTCAGCATGAATCACCTGCTCAATGTTCATCATCTCTATCAGATCTAGATCAGGCACACCTACATAACAAAGGCACGGGTAGAACCAGTCATCGTAGAATTTGCCCAAGAAGGCTCCCAATACACCTACCTATATGAGAGAAACAGCGAGGAACCCTATTTTCTGAGTAGCGTTGCTCGATAGATCTCCAGGAGTCTCCAAAGACAAAGAAAAAATGTTGGGACCACCCTTCAGAAAAGGAGGGAAGGTCAAAGACTAGAAGGCGCTTGCGAAAGCGCCTTCATCGGAAACAGCTGATGTAGGGGACCTCATCATCCTCAAGCTCATAAAAATAAAGAAACTTAGCAATAGTAGGGAACTCTTTGCCCTGCAAGCGCTAGAAAAGAAGGAAGCTAATCATGGCGGCCCATCCTCTGGGAGAAAAACAAGAAGGGCATAAATCGTATTAAGCTAGGATCCACCCAATGGAGGGGTGGATGGGGAGATGAAGGCCCATCTCCAAGGCGCCCTTAAAGAAGCAAACTTCCCCTCGAGGAAGGAAGTTGTAAGGCTCATCAGGGATGGGGACTCAAGTTCGAAGGAAGATGAAATCGCCTTTTGATCTCTTCTAGTCCCGACGAAGTGATCACAGAAGGNAGAAGCAAACTTCCCCTCGAGGAAGGAAGTTGTAAGGCTCATCAGGGATGGGGACTCAAGTCCGAAGGAAGATGAAATCGCCTTTTGATCTCTTCCAGTCCCGAAGAAGTGATCACAGAAGTAACTAAGTAACGAGATTGTCATCTCGCATTAAACCAGGTAAAAGCTTGTTGTTTGAACAAAGATGAAAGAGGGGCAGCCATCAGGAGCTCGAAGGGAAGGAATACATAAAGGGGAAGTCCAGAGAAAGCAAAGAATGTGAAGTCTTTAAAGATTCAAGAAGAGGTTCCAAGATTTGCAGGTAATAAAGAAAGTCCAAGAAGTTATGGAAGCTTCAGAGAAATCCCGAGTTTTAAGGAATCAAGAAACGCACGAAAAGCAAAGTCGGCGGTCCCTTAAGTTTCCAAATTATGATGGCAGCTACATTTTTGGAAAAAGTGGGCACGCGCACTAAAGAGATAGTCAGAGTTCAACCTGCCAATTCAAGTTTGCTAGTTCTGAGAACCAAGGACAATTAAGGAAGACCTCCGACATAACCAATACAGTTCTATGAGAGTACAAGCTCAGGCTAGAAGGTCTGTAGCCCAATCCAGGCAAAGCTCAGTCACACAGCCTTCCATTGCTCATAAGTGAGCTTCTTTAGGTTTTACCTCTTGCGCCCCTTTGGAGGCTTCTCAGATGTCTTAGGTTTAAGGTCAGCTCATATGGGTGCATGAACCTTCTGATACACCTCCTCAAGGCCATCTACCTCAAGAGTTCTGGCTAAAAGGGGATGGCTATTCCTCGGGCTCGTCTTTCATCAAAGTTCTCATATAGGCAGCAACACGACCTCTGCAGACATACCTGTGATGGGCCTTAACATCAAGTTGCTTACTCTCTTTGCCAAATCCAACAAGCCTCCTGTCACTGTGAGGAATGTCAAGTCCATCTAATGGTAAGACCTCAGCAATTCAATGATTCTTTAGCCCTTCAGTTCTGGGCATATCNGGATGGCTATTCCTCGGGCTCGTCTTTCATCAAAGTTCTCATATAGGCAGCAACACGTCCTCTACAGACATACCTGTGATGGGCCTTAACATCAAGTTGATTACTCTCTTTGCCAAATCCAACAAGCCTCATGTCACTGTGAGGAATGTCAAGTCCATCTAATGGTAAGACCTCAGCAATTCAACGATTATTTAGCCCTTCAGTTCTGGGCATATCTACTTTAAGGAGAACTGAAGTACTCCTCCAAGCAAGGAGGCAAAGGGAATACAAAGCAAAACAATGTGCACAACAGTATCAATAACTTAGATGCACATTAGCAACTCAGAAAAGTAGCACATGTGTGCATTTCCTAGAAAAAGTTTTTAAAAAAAAAACCCTAAGTCTATGTAGAAGGAACATAAGAAAAGTCCAGCTGGTCAGTGGCTGAAGTTTCATCAACAGGAGCACGATAAGAACTTGGCAGCTCAGTAGTTGAAGCTTCCAAAGGTCCCAAAGTAAGCAAGAGAGGAGAAGCCTTAGGGAGCCCAAAGGCAGGGACCTCATCTCTAGCTGTTGGTGGATCCAGAGCTCTATTTATGAGGTCAGCAGAGAAAGAAATAGCAGCAGTGACAGCAGAAGGAACGACGAGGAGCTTGGCAGCCTCAAGAACATAAGCAATTTCAGAAGGGCGAGCTGTAGATATGACTAAAAAAAGAGGAATATCTTGAGCCAAGACCTCTGTAGGCGAGATAGGCATCATAGCCCCTCTAGGAATTAGCTCAAGAGCAGGAGGGGCCAAGGCACCATCCTCACCCTCTGTATTGGTCGCCTCCGTCTCCTCTTTAGTTGGGATGTCAAAGTCGAAGTTCAAGCTNATCATAGCCCCTCTAGGAATTAGCTCAAGAGCAGGAGGGGCCAAGGCACCATCCTCACCCTCTGTATTGGTCGCCTCCGTCTCCTCTTTAGTTGGGATGTCAAAGTCAAAGTTCAGGCCAGGGTAAGTCTGTTCAGCTTTGTCTTGGAAAGCAAGCCATCTGATGGCCCACTTGGTAGTGACATCATTCATCAGCTTGGCAACTAGATCATCCTTCTGTTTGACAATGGCCCTCTGCACCTCAAGCTCGCTCCGGATAGCATCACTCGCCTCAAACAAGACATCATATTCCTTTATCATGCTCTTATAGCAACGTACAGAGTCAAAGGTCTCTTGGTTGTCTTTGAANCTAGATCATCCTTCTGTTTGACAATGGCCCTCTGCACCTCAAGCTCGCTCCGGATAGCATCACTCGCCTCAAACAAGACATCATATCCCTTTATCATGCTCTTATAGCAACGTACAGAGTCAAAGGTCTCTTGGTTGTCTTTGACCCAGGTATCAATTTTGAGTTTAAGCTCTTCCTTGGCCTTTTTAAGCTCATCCTTGGTCCTCATTCCTGCACCTTCAGCCCTCTCCTTCTCTGGCTCCAAATCCTTGATGGTAGAAGCTTGTCTTTCCTCCTGCTCTTGAAGGTCTTGAATTTGAGCTTAAAGGTCATTGTTAGCAAAGGAAAGTTCGATGGCTTTAAGCTCGTATGCCTTTGACGCTTTGGCAAAGCTCTCCAGAGTTTGAATTCGACTCATCAAACCCTTCACATGTATGGCCAACTAGGGGGCAGATGTAATCAAAAGTGAAGGTCAACATAAAATGGCAGCATNACTCATCAAACCCTTCACATGTATGGCCAACTAGGGGGCAGATGTAATCAAAAGTGAAGGTCAACATAAAATGGCAGCATAAGGTAAAATTAGAGCATAAAAAGGATGGGTACTTACAACAGTAGCTTCGTGTAGTGCTGAACTAAGGGAGGTCTCAAAAGGCATAGTAATGGCCCTCTAAACATCGGAGTCAAAAATGATAGAGGTAATGGCCCCAGCAGCGAGCTCAACATTGTCGAAGAAAGAGCCTTAGTTTTTCTCTGCCTTGAGATGCTTCCCTTTCTCAATCTTGGAGCTCGTGTGAAGTAGTTGGGAAAGCTTCTCAGAGGCCCGGAAGAGGTAGACATAGGCTAAACACGAGTGATTATCTCTAAGGCTCTCTTGACCTCAGATGAAGAAGGAGAGGTCTAACCTCTCTCAAGAGCGTTTTCAGAAACAGGCAAGGTCCCTTGGAGAGAAGGGGTCTCTATGACTTGCGAAGTATTCAGTGGCGGAACAAGTGCCACCTGATTTGAAATAGGAGAGGTAGGCGCACTTTCGTCCTCGGCACCTTGGCTGGAGGGGATGAAGTCACTGCCAGATCCAACCTCAGCCCTGCGCTTGCCCCTACTCCTGGTCTTCTTTAATAAGAAAACTTTGCCCAGAGTTCTGCTGGGGTGGGCTCTATTAAAGAAGAAACTGAAAATCAAAACGGGCAAAAAAAAAGGGATAGCTAGAAGTCAAAATAGACAGAGAGAGTATTACCTGCTACCTCCTCGGCACTAGCAATGGAAATGTGGATAAGGGCCTCTATCCTTACCTCAGGAAGGCTGAACCCAAGCGATGTAAGAACCTGAGGCTTGGTCAGCTCAAAATACCTCTCTGAATCGCAACTATTTAAGTTCAGCAAAACCCGCTTGTCCATAGTGTTTAGTTCGGGTCGAATGCCTAAGGGGCAAAATAAAACAAGTGGAGCAAGGTCAACAGGGCAAGTGATCACAAATGATCCTAGCATGCTCAGCCAAGGACTTACCCAGGTTGTCAAGGACAGACCAGGCCCAAGGAATTTGAAGGGTATCTGTTGCATCCAAAGGATTATACTCCCACTGTCTGCCCCACACAAATAAGGAAAGCTTTTTCTAGCCCTTATGGGAGCTCAAGAGATCTGGTATGATGACCTTGGTTTTCATTCATTTGGAAATGTATAAAAAGTCGTCAGAAGGAATGTATTTGACGTTGAAAAATTTCATAAGCAGAGAGATGGTAGGAGCTCCTAGTTCATGTTTCTTGAAGTAAATAAGAAGGCCTACCACTACGCCCCAGAAATGAGGAGAAAGTTGTGTGGGAGCAAACGTTAAAATGTTGCAAAATACTCTTAATGAAAGGATGTATTGGCAAGCGAAGACCGTTCTCAAAGGCGGTTATAAAGAAGCAGACCTTCTTAGGAACGTGGGAGTTATACCGAGTATATTCTTCTGGGCACCAGAACTGTATGCCCTAAGGAAAGCCAAAACGAGCAACTAAAACCTTCATATAAGAAGAAGAGACCTCACTGACACCCATGAGCTCTGTAACTCTAAAGGTAGCATCTACACCCTCAGCATTACCAGAGGTCCCTACGCCACTCACCTTGACTTTACCTTTACTAAGGTTTTTAAGCATAGGGGAGGATGACGAGGGAGGCTCCTCAATATTTTTCTCAACATCAACAGAATCGAAGCCTAGGAAATTATCAATCTCATCGTGCCCACGTCTCCCAAATCGGTATTCCCCTCGGCAGACCTGTCCCCCATTAGAGAAATGGACAAACCCGTGACTTCAGAAGAAGTAGACATAACTGGGCAAGAGAAATGGAGTTTAAAGGACCTATAAAGAATAGGAACATCTGGAAAAAAATCTCTGAGGGTCAAGGGGTCAAGACACCGGCGATAAATGACAAAGATCCTAGCCGTAGAATAGGGGTCAAGAAAGAGGGGAATGGGATGCAAGGTAGAGCCTCTGTTCCTACAATAGCAAAAACGAAAGGTCCAAACATGCAACAACCACCTCGAATTTGAGGGATCCAGAAAGAAGGAACAAACAAAGCCGAGAGACGTGCCTAGTCAGGAACAAGCAACGAACCAAAGCCTAAAGTGAAATCAAAAGAGTAAACTTTGTGAATCTTCGAATCAAACCAGGGAGAGTCGACTTTTTGGTGAAAACTTGAGTATTCCGAATTGAAGAGCCAAGATTACAAGAAAGGGAAAGGTCGGAGAAAGAAGTTGAATAGAGCAATGAGGCAATTTTTGCCGCCATGGGAGTATTTAAAGCTTGAAGGACGTGGGACAAAATGTGCATGAAAAATGAGGAAGAAATGATTGCTAGGAACTGTCAACAAGTACCCCCAAGCGCAAATCAGGGTCACCAGATAGAGGGTTAACACAACCTCGGCACAACTCAGCCCCAGTCCAAGCCTGTTTGGACTAAGGGCTTGGGGGCAACTGATGATACCCGTGGAGAATTCTAGCAAAGTATGAGCTCGGGAAGTAAGGTCAGACAAGGAGCTCAAATCAGTTATCCAGAGCACAATGGTCTAGACCTCGAGCACACCTCAGAGGAAATAACGAGGAAAGCGAGAAGGAAACAACTGGATAATGGAGGGCATCCCAGAAATAATAGAAGGTTGTAATCAAGGCCCAAAACTCTTAATTAACCAAGATCCTCTCCTAAAATTAAGGAGAATACTACGGGGGGAAGGCAAAGATCTTGTTACAGATCCCATGAAGTTAGGAATTAGGGCTATAAATATTGTGTAGAGCCTCCATGGCGAGGCAAGAAACCCTAGCTGTAATAAAATCACTCTATAAATCATATTGAACATCAATATAGGTCCAAGGAGCACAAGACTCCCTTGAAGAGTGGATTAGCCGAGCTCCAGAGCTGGTGAATCACTATAATTTCATTGTGCAAATCACCCTAATTCCCCCAAGAACCTTGTCATAATCTTCACGAGCCTAGTGACTCAGATCCAGTTTCACCTGCACAACTTGCATATTCTGTTTAGCCATTGTTTCAACACCATCAAAATCAAATTTACAATCATAAATTAAGAATGTAATAAAACTAACCTAAATTAAGATATAAACAATACAGTTATAACATATAACATTTAACAGCAATCAGCTGATGTCAAAGCATCTACAACTAAACCAACATGAACATTAAACATTAAAACCATTAAACTCTTTCCAAAGCATACACCACTAACATTTGGTGCAATTGGTTTCATGTATTTTTTTTTATATATTGGTCGCTTGTTATTTTTTTATTGGAAATTGACTTGACTTGAATTTTTTTTTTAATTTTTTTGGTGCTTGCAGTGATTTATTTTTGGTATGAATAATAGCTTAATGGTATTATTTATGGATTGTATATTTATATTTTTGTTTGTGTGGAAGTGGTGATGGCGATTAGATTGGTTTTGAATTTTATTCTACAACTGCAATTAGTTTCAATTGTTTTGTTTTTATTAGCCACTTGTTATTTTTTTATTTTATAATTTTTGTTTGCATGAAAAAATTGGTAATTAGCATGGATTTGATTTTTTTTTTTTTGGTGCAATTGGTATCACTTAAAATTGGTGAGACAGAGAGAGTGCATCAGGTGAGGTAGATGAGAGATAGATTGCTTTTAAAAATGGGAGAGAAAGTTAGATGAGAGATGAGAGATAGAGTTAAATGAGAGAAGGGAGATAGACTTAGATGAGAAATAGGAGTGTTAAAGTTAGGGAGAAAGAGTTTGTATCAGTTAGTATGAGATAGGGAGAAAGAGTTATAGTATGGCATAGAGAGATATAGTTAGATGAGAGATAAGAGTCTTAGAGTTAGAGAGTGAGAGTTGTATCAGTTAGTATGAGATAGAAAAAGAGAATTAGATGAGCGATAAGAGTTTTAGAAAAATTTGACATGAGAACTGTCGGATCAATAATCGTCAAGCGATCTGAGTCACGAAAAACTAAAGACAAAGAAATCTAACTATATATTTTACAACCAAAATTCATATTCTATTATATCATTTATTGAAATAAAATTAAAAATAAAAATCTAATTTTTTTCTTAAAAAATTATAATTAGTAGACAATTATACTACCTATTGGAATAAAACTAAAAAATCTAACAAGGGGTGAAATTATAATGAACACAATATCTTATATTTTTTATTGGGATAATTTCATTGGTTTTGTAACGAATAAGGGGTCTAAATATAAAATTTTAAATTTGAGGAGTCTAAGTGTTACATGCCTATAAACTTTAAGGTATTTAAATATAATTTACTAACGGATATACTAACAGACATTGAAGACAAGTATCTAAGTGTTTCGTGCGTACAAACTTTAGGAGATTTGTGTGCAGTATTTCAAATGTTAGGGGGTCTAAGTGATTAAGTGACAAACATTAAGAGGTCTGGATATAATTCTCCCTTTTATTTTTTAATCCTATTTGACTTCCCATTTGTTTGGGACTCTTTTATAAGAAATTCTAAATTTTTTTGAAGTCATTTATTAATAGTAAAATAAAAAAGTAAAATCGTATATATATATATATATTATACAAATATAGTTATCAGATTGAATTCTATAGTCAAATAGATATTATATTTTATTTTTTGGTATGCAATAATATAATNAATATAATGAACACAATATCTTCTATTTTTTATTGGGATAATTTCATTGGTTTTGTAACGAATAAGGGGTCTAAATATAAAATTTTAAATTTGAAGAGTCTAAGTGTTACATGCCTATAAACTTTAAGGTATTTAAATATAATTTACTAACGGATATACTAACAGACATTGAAGACAAGTATCTAAGTGTTTCGTGCGTACAAACTTTAGGAGATTTGTGTGCAGTATTTCAAATGTTAGGGGGTCTAAGTGATTAAGTGACAAACATTAAGAGGTCTGGATATAATTCTCCCTTTTATTTTTTAATCCTATTTGACTTCCCATTTGTTTGGGACTCTTTTATAAGAAATTCTAAATTTTTTTGAAGTCATTTATTAATAGTAAAATAAAAAAGTAAAATCGTATATATATATATATATTATACAAATATAGTTATCAGATTGAATTCTATAGTCAAATAGATATTATATTTTATTTTTTGGTATGCAATAATATAATAATATAATCCATTGCCATCCTCCATCTTGAACTCTTCACTGCTTCTTCAAAGCTCACAAGATCTGTGGATTCAACTAAAGCCATATTGACCTCATTTTCTTCTTTTGGCAACCCTTCTCCACTAACATAGTCCTCCATCCAAATAGGAGACTGCTTGTTCCTTCCTCCACCTGCATTGATTACTTCTCTAGGATATGCATTCATTGCCATTGGAACTTCATCATCAACTGTTTCCTCAGCTTCACCACTACTTTCACTAACTATTTCATCACCTTCTTCTATACCTGCATCAGTTTCATCACCCCATTCTAGATCTATCAACACATGCTCTTCATAGCTTGCATCCCAATCCCACTGTTTATCTTCCTCAAATGCCACATCCCTACTGATTATGACCCTTTTAGAAATAGGATCATATAACCTGTAGGCTTTGGACTCGTAACTGACCCCTAAAAGCACACAACTGAAACTTTTATTTTCCATCTTTGTCGTCTTTGCATCTGGCACATGAACATGTGCCATACACCCAAAAACCCGAAAATGCTCCACGGTAGGTTTNACTTTTATTTTCCATCTTTGTCGTCTTTGCATCTGGCACATGAACATGTGCCATACACCCAAAAACCCGAAAATGCTCCACGGTAGGTTTCACACCACTCCAAGCTTCTTCTGGAGTAACATTTTTGACAGACAACANTGAGCTCAACATTGTCGAAGAAAGAGCCTTAGTTTTTCTCTGCCTTGAGATGCTTCCCTTTCTCAATCTTGGAGCTCGTGTGAAGTAGTTGGGAAAGCTTCTCAGAGGCCCGGAAGAGGTAGACATAGGCTAAACACAAGTGATTATCTCTAAGGCTCTCTTGACCTCAGATGAAGAAGGAGAGGTCTAACCTCTCTCAAGAGCGTTTTCAGAAACAGGCAAGGTCCCTTGGAGAGAAGGGGTCTCTATGACTTGCGAAGTATTCAGTGGCGGAACAAGTGCCACCTGATTTGAAATAGGAGAGGTAAGGGGCACTTTCGTCCTCGGCACCTTGGCTGGAGGGGATGAAGTCACTGCCAGATCCAACCTCAGCCCTGCGCTTGCCCCTACTCCTGGTCTTCTTTAATAAGAAAACTTTGCCCAGAGTTCTGCTGGGGTGGGCTCTANCCTTGGCTGGAGGGGATGAAGTCACTGCCAGATCCAACCTCAGCCCTGCGCTTGCCCCTACTCCTGGTCTTCTTTAATAAGAAAACTTTGCCCAGAGTTCTGCTGGGGTGGGCTCTATTAAAGAAGAAACTGAAAATCAAAACGGGCAAAAAAAAAGGGATAGCTAGAAGTCGAAATAGACAGAGAGAGTATTACCTGCTACCTCCTCGGCACTAGCAATGGAAATGNCCAACCTCAGCCCTGCGCTTGCCCCTACTCCTGGTCTTCTTTAATAAGAAAACTTTGCCCAGAGTTCTGCTGGGGTGGGCTCTATTAAAGAAGAAACTGAAAATCAAAACGGGCAAAAAAAAAGGGATAGCTAGAAGTCAAAATAGACAGAGAGAGTATTACCTGCTACCTCCTCGGCACTAGCAATGGAAATATGGATAAGGGCCTCTATCCTTACCTCAGGAAGGCTGAACCCAAGCGATGTAAGAACCTGAGGCTTGGTCAGCTCAAAATACCTCTCTGAATCGCAACTATTTAAGTTCAGCAAAACCCGCTTGTCCATAGTGCTGAGTTCAGGTCGAATGCCTAAGGAGCAAAATAAAACAAGTGGAGCAAGGTCAACAGGGCAAGTGATCACAAATGATCCTAGCATGCTCAGCCAAGGACTTACCCAGGTTGTCAAGGACAGACCAGGCCCAAGGAATTTGAAGGGTATCTGTTGCATCCAAAGGATTATACTCCCACTGTCTGCCCCACACAAATAAGGAAAGCTTTTTTCTAGCCCTTATGGGAGCTCAAGAGATCTGGTATGATGACCTTGGTTTTCATTCATTTGGAAATGTATAAAAAGTCGTCAGAAGGAATGTATTTGACGTTGAAAATTTTCATAAGCAGAGAGATGGTAGGAGCTCCTAGTTCATGTTTCTTGAAGTAAATAAGAAGGCCTACCACTACGCCCTAGAAATGAGGAGAAATTTGTGTGGGGNCAGAAGGAATGTATTTGACGTTGAAAAATTTCATAAGCAAAGAGATGGTAGGAGCTCCTAGTTCATGTTTCTTGAAGTAAATAAGAAGGCCTACCACTATGCCCCAGAAATGAGGAGAAAGTTGTGTGGGAGCAAACGTTAAAATGTTGCAAAATACTCTTAATGAAAGGATGTATTGGCAAGCGAAGACCGTTCTCAAAGGCGGTTATAAAGAAGCAGACCTTCTTAGGAACGTGGGAGTTATACCGAGTATATTCTTCTGGGCACCAGAACTGTATGCCCTAAGGAAAGCCAAAACGAGCAACTAAAACCTTCATATAAGAAGAAGAGACCTCACTGACACCCATGAGCTCTGTAACTCTAAAGGTAGCATCTACACCCTCAGCATTACCAGAGATCCCTACGCCACTCACCTTGACTTTACCTTTACTAAGGTTTTTAAGCATAGGGGAGGATGACGAGGGAGGCTCCTCAATATTTTCCTCAACATCAACAGAATCGACGCCTAGGAAATTATCAATCTCATCGTGCCCACGTCTCCCTAATCAGTATTCCCCTCGGCAGACTTGTCCCCCATTAGAGAAATGGACAAACCCGTGACTTCAGAAGAAGTAGACATAACTGGGCAAGAGAAATGGAGTTTAAAGGACCTATAAAGAAGAGGAACATCTGAAAAAAAAAAATCTCTGAGGGTCAAGGGGTCAAGACACTAGCGATAAATGACAAAGATCCTAGCCGTAGAATAGGGGTCAAGAAAGAGGGGAATGGGATGCAAGGTAGAGCCTCTGTTCCTACAATAGCAAAAATGAAAGGTCCAAACATGCAACAACCACCTCGGATTTGAGGGATCCAGAAAGAAGGAACAAACAAAGCCGAGAGACGTGCCTAGTCAGGAACAAGCAACGAACCAAAGCCTAAAGTGAAATCAAAAGAGTAAACTTTGTGAATCTTTGAATCAAACCAGGGAGAGTCGACTTTTTGGTGAAAATTTGAGTATTCCGAATTGAAGAGCCAAGATTGCAAGAAAGGGAAAGGTCGGAGAAAGAAGTTGAATAGAGCAATGAGGCAATTTTTGCCGCCATGGGAGTATTTAAAGCTTGAAGGACGTGGGACAAAATGTGCATGAAAAATGAGGAAGAAATGATTGCTAGGAACTGTCAACAAGTACCCCCAAGCGCAAATCAGGGTCACCAGATAGAGGGTTAACACAACCTCGGCACAACTCAGCCCCAGTCCAAGCCTGTTTGGACTAAAGGCTTGGGGGCAACTGATGATACCCGTGGAGAATTCTAGCAAAGTATGAGCTCGGGAAGTAAGGTCAGACAAGGAGCTCAAATCAGTTATCCAGAGCACAATGGTCTAGACCTCGAGCACACCTCAGAGGAAATAACGAGGAAAGCGAGAAGGAAACAACTGGATAATGGAGGGCATCCCAGAAATAATAGAAGGTTGTAATCAAGGCCCAAAACTCTTAATTAACCAAGATCCTCTCCTAAAATTAAGGAGAATACTACGGGGGGAAGGCAAAGATCTTGTTACAGATCCCATGAAGTTAGGAATTAGGGCTATAAATATTGTGTAGAGCCTCCATGGCGAGGCAAGAAACCCTAGCTGTAATAAAATCACTCTATAAATCATATTGAACATCAATATAGGTCCAAGGAGCACAAGACTCCCTTGAAGAGTGGATTAGCCGAGCTCCAGAGCTGGTGAATCACTATAATTTCATTGTGCAAATCACCCTAATTCCCCCAAGAACCTTGTCATAATCTTCACGAGCCTAGTGACTCAGATCCAGTTTCACCTGCACAACTTGCATATTCTGTTTAGCCATTGTTTCAACACCATCAAAATCAAATTTACAATCATAAATTAAGAATGTAATAAAACTAACCTAAATTAAGATATAAACAATACAGTTATAACATATAACATTTAACAGCAATCAGCTGATGTCAAAGCATCTACAACTAAACCAACATGAACATTAAACATTAAAACCATTAAACTCTTTCCAAAGCATACACCACTAACATTTGGTGCAATTGGTTTCATGTATTTTTTTTTATATATTGGTCGCTTGTTATTTTTTTATTGGAAATTGACTTGACTTGAATTTTTTTTTTAATTTTTTTGGTGCTTGCAGTGATTTATTTTTGGTATGAATAATAGCTTAATGGTATTATTTATGGATTGTATATTTATATTTTCGTTTGTGTGGAAGTGGTGATGGCGATTAGATTGGTTTTGAATTTTATTCTACAACTGCAATTAGTTTCAATTGTTTTGTTTTTATTAGCCACTTGTTATTTTTTTATTTTATAATTTTTGTTTGCATGAAAAAATTGGTAATTAGCATGGATTTGATTTTTTTTTTTTTGGTGCAATTGGTATCACTTAAAATTGGTGAGACAGAGAGAGTGCATCAGGTGAGGTAGATGAGAGATAGATTGCTTTTAAAAATGGGAGAGAAAGTTAGATGAGAGATGAGAGATAGAGTTAAATGAGAGAAGGGAGATAGACTTAGATGAGAAATAGGAGTGTTAAAGTTAGGGAGAAAGAGTTTGTATCAGTTAGTATGAGATAGGGAGAAAGAGTTATAGTATGGCATAGAGAGATATAGTTAGATGAGAGATAAGAGTCTTAGAGTTAGAGAGTGAGAGTTGTATCAGTTAGTATGAGATAGAAAAAGAGAATTAGATGAGCGATAAGAGTTTTAGAAAAATTTGACATGAGAACTGTCGGATCAATAATCGTCAAGCGATCTGAGTCACGAAAAACTAAAGACAAAGAAATCTAACTATATATTTTACAACCAAAATTCATATTCTATTATATCATTTATTGAAATAAAATTAAAAATAAAAATCTAATTTTTTTCTTAAAAAATTATAATTAGTAGACAATTATACTACCTATTGGAATAAAACTAAAAAATCTAACAAGGGGTGAAATTATAATGAACACAATATCTTATATTTTTTATTGGGATAATTTCATTGGTTTTGTAACGAATAAGGGGTCTAAATATAAAATTTTAAATTTGAGGAGTCTAAGTGTTACATGCCTATAAACTTTAAGGTATTTAAATATAATTTACTAACGGATATACTAACAGACATTGAAGACAAGTATCTAAGTGTTTCGTGCGTACAAACTTTAGGAGATTTGTGTGCAGTATTTCAAATGTTAGGGGGTCTAAGTGATTAAGTGACAAACATTAAGAGGTCTGGATATAATTCTCCCTTTTATTTTTTAATCCTATTTGACTTCCCATTTGTTTGGGACTCTTTTATAAGAAATTCTAAATTTTTTTGAAGTCATTTATTAATAGTAAAATAAAAAAGTAAAATCGTATATATATATATATATTATACAAATATAGTTATCAGATTGAATTCTATAGTCAAATAGATATTATATTTTATTTTTTGGTATGCAATAATATAATAATATAATCCATTGCCATCCTCCATCTTGAACTCTTCACTGCTTCTTCAAAGCTCACAAGATCTGTGGATTCAACTAAAGCCATATTGACCTCATTTTCTTCTTTTGGCAACCCTTCTCCACTAACATAGTCCTCCATCCAAATAGGAGACTGCTTGTTCCTTCCTCCACCTGCATTGATTACTTCTCTAGGATATGCATTCATTGCCATTGGAACTTCATCATCAACTGTTTCCTCAGCTTCACCACTACTTTCACTAACTATTTCATCACCTTCTTCTATACCTGCATCAGCTTCATCACCCCATTCTAGATCTATCAACACATGTTCTTCATAGCTTGCATCCCAATCCCATTGTTTATCTTCCTCAAATGCCACATCCCTACTGATTATGACCCTTTTAGAAATAGGATCATATAACCTGTAGGCTTTGGACTCGTAACTGACCCCTAAAAGCACACAACTGAAATTTTTATTTTCCATCTTTGTCGTCTTTGCATCTGGCACATGAACATGTGCCATACACCCAAAAACCCGAAAATGCTCCACTGTAGGTTTCACACCACTCCAAGCTTCTTCTGGAGTAACATTTTTGACAGACAACATAGGACACCTATTCAGCACATACACGGTCCAATTCACTACCTTAGGCCAAAAGTTTTTAGGAATCTTCTTTTCTGAAAGCATAGAACGAACCATGTTCATCACAGTTATGTTTTTTTCTCTCGGCCACTCTATTTTGTTGTGGAGTGAATGTCGCGGTCAACTGCCTCTTGATACCACTCCTATTGTAAAACTTCGTGAACTCCTCTGAATTGAATTCCCCTCCTCTATCAGTGCGCAAACACTTGATATACATGTCAATTTCTTTCTCAACAAGATTTTTAAAACATTTGAAGGAATGTAAAGCTTCTGACTTGTTTACTAGAAAGTAAACCCACGCTTTTCTACTGAAATCATCAATAAAGCATAAGAAATATCTCTTCTTGCTATTTGATGTGGGAGTTACAGGACCACCAATATCTGCATGAAGGAGTTGTAACTTTTGTGTAGCCCTCCATGCACTCTTTTTGGGGATGGGATCTCGATGTTGCTTGCCAATTAAGCAATTTCTTAGTTTGCAAAGTATTCAAACCTCTGTGGCTCAAATGGCCATATCGGCAATGCCATAAATGGGATAGGTCTTGTGAGCTTGTGTGGAAATAGGCAACTTTCTTTTCTTGCACGTTGGCCAATAGAATGAACATTCTATTGGCTGTCATATTTGTTTGAATGATCAAACCCTTGTTTGGATGGTAGATCTTGCACATTCCTAAATGGATTAGGATTGCAAGCCCCTTTTCTTGTAATTGTCCCACATTGAGAAGGTTGTTCTTCAATTCTGGAATGTAGAAGACTTCTATAATGACATGCACTAAACCATTCAAGCTTAGTCTGACATTTCCTCTACCAAGCACTGTCATTCTGGTGTTGTTTCCAAGCCTCACTTTTTGTGTAAAACTTTCATCCAGCTCACTGAACATGATCATATCTCCACACATGTGATTTGAGCACCCCAAGTCTAAAAACCATGCATCCTCTTGCTTGGCTTCATGCATCTCCACGTAAGACATTAACAGCATCTCTTCATGCTCATCTAATTCTCCATAGTTTGCCTCTTTGTCCTAGTTTGGACACTCATACTAAAAATGGTCAAGTTTATGGCACTTATAGCACTCAACTGTGGCTTTATTGAAAGCTTCACGCCCTCTTCCTCTACCTCTTCCTCTATAATTACTTCTGCCATGCCCTCTTCTACCATTTCTTTCATCAACAGTCACCTTTAGAGCTTATTCATCTCCATTGCTCCTATGGAATTTTTGCTTATGCACAATTAGTGAACTTTGCAGTTCATCAATGATGAGTGCATCAACATCCTTAGATTCCTCGATCGAGCAAAATATATAGTTAAATTTGTCAGTCAAGGATCTAAGAATATTTTCCACAATTGAAACATCTCTCATTTGTTCTCCGTACACCGGCATTTTGTTAGCAATTGACATAACTCGAGCAAAATAATTAGTAATGCTCTTAGTCATCTTCATCTTCAGTGCGAGAGAAAGCTGACAAGTGAAGGAAATTTTGTCCAACCTGCAATACCACACTTTGATGGTCACTATGACCATTGGAGCATGCTTGTGGAGAATTTCCTGAGAAGCAAAGAGTATTGGAGCCTGGTAAAGACAGGCTACACAGAACCAGAGGCAGGTGCAACTATGACAGAGGCACAACAGAAGAAGCTTGAGGAGCTGAAGCTGAAGGACCTAAAGGTGAAGAATTATCTTTTGTTTACCTTTGAAAGATTCAAAACCAAATACACGCATGCCATTCATGATCACACTTAGGCATTTGACTAGTTTAACTTGTTAATGATCTTAAAGGATTCTTAAGTGTTAGTGATAGGTGAACACATGGCTAAATTTTAGTTAAACCCCAGTCCCTTAAAAGATGTCAAAGGCCAATTGTGAGAAAAGAGCCCAATGTGACCAAATCTATAAATGTGAGGCATAAATAAATTGTTAAAAATAATCACACTTGAATTGTGAGACTAAATATGCTTTACTAAAAATTGCTAATTTGTAAAACTCATATAGCTCATGTTTATCATGTTTAGAAGCATATATTTAAAGTACTGAATTCACAATCGTGTTGATTGGAGCTATAGAGTAGTAGGGATAAAATAAATAGGGTATTTTCAAAAAGAGAATTTTTAGGGCATTCACGAACCGGTCATGTTTTCACTTAGACATAGGATTTCATGATGAACTTATTAATGATTTAATTATTATTGAAATTCTTTTTGTGTTGTTGGCTAGTTTCACACATTGTGTGAATTTGTCAAAGTTGAACAAAACCTAATCATGTGTGTATGAAATTGAATCAAGGGAGGAAACATTGTTCTACGATGCATGAAATTGAGTATTATATCTATGAATATGCCTTAGAGTAATGTATTGGGATGATGATTTTTGGATGAAGCTCTTAAAATGCGAATTTGTGTAATTTTCATGATTATTTGAATTTTGAGCATTTAGTGTTTAAATTTGAAAATTACATGTGATTTTGATCCAAATTTGTCTAAGCATTACATTGAAGTGTTTTTAGACTTGATTTACATCGTGTATGCTTATTGGGGCTTGAAGGATAGGTGGATGAATGGAAAACCAGGACAGGTTGGCCAAATGAGGAGCTGAATCTGATAAGTCATCAGAATTGAAAAGTTTTAGGCGCTCAAGTGACCTTCTCACCTCTCGAGTGACCTCACATTAAGTTGACTGAGGGTTTTATAAAAGGTGTTTTACACAACTCTTTGTATTCCAAAACCTCTCATTCACGTCCACACCTTTATATACCCTAGCCCTTGATTCTCAAGCTCTCCCAAATATGTTCTTTATGAATATTAGGGTAATTCTTTGCTTGCATAAAAAAACCACCCGAGTGAGACCTAGATTGTGAGATTGATTGTCAAGATGGCCCCAAGAAGAGAGAAAAGGCCAAGGGTTGAGGATGTTTATGATGATATCGAGAAGAACTTCGATGATGCTATTTGATTCATGACACAAGTTCGTAGAGAGATTCATATGAGAATTCTCTAGTAGGCTAGTGTTGATTGAACGGGGAATTACCACCATGGAGGTACCTGATTCTATTGTTTTCAATCTGAAAAACCATGTGTGGGCTTGGATGTTCTGCAACCCCGTCACATCAAAGGATAACATGGTGAGGGAATTCTTTTCACATATTCAGATTAATGAACTTGATTCTTATATTGACCTCTTTGTCACATATATTAGAGGGGTCGAGTTCACTTTTTTGTAGACCTCATAACTACCACATTGGATCTACCTAGGTTTGAGAACGATTACTTTAGTGCAGACCCTATAGAACTATTGTCTTCTCTTAATATAGTTGTTATTGAAATGTATGGCTTAGATCATCTTGAACAACGGGTCACTCAAAAATTCTTTCACAAATCCTTGATGCCAAAATACAAGATACTTACAAATTAATCCCAAATATTTTTTGTCACTCAAAAATATTATATTCTCTGCACGACCCCTTAATTACAGGCAATTCAATTAACACACTCCCAATGTAAGATAACCCAGCTAACTCATACTTCTCTATTTTTTTCTTTATTCAGTTTAATTTTAAATTACAAAAAATAAAAAACAATTATTATATAAATATTTTACAATTAATACTCAATTTTTGATATTACAAAGTGATTTCAAGCACGAGTTGTTATTAGTAAATCAACATTGGAGGACTGAGTTACAATAGATTGTACTTTTGTACGACCGTCAATGAGTAAACATTGATTTAATGGTCACATCAAGAGATTATAAATCAATTAGGTTGAGATTAAAGTAATCTTATCTTTAAACGAATAAATGCACTTAAACTTGTTAGGATAAGGTTATTATCTTTTAGAATGCATTGACCACATTTTAGGGGTGAGATTATGTTGTTAACAATTTCTGATATTGTTGAAGTGAGGGTTCTCACTTTATGGGTGTGGTTAGCACTTTTTGGAGTTTGATTTGAACGTTTTAGGTGAATTTACCACTCTATGGAATGAGGTTGTCACGTTTTGGGTGTGGTCAGTTAGCATATTTTGGTATGACATTACCAATTTTGAGCTTGGGTAGCACGTTTTGGGGATAGTGTTAACACTTTTTGGATGAGATTACAACCTTTTGGGTGTGATTAGAACGTTTTGGGGAGACATTACCACTTTTTTGGATTTTGTTACCACCTTTAGAATGAGGCTACCACTTTTTGGGAGTTACCACATTCTTGGGTGATGGGGTTGGTTACCATGTTTTGAGTGTGTTTACCACTCTATGAGATGAGGTTACCATTTTTTTTGGGTGACATTAACTACTTTTTCGGGTTTGGTTAGCACGTTTTGGGGGGAGATTACCACTTATGGACTCAAGTGTTTTGGGGTTGGGGTTAGCATGTTTTGGGTGAGTTTATCACTTATGGATGAGGTTACTATCTTTTGGGTGTGGTTAAGCACGTTTTGGAGTGACATTACTATTTTTTCGGGTTTACTTAGCAGGTTCTGGAGTTGGGTTAACATGTTTTGGGGTGAGGTTAACACTTTTTTGGATGAGATTACCAATTTTTGGGTGTGGTTAAGACGTTTTGGGTGACATTACCACTTTTTAAAATTTGGTTATCATGTTTTGGGAATTGAGGTTACCACATTTGAGATGTGGTTATCACTTTTTGGGTGACGTTACCACATTCTCGGGGTGAGGTTGCCACTTGTTTGGGTTTGGTTATTAAGTTTTTGGATTTGGTTAACTTGTTTTGGATGAGTTTACAACTCTATGGGACGTAGGATAAAAAACAAAGGTTATCACTTTTTGAGATAATTTACAACTTATTGGGGGTGCGGTTAGCAGAATGTTGAAGGATCAATCATGGTTTGCCATGACCAATCCTTATGTAACAAATTAGGATCAATCATAATGGCATGGTCAACCTTATCTAACTCGTTTCGTTATGTGGATTCAATCCAAGATTAGCCAATAATATATCGACAAATATTATCGACTGAACCAATTAACATTTGACAGAATACTCATATCTCTCCACTTCGTTCCCCGCCCAAAACAATTTCATCAAATCAATATTCCATTTTACTCAATCAATATTCCATTCATCAAATTAACAATAAATTAACATTTAGCTCATTAAATTAACACAAAATTAACATTCAATTCATCAAATTAATAATAAGTTAAAATTCAATTTCATCATATTAATATTCAATTTTATTCGCTTAACATTCAATTCATCAAATTGACACAAAATTAACATTTAATTCAACAAATTCAAATTCATCTAGTTAGCATTAAATTCATCAAATTAATATTCAAATCAACATTCAATTTTATCCAAGTAATATTTAATATATCCAATTTATATCGAAATTCATCCCATTAACACTCAATTCATCAAATTAGCATCTCAAATCATCCAATAAACATTCAGTTCATCAAATCAATAATGTAACATCCAATTTATATTGTAACCTTACCCTAAAATGTGGTAACCACAACTCAAAAGTTATAATCTCACCCACCAAAAAAATTGTAATCTCGTACTAAAAAGTTATTACCTCACATCTCAAAACGTGCTAACCAAACCCTAAAACGTGGTAACCAAACTCAAAAAAGTGATAACCTCACTCGAAAAATAGTAACCTCACATCGAGGTGTTATCAAAATCTGAAAAACATGGTGACTAAACTCAAAAAAGTGGTAATGTCACTCAAAACATGGTAACCTATTATGTGCACAATTTCGAGGGATTTAGAAACAAACAGAATAATAAAATTAGGAAAAAGAGACCTGTTTCGAGAGGGTGAAAACTTTCGTTGGTGCACTTCGAGGAGAACCTAACCTTTCACAAGAAAGTTTATCTCAAATATCAAATATCTTTTCCCATTCGTCTAATGTCTTTAAATACAAATAAATAATACCTAAAAAGATAGCTATTAAATTCAATGACCTCACTATCTAGATAACTATCTAAGAAACCTATTAATACTATATCACTAACCCATTAACAAATTCAAACTCCTAATACTAATTTATAAAAATATAAAAAATACGCACATAACAATCATTTTCCCTTAAAAGACTTTGTCCCCAAAGTTTAATTGATCACGTAGGAGGCCAACCCACTCCCACATCTATGTAACAATCGACATGATCAACACATTTAGACACTTCACCAGTGGGCTATTTGGCGACAAATCCTTTGCACGGCTCACACTCGATACCTCTCAATTGGATGCCATGTAGCTCCTATCATGGAGTAGGATTGTGTCCCACCATTAGATGTCGCTGCAACATTGTGCCCATGTGTCGCCTGCACCACGATTCCAAAAATAATTTTTCCTCTCTTTCGTCTGAGCATGCCTCTTTGCTCTAATTTATGTGCTGTAATTGATTCAGTCTTCTCTTCTACCGTGACTTCTTTGGCTTTAAAGTTTTCTTGTTGAATTTTGTGATCCCTGTTGAATCCTTCTAGCATGTTGATTTTCCTCAATCAATTTATTAAATGATTTTTGGAGATTATCATGCATCAACTTTAAAATCATTAATGGTTAATAGTTTTGTTGGCTCTGATACTAATTGTTGCATACACGGTTTTGAGGGATTTAGAAACTAAAAAAAAATAGAATTAGAAAAAAGAGATTCGCTTCGAAGGGAGTAAAAACCTTTGTTGGTTCACTTCGAGGGGAACTTAAACTCCCAAACCTTTCACAAGAAAGTTTATCGCAAATATCAGTTATCTGTTCTCATTCATCTAATGTCTTTAAATACAAATAAATAATACCTAAAAGATAGTTACAAAATTCATTGACCTCACTACCTAAATAACTACTTAAGAAACCAATTAATACTATATCAGTGACCCATCAACTAATTCAAACTCTTAATACTAACTTATAAATATAAAAACACGCACGTAAAATATCACTCTAACGATGGTAACTTCATCCCATAGAGTGATAAACTCATCCAAAACGTGTTAACCAAAACCTAAAACACGCTAACCTCAACTCAATAACGTGCTAACCACACCCAAAAGTTATCATTAAAACACACAAGTTTTTTCACTAATTTTCACCTTTCATCTATCTTTTAAAATTCAAATAAATACACTGNGATTCGTTGGCTCTGATACTAATTGTTACATACACGGTTTTGAGGGATTTAGAAACTAAAAGAAAAATAGAATTAGAAAAAAGAGATTCGCTTCGAAGGGAGTAAAAACCTTTGTTGGTTCACTTCGAGGAGAACCTAAACTCCCAAACCTTTCACAAGAAAGTTTATCGCAAATATCAGTTATCTGTTATCATTCATCTAATGTCTTTAAATACAAATAAATAATACCTAAAAGATAGTTACAAAATTCATTGGCCTCACTACCTAAATAACTACTTAAGAAACCAATTAATACTATATTTGTGACCCATCAACTAATTCAAACTCTTAATACTAACTTATAAATATAAAAACACGCACGTAAAATATCACTCTAACGATGGTAACTTCATCCCATAGAGTGATAAACTCATCCAAAACGTGTTAACCAAAACCTAAAACACGCTAACCTCAACTCAATAACGTGCTAACCACACCCAAAAGTTATCATTAAAACACACAAGTTTTTTCACTAATTTTCACCTTTCATCTATCTTTTAAAATTCAAATAAATACACTGGTTTCACCGATCTTTTAGTTTTATGGGTTTTTTTATAGTTTTTTTTATAAACAGATGACAAATAAAAGAAGTCCCTTACTTTTCATACCATACCAAAAAGTAGGGTGCAGCACCGTAGTCAAGTCCATGATATAATAGGCAATCTATTGACGGAGTGAAGAGCACATAGTAGTGACAGACTTTAGTTTATGAGACAGTCCTCCCATGCAGTTTATATTAAACTAGGTCTAATAATTGGAACTTTTCAACAATTCCAATTTCTTTTCAGGTAAGTAAATTATCTTATATAGTTTCATAAATGAAAAATATTCAACTATGGTCTAATCACTTGCAAATGAACATATACCCAACAAACAAACAAAGATATTCTCAAAAAGAGATTTCCCTATACAAACAATACCCCTCGAAAATCGTTTAAGTCCTCGCACAACTCGTAAAATTACGTTTAAAAAATTTTCAATTAAATCAATTCTATAAAAAAGAATTGTAAAACTCAAGTAATTAAACCATGGAATGCTATACTTTTTAAACAAGTAATTTAATAACATTTAGTTTGCAAAACATTTAGAATTTTTACCAAAGTATTTTCATTTGAAATATTTTAAATCGTATAAAGGGATTGATAATGTTAAACTTAGCCGCATCAAGACTACTAAAATTCATCCAGAAGGTCATCCAATCAAAGTTTTTTCTCATAATTATTTTATTCTTGCATTACGTAGATTGTAATTTTAAAATAATAGGATGAAACCGTAGCATGTGTGTGTGTATATATATATATATAGCATGTATACTATTAAGACCTAAAAAATTAATATAATTTGTTGACTTAATGATATGATAGTGACATAGTCTAACAATGTCGTTATTAAGATAACTCTTGAAATTCTTCATTGGAACTCAGTAGATTGTGTGTGATGTGCATCAAGCGAACCACCCGCATATAATATAGTTATACCGTACCATGGTTAGTCCAAGGAATATATGTGAAATGTCTAGTATAATTAAGTTTAGACTTTCATTATACATTGTACTTTTAAAAAAGTACAACTTAAAATAAGATTGAATAACATCTATATAATAAAATAAGAGTGTGTTTGAATTTTATTTCAGTCATATTTTCTCCCTCAAAATTCTGTCATATGTCATGAATTTGGACATGAATATGATGATTCCATTCGTATTATATGTTTCTAAATATTCCAACACATATTAGACCTAGTGATTTATATATATATACTAGTCATAATTCGTTCTTGAAAGTACAATAAAATATAAAATTTGAGCTTCTAAAAAATCAATCTCACTATATTAAAGTTTTTTCAACATGTGTATACTATTATATATGAATAATGTTTGAAATAAAAATTACATTAACTATGAATTAATTAAATATTCAATGATTAAACATATGATAAAAATGAGTAATGTGATATTTTTAGAAAGGAAATATATAAATGATTAAACATGTGATAAAAATTAGCGATGCAATTTGACGTTTGAGTATGACAAAAGAATGATTGGTGAGATAAGTGATTGGCGATGATTTTGAAGAAAAAAATATGATTGGCATAAAATTCAAAGTATGAGTTGTTTTATGATATATATATATATATATATATATATATATATATATATATATATATTCATCAAATTGAGTTGAAATTTAAATTTAATTTATTAAAATTCTAGCGCTCGTTCGGTGGAGATGATGCTTTGCGCGTGGGTTTTGGTTGACAATCCATCACGGGTCCACATGAGCTTGGTTGGTGGGGTTTATGGATTATCAAAAAAAAAACATATTCTTAATGAGCACGAAATTGTCTTTATCGATGATATTAGATCCAAAAGAACTGTACTTTTGGTCTGTCAACTTGACTTGGTACGGTTAAAGTAGTCAAACAATTGAAATGGTCTACTACGCAAAGACTAATTAAATTCTTCCAGAAGCTCATTTAATCACATTTTTTTATTACAATTATTTTATTAGCCAATTCCACAGATTTGTACACTTAAAACACTATGTATACAAGCCTCGAATATACAAACTATCACAACAAATCCTCTGTGCTCTATGCTCTGTTTGATCTTGAAACATAAAGCATTAATCTTTCTCTAGTACTTCTTCAACGTCAATGGAGAAGAAAAGATCATGTGGGGTATTGCCAAACATGGCTTTCATGGTGATTCTCGTTCAGTTTTTACACACTAAGTTTCAATCCATTGGCAGCATCGGCGACTGATTCCGTGGAGCAAAACAGTCTACAAACTTACATTGTTCATGTCAAGATGTCCGACAACCAAGTTTTCACACATTCCGAAGATTTGAAAAGTTGGTATCAGTCATTTTTGTCAACCACCACCGCAAGCTCAAATGAACCACCGCACATAATGTGCTCGTACCGTAACGTGGTAACCGGGTTTGCGGCCAAATTGTCCCTAGCAGATGTAAAAGCCATGGAAAAGAAGGATGGCTTTGTGGCTGCCCGACCCCAAAGAGTATTGTCTTTGCATACAACCCACACTCCTAACTTCTTGGGATTGCACCAAAATTTAGGCTTTTGGAATAGCTCAAATTATGGTAAAGGTGTGATTATTGGGGTCTTGGACACCGGAATATTCCCGAACCATCCTTCGTTTAGCGATGAAGGAATGCCATCTCCACCTGCTAAATGGAAGGGAAAGTGCAAACTCAATAGCACTTTTTCTTGTAATAACAAGCTCATCGGTGTAAGAAATTTTGTGAGTGCGGAAACTGAGATAGCATTCGATGATGATGGACATGGTACTCACACGGCCAGCACAGCTGCCAGAAACTTTGTGAAAGGTGCCAATGTTTTTGGCAATGCCAATGGCACCGCAGTTGGTATGGCACCTCTAGCTCACTTGGCCATACAAAGTATGTAACGCTGGATGTCGAGACAGTGACATATTGGCTGCAATGGACGCTGCTATTGAGGAGGGTGTAGATGTACTTTCACTCTCCCTTGGCGGAATTTCCAACCCTTGTTATGATGATAGCATTGCACTTGGTGCATTCAGTGCAATGCAAAAAGGCATTTTTGTAAGCTGTTCAGCTGGTAACCGAGGCCCTATCAATGCCTCACTAGCGAATGATGCCCCATGGATTCTCACTGTTGGTGCAAGCACTATGGACCGAAGCATAAGGGCAACTGCACTGCTAGGAAACACTGAGGAATTCAATGGGGAGTCACTTTTTCAGCCAAAAGATTTTCTTTCAACTTTATTGCCACTTGTTTACCCAAGATCGAACAGTAGCCGAATAACTCAAACAGCTCCATTATGTGGCACAGGATCATTGAACAACACTGACGTTGTTGGGAAGGTAGTAATTTGTGAGGTTGGTGGTTCGACATCAAGAATTGCCAAAGGACAAACTGTAAAGGATGCTGGTGGTGCTGCGATGATTCTCATTACTCCGGAGTCCAGAGGTAACACTCTTGCAGCTGAAGCTCATGTCCTTCCTACAGCACATGTTAGTTACACTGACGGATTGAAAATCAAAGCCTATATAAATTCGACATCAAGTCCAATGGCCACAATCTTATTCAAGGGAACTGTAATTGGGGCTAATAATGCTCCAATGGTTTCTTCTTTCTCCTCCAAGGGCCCTAGCCGTGCAAGTCCAGGAATTTGAAGCGTGACATTATCGGTCCTGGTGTGGACGTTCTTGCTGCATGGCCTTTCTCTGTGGAAAACAACACCAATACAGATTTGACATTTAACATTATTTCAGGTACTTCAATGTCATGTCCTCATCTAAGTAGCATTGCTCAAAAGTTCACACCCTGATTGGTCTGTTGCTGCCATCAAGTCTGCAATCATGACTACTGCTGATCAGCTAAATCTTGCTAACAAGCCCATTCTCGATGAAAGGCTACTTCCCGCGAACATCTTTGCCATTGGTGCAGGACATGTCAACCCATCAAGAGCCAATGATCCGGGGCTTGTTTATGACGTCCAACCCGATGAATACATTCTTTACTTATGTGGTTTGAATTACACAAATAGACAAATTAGTGTCATCACACAACAGAGTGTGAATTGCTCAGTGGTATCAACCATACCTGAAGCACAGCTAAACTACCCTTCATTTGCTATCACACTTGGGTCTACCAACCAGACAAACACAAGGACGGTGACTAATGTTGGCAAGGCAACTTCAACTTACACTGTCGAGATTGTTCCACCACAGGGTGTTGATGTGAGGGTTACGCCCTCTAGGCTAGACTTCACAGAGATGAACCAGAAGATAACATATCAAGTTACATTTAGGAAATCAATCACAGGGAGGAATACCACATCTGCTCAAGGATTCTTAAGATGGACTTCTGTCAAACACATTGTTAGAAGTCCAATTTCTGTTATATTCAAGTAAGGAAGGGATGGCTCCTGTTCTAGCAGCATGTTGATTTCGTTACGAGATTTTGTTTGTGAATTTCAATGAGTAAGTGAGTTCACACTTTTGATTTGGTGTATGTCACTATTATATAAATGTTATCACTGTGATTTTGGCTTAAGAATTCCATCATTGCTTTATTATGTTTCAGTTCATGTGCTGATTTGTAAGGCAAGCTATACCTATGGTGACTGCACTTTGTTTCTTGATGATAATATTTCTAGGAACAAAAGCTATAGAAAAAGAAAAAGTATTTATTTTTTTAGATTAATATTTTTGATAAGCGGTGTTTTGTGTTACATAGTATTTTTAGGCATGTACATTATCTAATACACTAATGTATTATAACATAGTGGTACTTACACTATAGTAAATGTTGAAATTTCGTATTGGCAAAAAAAAGTGAAAAATACCATTTCCAAATCCTAGTTTAAGAGACAAATATTGATAAGGGGTGTTAATAAAATTTCAGATAACACATGGAGTATTTTTAAAGATAGGGCAATTTAAAGAGGGCATGGATGAAATTTATCCTAGACTGTGTTTTTTTTTTTTGCAGTTCCATGCGTGGCATCCCTATGAGGAGTTTTTAAAGGGTTTGGAAAGAAGCCCTTTGTGTACTTTTAGCTCAGGGTTAACTACGGATTACCTCCCTATGGTTCGGCCTAATTAGAAATTACTTCCCCATATTTTGAAAACTTCGACGAAAGCCCCAATAATTTTGGACAAAACTTTTTTTTTTTTTTGGGTTATATTTTGGACTAAACTGAAATCGTTACATGTTCGCCCAAATTAGCGGAATGCATGAAAATTACTCAATTACCCTTCATCGAAACAACCTTTATTCTCTATGCAACCAAAGTAAACAACCCTTATTTCTTAATTGATCAAAAGTATTCATATAACCAAAAAACTTTCATCTTCTTCCTCCTCATTTTGTTGTTCTCTCTCGCTCCCACATCATATATATTTATATATAGGTACATGTATATCCTATACCACATAGAGCGGAAGCAAGAGCAACAAAAGAGTGCAAAATCAAAAAAAAAAAAAAATTAAAAAATTAAGTGTTAGTTAGAGCGTCGAAAAATGAGAAATAATATTATTCATTAGTGGTAAAGAAATAAATAAAAGATTCAAGAAACAAGGAAAGGATTTAACTTCAGTTTTGATTCAAAAAAAAAAAGCAAAGGATCCGTCCCACGTCGTTGGCCTTAACAATTGGTTGAATGGCAATAGCCTATAAGTGGGGGGAATCCCAGTTCGGTGGCTGAGGAAAATATTGAATGGGTGGTCAGCTATAAGTAGGGAATGTGCTCTGCTCTTTTGATATTGGGCCTAGTGTAGTTGAAAACTTCACTTGGGCTTAGGTTCTACTTTTTAATGAGATGAAAATATGTTGAAGTCATGGAATTGTTCCCAATAGTTATAAGAAGAAATTGTAGGGGATACATAAAATTAGATTTAATTGTCAAAAAATATGCATTTTTTAGTGTTAGGTAATTAAATTCTCAATTTTAGAATTTAATTGTGTGAAGTACTCGATTTCATTTTTTGTAATTTTCTTTTGAGATCTCTGCCCTCCTTTAAGTCATGTATATTTTTTTTAGCAATTAATTTGATTTTTTCCACGTTTAATTATCTCTACAGTACTAGATGTGTTTGTCTCTCACGCCTCTTCATTTTAAGAAGAGTTGGTGCAAAAACTGTTCACCTCTCTTTCGTTGAATATATATATATATATATGAGTTCTAATAAAATAAAAACCTAAAATTTAGGATAATTAAAATTCATAATAATTTTCTCCATTTTTTAAGAGATATGTTTCAAAGTTTTTGAAGACTTTTAAAATTTGACAACTAAAATAAAAGAATTTTAATTATCTTATAAATAATTTTAATTTTACATTAGATTTAATTTGATGACGTATATATGTGTTAGTAGAACACATATATTGAGCGAGAGAGATGAACAGTTTTTGCACCATCTATTTTGAAGATGAAGGTGCATGAGAGACAAATATACCGGGTACTGTAGAGATAATTAAATGAAAGGTTTTTTTTTTTTCAAAATCTTGTTTAAGAAAATTATTTACAATAAAAAGGGTACTCAAGTTTTTCTAGGACTTGAGTGAGCTTTTTTTACAAAATATTTTTTTCTATATATTTTTTGACAATTAAGTTCAATTTCATGTACCGACTTCCGAAGGTCCTTAGTTTTAAGTATTTGAATTCGTAATTCAATTTTTTGAATTTACAATTTTTCGGCCGAATCTGATTTGGATCCGGGGATTCACGTTTTGAGCCCCAATTCATTGGCTTGTTTTTGATGAATCATGCGACATAGTGTAAATCACTAAACTTATAAAAACATTCATTAAAATAATAAATTTTGAACGTACGATACTAATCTACTTTCACTTTCATAATCTGGTCATTGTAACATTGACTAAATAAAAATTAAATTTACTATCTCACAATAATTTTATTTTAATTCTTATCTTTTTGTTATTATTGAACAACATTTTTTTGTGTCAATTTCGGTTAAATATTTTTTTTATACCAGTTATATTTTGTCTCCCTCATAGATATTCATAGCTCCACCTCTAACAATTTATATTTTTTTTTAACATTTTTTTATGTTAAATGGACTTCATGTATCAAATATAATATAATAAATCTATATAATAAAACAACTAGGTGTTTGAAATTTTATCACATACATATTCCCCCCCTTCTAGAACCATCTTATCACCTATTAGTTTAACATAATTTTTATTTCAGACATTATTCATATATAAATAGTATACACATGTTGAAAAAATTTATCGAATTATGTATTTTTGTTAATATTTTTAAAAAAATAATGGATAAAAATAAATTTTAAATGATGTAATCAAATAAATAAAAGAAAGAAAAATTATTATTTAATACAGTGAGTTCGATTTTTTAGATCTTCAAATTTTATATTTTATCGTGCCTTCAGACACGAGTTATAATTAATATAAATATATTATATAGTGTAATTGATAAAAAAAAAAAAAGTTAAAGTGTTCATCCTAAATAAAATTTCTGAGCCCACCCATGTAACACTACACACCTACCCTACTACTATGTCCTCCATTAATTGCATGGAGACAGCTTTGCAAAAATTGACAGCTTAGAAGCAAGAGGTACCAAATTTCAATTTTTCATTCTGTTTGATGGAGTTTCAACTTAATCTATCGACATGAAAAGCACATAAATTTGTAAATAATACAATTGATTAGCATTGATAATGACTGGATTGAACTAGTCATGTAAACAAAAAAAATCTAGTGAAATAGTTTTTTTTTTTCCAAGCACTCACGCTACTTTAGTCTTGTATGCATTTAGCAATAATATGCTATCAATTTGAATGTATGTGACTTAATGCGATAAAAGTCAATTATATATGATGGTGCACAAAAATGTTTATACAAAATCAATCAAGGATGAAGTTAAGAGGACTCAACACAAACAAATATAAAGATTAGATAGTTTTGTATGGATGACCTATTCCACTGAGAATGGTACTGTAGTCGGAGAATATTATTATTTATAAGATATAGTGTGTTGAGATGTGTATAATTGGGGCCTAATCTGCAATTCTGGACTTGGTTTGTAATTCTGGGTTTGGTCCGAGCCAAGCCCATCATTATATAATTTACAAATGAGTCAAGTAGACTTTTATATAGACCTTCGGATCTATTTGAGGTGATTAACCCCACTTCAAGAGAGTGAATGTCATCAATTTGAATTGGTTGTTGTAAAGATAATAAAAATAATTTTAAAAAGAAAAAGAAGTAGACCCTTATGAATAAATTATGAAAACAAATCCTCCATTATACAAATAGAGAGTACTGTTCCTTAAAATGATATCGTTTTATATATAAAACAACGTTATTTTAAAAATTATATATCACTTTATAGATGAAATAATATTATTTTATAAATAAAACAGCATCATTTTGTACGTAAAATAATGTTGTTTCAAAAAATAGAACCCCTACTGTACAACAAAAGATGTGGAGTTGTTAAGTCAATTGCAATTTGAACGAGTCTTGAAATGATTTGAATTGATATATAGAATATTTTATAGCATTCAGCTTTAGGGGCAAGCGGCCACAAATTTCGCTTTTTCCTTCTGTTAGTCTTGATGTGTTTGTGCAGTCACACTGTTTTAGTTGTTTTTTTCAAGGTTTGCATTCCCTTATTATTATTATTATTATTATTATTATTTATAATTATAAAGTGTATCTTTGTAATTACTGTTATTACACTGCAATCATTTTTAATCTATGTTTATAATTCACTAAAATGACATTCAAATTAAGAAAAAGTATCATAGAGAAATTATGATTCACTAGCTCAGAAACTTGACTTGTCCACTCTAATGAAATTTCTTATTTTGGGAAAATTATCTATTAATTGGAGGAAAGAGATTACACACAGTACATATACTGATGATTGCTCGATTACAAATGTAAGGAACTAAACCCTTATTTATAGTGTACAATTGTTTTGCTTGATTGTGTTTGTGTGATCTCTGCGATCATTCCATAATCGATGCCCTCCCAGCCTGATTCCCCTTAAGGCAAGTTGTGACCCATATGTCAAAATATTTGACCGTTATTGGTTATATTTCTTAAGTGTGACGTGACCTTCTAGAGGGTGACAATTGTTGTAATTATCGTGTAAACGAGGGTCTCGTTACTGAAGATTCTTGACCTACACACCCTGAACTAGTGATCATGGGCTGTAGAGTCCGAGTTAGGGAATCCAAACTTAACCTTAACTAATTTTTTGTATCACTAGTATTAATAATTTATTCTGATTTGAGATATGATTTATTATCAATCCAACACACAATGGAATAATCATAAAAAAGAAGAAGTTAAAGTCGACAAATAAAATAAACCCAGTATTATTCATTGATATATTATTTATTAGGTGTCTCTTTACATTTGCTTGGACTTTGAAACACACATGATTCACACACCTAGTGGGCACAGCCAAAGCCAAAGCCAAAGGAGCTGCCTAAAGATCTTGCTTAACGTGCCACTATTATTCTTTCGACTCTCATTACCCTACATAAATACTATATAATATTTTTAATATCATGACTACATTTTTTATTCAATAAAATCGTGTCATGCGTAAAAATTTTAATTATTTGTTGTTACTTTATTAATTTTTAACAAATAATTATAAATTATTTAATTCAAAATTAATAACTACAATCAAATACGATACGATACGATACCAAAATAGATATGCAGTCTATAGCAGCAGTTGCCCATTTTCACATGCTTTCTGAAAAGAGAAAATGTGTTTCAATTACTTTATGTCCAAAAAAGCAGTTCTTTACTCAAATCTATTAAAAACAAGTCTCTTTTGTTTTTTTCGACGACCATAAAGTAATAGTTCATCATAGCTCAGAGCTGGCGCGGGCTTGTACCAAACGAATTCAACCCTACGTTTTTAAAGTATAATAATGGAGATTGGGTAAAGGCGTAGCCATCTTTTTCCGCTCGGGGCAAAGTCAGGAATTTCGTTTAGATCGAACAATTTATTTGTAAATTTTAATTTTTTTTATCTCAATAAATAAAATAAAAATAATATATTTAAAATTATTATATTATATTTGATATTTAAAAATTTATAACAGAAAAAAGGAGTCAAACATCAATAAATATAACGTATATAAGTAAAAATAAATAAAAGTTAATTAATTACAAATCTTCACAATAAATTAGACTAATTGCATAAAAAATACTATAATTTTTCTCTATATAACTAATTAAAATATTATTAATTCATCAATCAGTCGGTTATGCAACCTAAATTTTACAATCTTTATAGCTTAAAATATGAGTTTTATTTTATATGTCAAAAACTTATCTATATGTATTAATAAAGTGTCCAAAGTATGGCCAAATATTCATAGTTATTTAGTTATAAGATTATACTAATTGATAGAATAAAAAAAATAGAGTAGGTACACTTACATATCTTTATAATTATTTAAAATATACATAAGTAATATTTTTTATATAAAAAAAATCTGGGTGGGCCCATGCCCCCGATCCTCAAGTGACTTTGTCCATGATATTTTCTCATTAGCAAAAGTAATCCAAATTAAATTGTTTCAGGTGGGTTAGTTGTAATGATAGTCGCCAGATAATACATGAGCCCTTCCGTCATTCAGGATATGTCTTAGCCTAAAATATAGTTCTTAGCATTGGGAATGTGGAATACTATTAAATCAAGTCAAGAGTGGAGTATACGGAACGAACAAGTTGAGGCAAAACTAAGGTGCCCCAATCTAATAAGCCATGGACGAAACTAAGGTGTCGCAACCCTATAAGCCATAAAATTAATGCAGATCTTACGCAACTATAACATACTGAATGGTATCAAGATCATAGTAAATTTTAACATGGCAATGGAATTGTTAATAAAATTTAAACTTTAAATAAGAAAAAATATCACTAAAAAATCAACATGTCAACACCACATCATTCTAAATTTTTTATGTTATAATTTTGTTCATCACCACAAAATTAAAGCTCATTTTATATCTGACATGAACCCTATAACATAAATTAGGTTAGAATTTCTCTTGTAAACAAAGAGTGAACAAGCACTCACATAAACTCTACATGAGATATCTATACTACTTCGTGTTTTAGCTTTCTTTTTTTTTCTTTTCTTTTTCATTTTATGGAAAAACACAGTTTGTTGAATATTTTTGTTTTTTTTACTACTTCATTTTGAAAACAAGGCCAAAATATGGAAACATTCAAGAGGATTTTTTGAAAATATCCACAAAAAAAAAAAACACGCACGGCTTCAAAATGGGATTTAATGAGATCCTGACTTCAATCCTCCTTAACAATAAAAAATGGATTTTCTTACTTGAGTATAAAAAAAACCCCTCCCCTCTTTCATTTTTTTTTGTTTTTTTTATACAGATTTCTCTCTCTCTCTCTCTCTCTCTCTTGCCCTTCTCTGTTTTTCTTGCTTAGGTTTTGCAAGAGTTGGGTGGTGGGTTTTGGGTGATGGTGGTGGGTTTTCGGGGTAATGTTGGATTTCGGAGGTTTTATAGGGGGTTGAGTAATGGGTTTCGAGGGTGGTAGTGGATTTTGGGTGTTTTGCAGGGAGTTGGGAGGTGGGTTTTGGGGGTTGGGTGGTCCATTGTGTAGGAGGGTTGTGGGGGTGGGTTTCGGTGGTTAGATGTTGAGTGTTCGGTGGTAGTGGATTTTAGTAGTCTTAGGTGGTGAATTTTTAGTATAATATTGAATATTTATTTATTTTTGTTTTTATAATTTTTTAAATATAAATGATTATCAAATATATTTTATATTTTTAGTTTTTACCATCAAAAAGAAAGAAATTAGTTTTTTTTATAAAAAATAAAATATTATCAAACGCACATTTAATTATAATTGTATAATAATTATAAATTTTTAAGAAAAAATTAAAATTTTATTTTTGATTTTATTTCAATAAATGACATAATAATATATAAATTTTGATTATAAAATTTAAAATATTTGATATTTTATCTTTGATTGGAATAATTTAATCACCATCTATATAAAGCCGTAGTTTCTGTTTGACTTGCTACTTGCCGTGAAGCCGCACTTCACATAGGCTTATACCAAATAAGTTCAACCATATAATATAAAAGGACAATGTGACGCAAAGGGCAGACATCTTTTTTGTGCGTGCAAGATCCTGCACAATATAAAAAACGAGAATATATCTCTCTCTTGGTGAACTCGAGTGAGCCAGTTGAGTGACCAACCACGCTGCTTGGAACAGCCTGCGAGGTCCGGTGATAACCTGGAACGGCAACGGGAGACCCTGGGGGAGCGGAAGAACGATCCAGTAAGGCTGAAAGAGGTTCCTGGAACAAAGAAGAACAAGTTAGAAGGGCGCCGGAGTGTTTTCCAGCGTATCCCCTCCGACGATCTAGTCAGTCTTTGAGAAATAGAGAGGAAGGAGAAAACACTGAGTGTGTATTGTAGTAAAGAGTTTTTTGTTGCATACCCGTCTTGCCTTTTGCAAGGAGTATTTATACCTCAAAAGCTCATGATTGCTGTCAGTGTAGTCAGTAGGTGATCATTAGGTACAGGCAGTGTGCGCACTGATTCTGATGAGGAATGTCTTCTCTTCTTAACTGCTCGGGGTCCCGAGCAATCAATGCTGTGTCATCGGGATGCCGACGGTACAATGTACTCCTCTCGGGGAGGATGCAATAAATGCTCTGTATTAGGAGCATTTATTGCCTTTCATTTCCGAGCCTTACCGCATTGAATGCGGTCTCATCAAGGGAATGGTGTAATTAATCGTTTGCTTTCCCAAGTCGCGTGTCAGCAACGGCATGCGGTTTCTCTGTCTTCGATGTGATATCATATGCCACGCGTCCATCCCCCATTGGCTGTGGCCCCTGCATTCCAGTACGTTCTGACACTAATTGTGTAAGACGAGGTCATGATGAATAGCCTAGACTAGCCTAGGCTAATGACCTGTACGTCAATAGCTTATCCTGGAGTAGAGGAAGCGTCCAGGACGGGGTACCTCTCGGCACCGAGGAAAGGCTCATCTCGGAACCGAGGGAGGTATACCGACCGAGGTACCATATCAGACCGAGGCTACGTGTTGGTTGTAACTCGTACTGAATGCCATGATCCTATATGACGAGTACCTCGGGGGCGAGGACCTTTATGCGCCGATGGTGCTTGATCTTAGCAACAGTGTTTTGGTAAATACCGAGGACACGTGTCTTCATCATGGAGTATTTCAGAAAAGTCTCATCAACTGCCCCCCAGCCTTCGATCTTCTGACACCGAGGGCACGCGTCGTAAGGAGACGAAGGGTTTCCCAACAACCACAAATGCTTCATCATTGCCTCGAGCCGCTTTCCCCGGCTTAGGATGTCGTGTGCATTAAATGCGCCGTTTCGTTTTTCGCGCCCAATGATGAAACTGCCACTATATAAATGGGGTTCCTCTTGCATTTTCTTGTTTCGCCATTCCGAACTTCCTCAAGAGAGCCTTTTCCTGAATCTTCGCCGGAGATCTCTTTCCTCTTCCATCGTCGACTGCCCATTCTTCCTTAAAGTCTTAAGGCCAGCAGACCCATCGTTGCTTCTGAACTTTCTGGAAGGAGTCGCCTAAAGTTTTCCAGAAAAAACTCCGTTTGGCATTCGGGTGAGTCCTAGTTTCTTTCTTCTTTTCTTCCTCCTATCCCTTTTTGTTTTCCGATGACTAGAGGTGTCTCCGGTTGATACTTAGCGACTAATCCTCGGGAAGCTTCCTCAGGGATTTTTAAGAAAAAACACCCTCCACTTTCTCACTTTCTTAGAGATGCCTCGTCGTCGCCCTGCTCCCGAGAATCCTCAGGCTGGTTCTTCGGGGTCAGGGAAGTATAAAGTAAAGGGTGGTGAGCAGATTAATAGGTTTAAGGTCAAGTACGACATTCTCCCGTGCGTAGACATAGAGGATTATGACCCGGTGGTGCACTCTCCTACCCTCGGGGCCGAGGATGCTATGCCATGTTATACCAAGGCCATAATAGAGGGAGGAATTAGGTTTCTTTTACCCCTTTTACTTCTTTAGTTCCTCTCTCACTTCCGCCTCTTCCCCGGGCAGTGTTGTCTTAATGTCTTCAGANGTTTTCCCCGGCTTAGGATATCGTGTGCATTAAATGCGCCTTTTCGTTTTTCGCGCCCAATGATGAAACTGCCACTATATAAATGGAGTTCCTCTTGCATTTTCTTGTTTCGCCATTCCGAACTTCCTCAAGAGAGCCTTTTCCTGAATCTTCGCCGGAGATCTCTTTCCTCTTCCATCGTCAACTGCCCATTCTTCCTTAAAGTCNCCAGAATTCCCTGGTGGTAAGTTCATTTTTGCTTTGGTTTCTTCTCTCTCACTTTCCATTTTTGTGATACGCCTTTTTCCCCTCCTTTGCAGGCTGCCCAACAGATCTCCATAATAGCTGCGCGGTACCATGGGTNCCTCTACCTCAAAGCCAGGGACCCATCCATGTACCTTGTAACTCATCTTCTCGACTCGGACAAGGGGTACAAGGACGATATTCTTATTTTCAAGGGATCTTGGCAGAGAGGTGTTGGTCCCGAGTATAACGGCTTGTTATGCTCTCTGGAATGGAGAACGACGAGTACGTCGGTTCCTTCGGGTTTATTATTTTGTTCTCCAGACTTCCGATGCTCATGACTACTTTTTTGTTTGTGCAGATATCCCTGCTCGGGAAACAGCTCCTCCCCCTCGNTGCCAGGGATTCTACCCTGGCGGGGCAGGCTGCTCAAATCGAACAACTCCTCAAGGATGCCGAGTCGGCTAAGGTTGGCGCTGAAAAGCTAAGTGCTGCCCTTGCCGATGCTGAGGGGAGGATTACCGAGCAGATGCGGCGGCTCTCTGCGGCGGAGGAAAGGGCGGTTGGCTTAGAGGAAAGCTGTCTGGCTCTCACCCAGGAGCTGGACAGGATNTGTTGACCTAGGGTTCCTGAGGCAGAGGCAAGCTCTTGCTGTCGGGAGGGGTCGAGGATCGACCGACGACGCCCCATCTGCAGGGACCAGTTCCACCCCATCCTCAAGAGTTCTCAGTCGGGGTCAAGTGCGTGACCGGGATCCTCAGGTAGAGGAGGAGAGAAGGGTCAAACATCGGCACGATGGCCTCGGCAGAGGATCCAGGGCACCTTCCGCTCAGCAGCAAAGCGGGAGAGGCCGTGGGTTACCCCCTGCTCCTCCGCAACAGCAGCAACAGCAACAGCAACGACAACAGCAACAACAGCAGCAGCAGACTCCCCCTTCCCTTCCGCCGACAGTGGAAGCCGCGGAGTGGAATCCCCGAGCCACTGATCACATGAACCGAGTGATCAGGGTCGATGATTCCATTTTGCTGGATCCTCATGTCGCCAATGCAGTGAGTGAGACACTGCATTTCGAGGCTGACATGGCGGCTCACAGGGGGCGATCGACGAACGTGCTGTTCCGCTCTATCATCCAGAATTCCCTGGTGGTAAGTTCATTTTTGCTTTGGTTTCTTCTCTCTCGCTTTCCATTTTTGTGATACGCCTTTTTCCCTCCTTTGCAGGCTACCCAACAGATCTCCATAATAGCTGCGCGGTACCATGGGTCTAGGATGGACCTCCAGCGGGCCCGAGAGCAGAAGGAAGAGGCGGAGGGGGCCCTCGCCCGAGCAATGGAGGACGTAGCTGCCAGGGATTCTACCCTGGTGGGGCAGGCTGCTCAAATCGAACAACTCCTCAAGGATGCCGAGTCGGCTAAGGTTGGCGCTGAAAAGCTAAGTGCTGCCCTTGCCGATGCTGAGGGGAGGATCACCGAGCAGACGCGGCGGCTTTCTGCCGCGGAGGAGAGGGCGGTTGGCTTAGAGGAAAGCTGTCTGGCTCTCACCCAGGAGCTGGACAGGATCAGGGCCGAGGCACTGAACAGGAAGTCGAAGGAGCAACTCCAGGAAGAGTTCGCCGATGACATGCTCCCTGCTCTTGAGGAAAACAGCAAGGAGTTTTTCAAGAAAGGGTGGGACGAGGCGCTCCAGTCTGCTGGAATCCCGTCAGACTCCCCGCTCTTCCAGATGCACAAGTACGTGCCTTCGGCAGAGATGGAACGGGCCGAAGCAGAGATTGCTGCCGAGGATGAGATCCCAACGCCGGTGCAAGTCTCGGCGGATCCGCTCAAGGCAGTGATAGTGGACTTGTCCGAAGAGGCCCCGCCTGACTATGCCCCTGATCCTCATGTTGCTCAAGGTCTCTCTGTGGCCGAAGTACCTCTCCTTCTGCCTGCTCCAGAAGCTTCTCAACCTTTTTATGCTGACTCGCCCTCGGCTGATGTTGTGGAGATGCCCGGGGCCAGATAAAAGCCCATTTTTCTTTTTGCTTGTACTCTTTTTTTCTTTTGTAGCCTTTGGGGACGCAAAGCCCCTCTTCTTGAAATAAATCATGAGTACTTTTTCCTTTTTTGTGTACAGTAGTGTTTTGTTTTGTTTTTTTTTTTTTTGGAACTGTCTTCGGGGGCTCGCCCATTCAAGAGGCACGCTCTTGTGTTTGCTTCGGGGACAGGAGTCCTTGAACTCTGTCCCCAGGGCCTTGCCCTTCCAGGAGGCTTGCTCTTGTATATGCTTCAGGGACAGGAGTCCTTGAACTCTATCCCCAGGGCCTTGCCCTTCCAAGAGGCTTGCTCTTGTATATGCTTCGGGGAGAGGAGCCCTTGAACTCTGTCCCCAGGGTCTTGCCCTTCCAGGAGGCTTGCTCCTGTATATGTTTCGGGGATAGGAGCCCTTGAACTCTGTCCTCAGGGTCTTGCCCTTCCAGGAGGCTTGCTCCTGTATTTGCTTCGGGGACAGGAGCCCTTGAACTCTGTCCCCAGGGCCTTGCCCTTCCAGGAGGCTTGTTCCTGTATATGCTTCGGGGACAGGAGCCTTTGAACTCTGTCCCCAGGGCCTTGCCCTTTATCTTTGTCGTTGGCAAGCACTTGAGGGAGAGAATACTTCAAAAGTAATATTTCTTTAGATTCATAACATTCCATGGTCGCATTACAAGTTTTTCATCCATGCCTTCTAATCTGTACGACCCGGCGCCCCCGATTGATATCACTTTGTAAGGCCCTTCCCAGTTAGGTCCCATTTTTCCCTCTGTTGGATCACGGGTATTGGCCGTTACCCTTCTGAGGACCAGATCGCCTATTCGGAATTCTCGCGCCTTGACCCTTCTGTTGTATAGTTGGGAAATCTTCTCCTGATACTTAGTTATCCTCACTGCGGCTGCCTCCCTTCTTTCTTCCACTAGATCCAAATCCAATCCCAGTTGACGGTCATTCCCCCCTTCGTCGAAAGCTTGGGTCCTTATGGTCGGGAGCCCTACTTCGAGGGGTATGATTGCCTCCATTCCGTATGCCAGGGAGTATGGGGTTTCCCCTGTCGAGGACCGAGGGGTGGTCCTGTACACCCACAAAATGTTTAATAGTTCTTCCGCCCATTTTTCCTTGACTTTCTCCAACCTCTTCTTGATCCCATTGATAATTGTCTTGTTGGAGGCTTCTGCCTGCCCGTTGGCTTGAGGATAGGCAGGGGTGGAGTAGAAATTACGGATCCCGAGTTGCTGACAGAAAGACTTGAAACGCCCGCCGGTGAATTGAGTCCCGTTATTCGACACTAGTGCCCGAGGAATCCCAAACCTAATGATTATGTTCTCCCAGACGAACTTTTTGGCATCTATGTCGCGGATATGAGTCAACGGCTCCGCCTGTACCCACTTGGTAAAATAATCTGTGGCCACAATGAGAAACTTCCTATTTTCCGGAGCCTTAGGCAGGGGTCCAACTAAATCGAGCCCCCACTGGGCGAATGGCCAAGGGCTGGTCANAGGGTGGAGAAGGTATCCGCCAAATCTGTCAGATGATCACAACTCCATTTGCTCTTTTTCAGCATATCGTCTATGTAGACCTCCATGGTGTTGCCGATCTACTTTTTGAACATCTGATTCATCAGTCTTTGGTATGTTGCCCCGGCNCTAGAGTGCCCCTCGCATATTCCTTCGTGTACTTCATAGAGAAGGTCTTGTACTTGGTCTTCTTGGACGCATAGCAAGTAAGGCCCCGAGAAAGACTTCCGATACATTTTTTGATCCGGAGAGACCCAAAATCTTNCTGATTAATCAGTCTTTGGTATGTTGCCCCGGCGTTCTTTAGTCCAAACGGCATCACTTTGTANAGCAAAAAAGGCCCCGAGAAAGACCTCCGATACAGTTTTTGATCCGGAGAGACCCAAAATCTTGGAGCTTTGAGTTTTATCTTCCTTGTTTCCTTTNTCTTCCTTGGTTCCTTTGAACACTCCGGGAGATCTCCTGTTGTTAGGAACCTGAGAAAGGGATCAATCCAATTGGGGGGCTTGTGTGCGTCCTGGATGACCATTGCCTCGGGAGCATGATCTATGCAGGATGCGGGAAGGTATTCAATGGTGATCCTGCGCGACTGGGAGGAGTCCACCGCCGAGGCTAGACAAGCCAAGGCGTCGGCATGTGTGTTCTTGTCTCGGGACACTTGTTTGATTTCAATCCGGTCGAACCTTCGAATTACAATCGTCGCCTGGTGATGGTAGGCCTTCATCCTAGGGTCTCTTGTCTCAAACTCTCCATTAACTTGATTGACTACTAGCATAGAATCACAATGCACGATTAAATCGGTAACTCCAGTCGCCTCCGCTAACCGAAGTCCTGAGATGAGGGCCTCGTATTCAGCTTCATTATTCGAAGCCTTGAATCCCAGTCGAACGCCCTGCTTCGCAATAATCCCATCTGGAGAGGTCAGCAAGATACCGATTCCGGACCCCTTACTATTTGACGAACCGTCCACACACAAAAGTCATGGCGATCCTTCACAATTTGTTGGGGACGCTAAGTCGG